>JAOTOL010001625.1:1292500-1625000 GCA_034440575.1 Imbricaverruca yamaguchii
GGGTCCGTTGTACGTGCCCAAAGCGCACTATGTGGATCCATTATAGGCGCCTAAGGCACGCATGCTGGGTCTGTTGTAGGTGCCTAAGGCGCGCCAACTGCGTCTGTTGTAGGCGCCTAAGGGACACAAACTAGGTATGTTATAGGCGCCTAAGGCGCTCAAGATGGGTCACGGCAGCACCTCTCCTGGACACTGGTGTAAGGCACCACTCCTGACACTGGCGTAAGGCACTACTCCTGACACTGGTGTAAGGCACCACTCCTGACACGGACGCAAGGCACTAACTCCCGACATTGGCGAAAGCACCACTCCTGACACTGGCGTAAGGCACCACTCCTGACACTGGCGTAAGGCACTACTCCTGACACTGGCGTAAGGCACTACTCCTGACACTGGTGTAAGGCACTACTCCTGACACTGGTGTAAGGCACTACTCCCGACACTGGTGTAAGGCACTACTCCTGACACTGGTGTAAGGCACTACTCCCGACACTGGTGTAAGGCACTACTCCTGACACTGGTGTAAGGCACTACTCCCGACACTGGTGTAAGGCACCACTCCTGACACTGGCGTAAGGCACTACTCCTGACACTGGTGTAAGGCACCACTCCTGACACGGACGCAAGGCACTAACTCCCGACATTGGCGAAAGCACCACTCCTGACACTGGCGTAAGGCACTACTCCTGACACTGGCGTAAGGCACTACTCCTGACACTGGTGTAAGGCACTACTCCTGACACTGGTGTAAGGCACCATTCCTGACACTGGCGTAAGGCACTACTCCTGACACTGGCGTAAGGCACTACTCCAGACACTGGTGTAAGGCACTACTCCTGACACTGGCGTAAGGCACCACTCCTGACACTGGCGTAAGGCACTACTCCTGACACTGGTGCAAGGCACTACTCCAGACACTGGCGTAAGGCGCCACTCCCGACACTGGCGTAAGGCACTACTCCAGACACTGGTGTAAGGCACTACTCCTGACACTGGCACTACTCCTGACACTGGCGTAAGGCACTACTCCTGACACTGGCGTAAGGCACTACTCCTGACACTGGTGTAAGGCACCACTCCCGACACTGGCGTAAGGCACTACTCCTGACACTGACGTAAGGCGCCACTCCCGACAATGGCGTAAGGCGCCACTCCTGACACTGGCGTAAGGCACTACTCCTGACACTGGCGTAAGGCACTACTCCAGACACTGGCGTAAGTCACTACTCCTGACACTGGTGTAAGGCACTACTCCAGACACTGGCGAAAGCACCACTCCCGACACTGGTGTAAGGCACCACTCCTGACACTGGCGTAAGGCACTACTCCTGACACTGCCGTAAGGCACCACTCCTGACACTGGCGTAAGGCACCACTCCTGACACTGGCGTAAGGCACCACTCCTGACACTGGCGTAAGGCACCACTCCTGACACTGGTGTAAGGCACCACTCCTGACACTGGCGTAAGGCACCACTCCTGACACTGGCGTAAGGCACCACTCCTGACACTGGTGTAAGGCACCACTCCTGACACTGGCGTAAGGCACCACTCCTGACACTGGCGTAAGGCACCACTCCTGACACTGGTGTAAGGCACCACTCCTGACACTGGCGTAAGGCACCACTACTGACACTGGCGTAAGGCACCACTCCTGACACTGATGTAAGGCACCACTCCTGACACTGGCGTAAGGCACCACTCCTGACACTGGTGTAAGGCACCACTCCTGACACTGGCGTAAGGCACCACTCATGACACTGGCGTAAGGCACCACTCCTGACACTGGCGTAAGGCACCACTCCTGACACTGGCGTAAGGCACTACTCCCGACATTGGTGTAAGGCACTACTCCCGACACTGGCGTAAGGCACTACTCCTGACACTGGCGTAAGGCACCACTCCTGACAACGGTGTAAGGCACCACTCCCGACACTGGTGTAAGGCACTACTCTCGACACTGGCGTAAGGCACTACTCTCGACACTGGCGTAAGGCACCACTCCTGACACTGGCGTAAGGCACTACTCCCGACACTGGCGAAAGCACCACTCCTGACAACGGTGTAAGGCACCACTCCCGACACTGGTGTAAGGCACCACTCCCGACACTGGCGTAAGGCACTACTCTCGACACTGGCGTAAGGCACCACTCCTGACACTGGCGTAAGGCACCACTCCTGACAAGGGTGCAAGGCACTACTCCCGACATTGGCGAAAGCACCACTCCTGACACTGGCGTAAGGCACCACTCCTGACAAGGGTGCAAGGCACTACTCCCGACACTGGTGTAAGGCACCACTCCCGACACTGGCGTAAGGCACCACTCCTGACACTGGCGTAAGGCACCACTCCTGACACTGGCGTAAGGCACCACTCCTGACACTGGCGTAAGGCACCACTCCTGACACTGGCGTAAGGCACCACTCCTGACACTGGCGTAAGGCACCACTCCTGACACTGGCGTAAGGAACCACTCCTGACAAGGGCGTAAGGCAGCACTCCTGACAAGGGCGTTGTCAATGCTGGATCTAGCACATGCCTGATTCGAACACAGCAGAGTTATGTGCTTCTTCACTTTGATTGGTTGAAGGGGTGCTGACATCTGATGCTGTCTTCAATTTGATTGGTTGAAGGGATGCTGACATCT
Organism: Imbricaverruca yamaguchii; assembly: GCA_034440575.1. Classification (NCBI taxonomy): domain Eukaryota; kingdom Metazoa; phylum Arthropoda; class Thecostraca; family Neoverrucidae; genus Imbricaverruca; species Imbricaverruca yamaguchii. Next base: position 1,295,148 of record JAOTOL010001625.1, read on the forward strand.
GCATGCTCCGCATGAGAAGGCTAATCATTCTGTTCACACTGGAAATCCTGGCGTGAAGGTGCTGGACACAAGTGAGCTTGGCCTCCAAGGAAACAGCCGGATCACGCATCGGCTGGCGGTGCTCCAGCTGATAGCAGTTCAATATCTGAACTGCTATCAGATCTTGAACTGTTACCAAGTGCAGTGTACAGAGTGCAACCAAGAAGGGCCCTTGTGGCTCATAGTTGCACTAATATTTTATGTCTAAGATCTGGGATGTGCCAACATGAGAGGTGTGGAGTGCAAAGGAGGTAGATGGCATTTTTATTGGCCGAGTTTTAGCATCCACTTCCGGGACCACGGACCACGGCCAGCTGAATCGCTGAATCGACGTCGACTTGTGATTGAACTGTGTGTTTTAATTGAGATGTCATCCGCATAGATCAAACAGCCGTTTTGTGTGTAGTTATGAACGTCAACAGCAAAGTAGGCAAAGAGCAAGGAGTCCAGAATGTTGCCCTCTGGAACTCCAGACACAGCCGGACCCAGTCCGACTGTGTGCCGTTGATGGCTACGTGCTGGAGTTGATGCCGTTGCCGTTGATGATTACGTGCTGGAGAAGGTCATTCAAGTATGACTCAAGCCAGCTAAAGCAATGCTAGTAAATCTACACGAGTGTTTGTTCTTGGGCAGTAATACGTCGGGATTAACACTGGCAGAAGAGGAAGAGTATTTTATACGCCTTGCCTCGAATTTCAACGACAATGTTGCATGGCAAACAAGAAATGCTTGTCACTGGAGCGTTTCGTGGAGTAATTTTCAGAAGTTTGAAAAGTCAGTCTGAAGTTGGAATTCAGACCGGATAGTGCTCTCTGGCTGATGTAGTTAGCGGTGTTGTTGTTCTTGTTGTTGTTCAGCAACCTTGTCATTCTTGTGAGCGGTCTCCTCCTCATCCGCCGGCGAGCGGCTGGCAGAACTATCATAGCACGGGGTGCCGGTGGGTACATCTGACCGAGTTCAGCAATGGTCACGTGATCGGCAGCATCTGTAACACATCGCAAACCAAACCGACTGCGCCGTGAACGACCACCGCGTTTATGGCATTCGATGGGATCCGTTTCGGTGCATTGTGAAGCCTTTCAACCGCGCCGTGTGGCAACCACAAACTGGAGACCTCGCTAACCGAGTTGCTATTCGGTCTTTGAAGGGGAAATGCGTCATCACAGCCTGAGCATAGCAACTGAACAGTTTGTCCCTGGCGTCAGGCACACCGACACCGCCAAACGAATAGCCAGGTCCGGTAGGTTACCACCACGAGTCACAGATTACACACCAGCACCGCCAAACGAATAGCCAGGTCCGGGAGGTTACCACCACGAGTCCCAGATTACACACCAGCACCGCGAAACGAATATCCAGGTCCAGGAGGTTACCACCACGAGTCACACCAGCACCGCCAAACGAATAGCCAGGTGCAGGAGGTTACCACCACAAGTCGCAGATTACACACCAGCACCGCCAAACGAATAGCCAGGTCCAGGAGGTTGCCACCACGAGTCACAGATTACACACCAGCACCGCCAAACGAATAGCCAGGTCCGGGAGGTTGCCACCACGAGTCACAGATTACACACCAGCACCGCCAAACGAATAGCCAGGTCCAGGAGGTTACCACCACGAGTCACAGATTACACACCAGCACCGCCAAACGAATAGCTAGGTCCGGGAGGTCACCACCATGAGTCATAGATTACACACCAGCACCGCCAAACGAATAGCCAGGTCCAGGAGGTCACCACCACGAGTCATAGATTACACACCAGCACCGCCAAACGAATAGCCAGGTCCAGGAGGTTACCACCACGAGTCGTAGGTGACACACCAGCTCCGCTTCACACTCGGACAATGTCCAAAAGGATGTGATTAACATCGGCAGTAGGAGACAGCCGTTTTAATCAGTTCCCTAGGTGTGAACACCTCGAGTTTAAGCTCCGCCAGATCTGCAGATTCTGGTAGACTGACATCTCTGACATGGCATGTATTACCTTTGTAGCACATCCTTACCACTCGCAGTGCGACAAAATCCCGTCGCAATGCTGGGGGATCTGGCCGTGCCCCACCCCACTAACATCTGCTCTATGCCAGACACAGATATGCTGTGAACGGATTCCATTCTTCGTTCCATTCTTGAACTTTCAGAGTTAATTGAAGTATTTTGGCCGCTTGCTACGGTTGACCGTATCGATCTGTTGTGACGATCGGATCGGTTAATCAAACAGGTCAGTCGATTGCGGCACGGGCAGTTGCCAAGTGAACGTCGAAGTGTTCCGACTCTGGTCGCGTGAAGCAAAGGCAACGCCAAACTTCAACATCGATAGCAGGCAAACTGTGGACTTAATCGAATACCATGTCACGCACAAAGTGTCAACGTCACCTATGACGTCAATATGAAGCGCCGATGAACATGTGGTGGACTTTCGAATCGGCCGATTTTCCAGTAGGATTGCGCTCCGGAAATGGACCTCAGTGACATCAACCTGAGGCAATTGCGTCGACACCGTGGATATAGCCACCGGCATCGTGGAATGATGGCTCTGCCAGAAGCTCGCTGCCGGAGAATGAGACCATCCACAAGGATAACAAGATTCGACCCACCGCTGATTACACTACCCGGTGCGTCGCTGTCCGGGCTGAAGTCCAACTCCAGATGGATTGTAATTTCCGGGAATAACTGGTGGGTATTGGTAACATCCCCTGTGCCTGAGGTTGACCGGTACGAGGACGATGTGGAGATGTGGAAATTATTGGAACCACCAGTAGGCTCCACCTACTAGTGGTTCCAATAATTGCCTCGCCCGTTATTTTTGTGACCCCCTCGTGGACTGCCCGACCCAGCGATTCCCTGCTCGCCTGCTTAGCCGGCTCTGGCCGACTTTGAGTGTCGCACACGATCGCATCTCACAGTTGCCGCGTGCGCTTTGGCTATCTTTAAACTATGACAAAATTATCCGTTTTTCCGTAAATTTTCATGAGAGACATAAAAGGTAAGCCACATTTCGTGGCCCCAGCAAATCAGAAGCGAATTCGAAGTGCAAGATTGCCGTTGCAAACTATGAGTCACACTTTTTCCTCAGTAGTGGTTTGCAGTTTCACCTCTGGAGCGGAGGCGAGTGTGGGTGCTCTCGGCACACTTTGTGTCATATTTCAATGACCTGAACTGATTTGGAACACCACTGAGGACATGTGTTGCGCATGCTTGGGTTCATGGAAAGTATTCGCGCGTGACAAATGAAGATAAATAACGCTTCAATATAAACCTTAGTTCAATACCGTGACAAAACGTTCCTGAATACACGATTTTTCATGCGCAAACTATTCTTTTCTTTTCTTTTTTTTCCAATTGTCGTCCCCCATATCAGATGCAGCAGCAGCCTATCTCCTTTGGCTTTATGCACCTTCATTGGATCTTTCAATGTGGGGCTTGTACTTTCAATTATTGTACTTGGTGAGCTGCCCATAGATCAGGGCAGCCAACACATGGGTGCCTTAGGATGCAAAGAAGAATGCAAAATAATGTGATTATATAACTGCAAATTTGCATCCCATCTGTTTTTTTCTTCTTTTCATTTTGCAGATAGACCACCACCAATTAGTAGAAAAGGAAATTCGACCCTAGGAAATCCGCGGACTGGTAGCAAGCTAGTAACGCCCACAGAGTTCCCAGGGTCACAAGATGAAAATGTTAGGGTAGTACAGCAATGTTGAAAACAGATTCATATGGAGATGACTCATGCAGAATAATGTAGGAGTGTACCAGCCTACCAATATCCTTTGACACAAAAATAAACAAAAAAGTCCAATCAATCACATACATTTGTATATTTTCATGTATCATCAACACTGATACCAAATCTAGCGAGGTGCAACCTTTAAAGCTACCTTTGTGAATTGGATGAGCTATAGTCTGACATCAGCCGCCCCGGTAGCTCAGTTGGTTAGAGCGCTGGCCTGCACCGGTCTCCCCTCTACTGGCAACACAGGGTTCGAGTCGCTTCGCGCGCTCGCATTTAGCCCCCGGCCGGGAGTGTCAGTTGGCAGCTGGCCCGATAAGGCCGGGGACGAGCTACCGGGCGGCCGTGTCGGTGCATTGGCGGCACGTTAAACTTTCGGTCTAAATTCTGCCGTTGAACTGGAGTTCATGGATCGGGTGGTGGGGCCAGGGTTCACGCAACAAACTCTGCTTAGCAATAGAACCCTGGTTCCTAAAGCCACCCCAGCAACAATTCGGATTAAATTTTTAATTTTAAAAAAAAAATCAGTTTTCATTTTATTTGTATAATTCCATAAAGTGACGTCATTTCTTTTTGAATGAATTTCTTTAGCACATCTTTTTTCCTTAGTACTTGCTGAATACTGGGAAATATTTTGCATATTACATTGTTCCATGATTTTGGAGCATAGTGAGTAATAGCATATAGCCTACATTGTCCATAGGTAAATGATATAGATAAATATTTAATGATTTTTGTACTAGAAGGTGTTGTATACCGAAAAAGTCAATCATAGCATGTGGCAATGTGTCAGGAACAAATTTGTGCAAAATTAATATGTTTTGTTCTTGCACCACGTCGGTGAAATTCAATATATTGTACTTTATAAATAATTCATTTGTAGGGTATGTATAACATCTGTAATCAATAATTCGCAAGCCATGTTTCTGGGATTTAATGACTTGGTTTAGTGTAGTGGCATAATTATTGCCCCAAATCACAGCGCAGTAATTTAAGTAGGGGAGGATTAAAGAGTTGTATAAATACTTCAGTTCACGACTTGTTATGAAGTATTTTGCCCTCCCCATAATACCCAAGTTTCTAATAATGATGGATGTAATATAATCGTTGTGCCCATACCAAGTTAATTCTTCATCCAACACCATGCCAAGATACTTGATTTGTTGTTTTCTTTTCACTTCAACATAATTGATCATTATATTTATGTCATTAATGGGAGTTCCATAATACACTTAGTAATTTGTCTTCCCTACATTCAATAACATTCTATTTGCTTGGAACCATTGTGTTAGCTCCGGAACAATGCAAGTAATTTTATTCTGTAATTCATCTATACTTGTTGCCTTAGCAACAAGTGCTGTGTCATCAGCAAAAAGGTACATATCTACTTCATTGGAAGTTCTGGACAAGTCGTTTATATATATGGAATAATAATAGCCCCAGAATGGAACCCTGAGGAACACCCATATAAATTAATTCTGGTTCACATGGAGTCTCATGTACTTTAGTTTGCTGATATCTATTTCTAAGGTATGATTTTAGTATTCTAAGAAGGAGTCCTTGAAGTCCATTGCATTATAATTTTCTGACTAATATCTCTGTACTAACTGTGTCAAAGGCCTTTTTCAAATCAAGATATAAACCACACACAATTTTTTTTTATTTTCTATGGACTTAGTTATTTCATTATATAAATGCATGATGGGCAAGTATGTACTATGGTTTTTTCTGAAGCCAAATTTGAAAGGTACATTATTTTGTTCCAAATATGATGAAAGATATGCATGTAATATTTTTCCCAGAACTTTAGAAAAGATAAGGAGTAAAGATATAGGTCTATAATTTGTGAATTTATGACGTTCTACTACCTCGAAAATGGGTACAACAACTGCTTTCTTAAAATCATCAGGAAATATTCCACCAATATGAATATTTGGTTCAATTAATGGTTGGTTGGCTGGTTGAATTGGTTGAATTTGGGATATTTTTGGTTCATGATGCACGCTTCGATGTATGCTTGAACTCACGTTGAAGTGCTGTTGTTACCTGGACTTGATCTACCCTAGCTCAGTGACCCTAGTAGATTGACCCTCTACTTTTCAACAATGCTTGCCCATCAATTTTTACAATGCATGCCAAGTTTGAAAGCGATATCCTGAGTGGTTTGGACTTTCGATAAAAAAATACCTAGGGACAGGAGATGGGTTCAACTTTGACCCCTTGGTTTAGTGCTCGGATTCAAATCTTCTCGGTCAACGTTGTCAATGTCGAGACTATGGGTTCAAGGAACGGAGAAAATAGTGCGGATAAAAGTATGCCTCGGATATTAGTACTGGATGTGGCAGGTTTCATGCGGCCGGGTTGAACCGCCACACTGTAAGTGTTCAGCGGACATTCCCATTATCTCCTTATCGGGAATTTGTGTGGTTCCAACCCGCTTTTCCACCGAGATGTTAGACGAAGGATGGGGGCCCACTCCTCCCCTGAGATGTTAGACAAAGGATGGGGGCCAACCCCTCCCCGAGATGCTAGACGAAAGATGGGGCTCACCCCTCCCCCAATATGTTAGACGAAGGATGGGGGCCCACCCCTCCCGGGGCCCACCCCTCCCCATTGTGAGGTACGGGCTCTTCCAGCGTATGTGTGTAATGCACAGCCAGTGCACGTGTTTAGTGCACTTCAAGTGCACGTGCTGAGGGTGGCCGACCACCCCATAAGATTACCCATAACTCTTTACCTTTCCATATTCCCAGCGCACACCACCCTGGAAAGAACTATGAGAAGACATGCCCAACATTATGCGATATTATTTCACTGGAAGAATTCAACTTTGCATTTTCCTGGAGATGGTATTTGACGGCTCATCGGCTTCGACCATTCTGTATTTTCCGCCAAATGTGTAATTTGAAGTCAGTCCTGCACTGTTCGCACTGAGGCCCAGCGGTAGTATTGGTTGAGGCAGTGTTGCGCCGCTCACCTCACTGTCTCCTGCCGGATGTCGGGCACTCGTGACCTTTCGACAGCTCATGATTTCCCCCGACAATCGAACTTCGTTTGAGCAGTTCGACCATCCCATTCGAGCATAATCGGCAGGTCGGCACACGCGACGCTCATGTGGATTACTAACTGCTTATGACACCACCTGACGTCCCCGCGACCACGGTAAGGAAACTGAAATATATTTCAGCTAGGGGCCTTCGTTAATATCGACCACTACTTGCTACACTTAACAAACAACAAAACAGATTAAAAAGAAAACAAATAGCACACCAAGTGCGGTTCGTGATTTTACGGTAATCCACTTCCATTTTTCCCGTCATCTCCATACAGGCAGTATGATTACACACACGCAGCATTGGCGAGCGTTCGGCTGACCACGACCTCTCCGTGTTCTGGTCAGCTTACGATCCACGACGTTCGGCTGACCACGACCTCTTCGTGTTCAGGTCAGCTTACGATCTACGACGGAGGTGTCGTAACCGCCGGCACGTGACCATTGGTCACCATCTCGGAGCAGCGGTCGGCTAATGCGCAGGGCTATACATGAAGTCCAACAGGACAACAACATGGAAGTCCAACAACAATGGACTGTTGTTGGACTTCTGGACTATCATTTCGGTGAAGTGTCAATAGTTGACATTTTCGTCCGAAGACGGACTAAAGCCACCTTCAGCACCGGAACGGTCTGAAGAGGGGACCAAACGATACTTTGGCCCTCCGCCAAACGGAGCAGTAAAGTGACCAATGGCCTAAATATATTTGTTTGATGGAACATTAAAACTGGCACGATGGAATATTAAAACAAGTTATTTAGATGGCCTGCGACAAAATATGCACGAAAATAAAAAAAAATTAGATGGGCATTTTCGGGGTTGCACTACAAAACACCCTGAATAAACCTTCACGCAACTTGAGTCCCTCACAAAACAGCTAAATGAGGAGTGTGCTTCAAAATAAAATATAACCAACTACATTTCCACATCCAAAGCACTCGGCTAATATGCAAATCCTGCATCGCCCCGACTCATTAGTCTTATGTAACACCAGGGCCTTTCTTGAGATTACTGTATTTGATTTTTTTAGTTGTTGAAAATAGCACAGAGGGGATTACGGACAATGTTAATCGTGAGCAGCAACTACAACACAACAATATGCCTCTGCTGCTTGGGAAGGGTTTGCAGAGCAGTGCCTGTGGCGTTGGCATGTGTTAAGGGCGAGGGAAGGAAAACGAAATCGACCGCGACCATGCAATTTTTGCTAACCAAATTTTTTTTTTATTTCAATATTTTGAGTTTTCAGTTTTCTTTTACCTTCATATCTAATGCGTAGAACGGACCGAACAACGTCTGAAGTCAACTTGCTCCAAAAATGCTTACTTTAGCCCGAATCTTCGATTTGAACTCTAATGGGCAAATATGCAAAACTTATTAGTAACCAAAAACGAATTTTTTTAAACTAGTGCTTTTTGTTGCATCCGTGAAGATAAGCAAACGCTGAAAGTTTCGTTAAAATATCTTTATCTGTTAAAGCGTGACGACTGGTTGAACTATTTTGGTTGTGACCTCGTTTGACGTTGACTAACTCGTTGACCCAAGATGACCTGACTTCAAAATTTTGCACAATATGCCAAATTGACGTGGGAAAAGGTATGCCAAATTTCGGCGCGTTGTCGCGCGCCGTTCTTTCACTGTCCGCGGAGAACCTTAGGGGGGGGGAGGTTAATTGGCGTGAAGAAACTAGAAGCTAATGTCTTTGCGAGGTAGTTTCATACTTATACTTACTTTTTTACTTGAATGATTTATCTCTATGGCGGATATAAATTGGCATACATTGACGTCGAAGTAACTACAAAACATTGCCGGGCAAAGTGGCCCACTGGTGGTCACCTCGTCCCATACAAAAACATGATGTGACAAAATCTCTGTCGTTTTTTTTTTCGTTTCGTACTTTAGTTTTCACATGTAGGCATGTTTATAGATATACCGCAATAAACATGATCATCGATAAAACCAACCACTATGTGCTATGCATATTTTATGAATCTACTGGCACAGGGCATACGTGAACTCATCATTCTTCTCCAAACAAGTACACATGTCTGCTTACACTGGCAGCAGCGATCCCACCTTCCTCCTGTCACAAACCCAGGAAATGACTCGGTACGGTACAGACATACCATATCGCTACCGTCTTCTTCAATCCACTAGTCACTTGCCTGTCGGTTGAGCCACATTTTTGTCGTCCTTTCTAGTCTGCTTCTTCGTTTTCTTCTATTTTGATTCTTAAACAGGGATAGGCTTCTCTTGGCTTTCCTTTTCCTTTCCGCCAACTTTCTTCTCGAGCCCACTATTGTATGGTATACTCGTCACGATCACACGCCTGCTCTTTCTGCCTCCTCTGCTGTTCTTTAACCCTAACACTCGACTTGTGGAATTGGCATGATTTGCTACCGTGGAATTTCAAGAGTGAACGTACTTGGGATAGCCTACAATAGCCAAGGAAGACCCACAGTGGCAGTGACTGAGACTGCGCGCTGCTGCGGTTGCTTCGTGACCTCGGCTGAGACCGGACGCTGTTTCAACTGATCCATGAACCCGACTAGAGCAGCGCGCTTCTTCATCTGGGGGTTTATGGGCGCATCGACTACGGTGGTCATGCAGCCAGCACGCGCGCTTTTTCGTCTGACCAATGGCCTTGACTGGGGATGTGCGTTGCCCGGCTGATCTCGACTGGGGCTCGACTGACTGACTCGATCCCGGCTGATCTCGACTCGACTCGACCGTGATCTCGACTGGGGCTGCGCGCAGTCTTGAGAACTGCGGACGCGGAGGTGCGCTTCACCGAACAGAACACCGGACAGTCGACTTGGTAGATTGTCAAATCGGCTTGACGACTGGACGATCGAGTGACTCGACCCGGGTTGCTACGGAGCCACTTCTGTATGGCCTGCTTATAGAATGTCCTCGGGGGGAACATGAACCCCACATCCAGAGGCTGTAATCGGTGAGTAGTGTGCGGCGGCAGCACCAGTAGTAGCGTCACATGATCGGCTCTGGTCAGGTCGATCATCATGTCATGTCATCATCATGTCATGTCATTGTCATCATCATGTCATGTCATCATCATGTCATCATGATCGTCGATGTCCATAATGTTTCTGTATGTGATAGGCGCCCGTCCAGGACAAGCAGTGCAGCATCGAGCTCAGTCGGCTTAGCGCACATAAAACAGTGGCGGAACCACTTGTCCTCGGCGGAATGTTTGGATTCATTCGTGCTCGTGAGAAGAGTGAGACGGTGCTGGATGTCCTGTCGGCCGGCTGACATGCATGCCACCGCTGTCGACAGTACACCCCGCTCCATTGAGGTAACTTTGATCAATCACAGCACCTTCGATGAGCGTGCCTGGACCGTGGTCAACCAAATTTAATCAGTTAAAAATGCGATGTGGCGATAAATTTCCACTGTCCAGGATACCTTCCATAAGGTCAAAAACTGTCCGAACTTCACCCGACTGAATGCTCTGGGATGGACCGCTGAAGGTTCCTCCGTAACCCGCAGGGCCAGATCGGGATGCCGTCGTTGAAAGCCCGCGAGCCAGTGCTCTTTATTTGCTATAATTTGCTTTATTCGGTGTCTCTCAGCCATATGAAAAGCCAAATACCGCCCATATATCATCGTCAATCCGAAGAACCGCTTCTCCATGGATATAATATGAACTTCCAGCTCGTTCACGTGTTCAGCATTGAAGACAGGCCCGCATCGGCCAAGTTTATTCGGCACGGATACGATCCTATCAGACGATTGCTCCTTAAGCCACGTTATGAGAGTTGATTTTGAGACACAGAATTGCTCGGAAGCCTTGAGGTAGCTCATCTCTTTATTTGGAACCGCATGTATAGCTGCACCCACCCGTTCCGGATCCCACGACCCTTGGTTTGAGCTGGGTTCCTACCTGCGCAGTATTGTGACTTGTGATCGGTCCTACAGCATGTACTGAAAACAAGACTGCATATCTCTAGAATAAACATGGACGTCCAGGTACGAAACTTTTCAGATTTAATAGAGAAAACTACAAATTAAACTTAGTATGGAACCAAACCAGGGTGACTCTCCTTCCCCTGCCAACCGGAATCTCCAGCCATGCCTGAAGACGTGGAAAAAAATGCTGGGCTAAGTGGACCACTTGAGGTTCGCTTTGCCCCAAACCACAACTTCGTGATTAGACGGATACTTCAGGCAATGTGGCAAATATTGCGGCTGTTAGTTCATGACACATTAATAGCCATTTAAATGCATGGCCTAAACACTTGTTGATATCTACATTAAGACATAGACACCCTAGGAATCTTCACATTCCCTCCAGACTAAAATTAGATTAAGGAGTCGAACAATACAATTGCTTATGCGGAGAGGAAACCATGACCTCAGTCTCAAAGCCATCGCCGGCGGAAATGCTTCACCATAATGCGTTATTATTGTGGACAACCGCACATAGATGGCAGAACTTGCTTGATCAGGAGATTGGGAGATTCGCTTTGTCCCGTTGATCCGCTTTACGGAATAGGAGATTAAGGGTGGTCAAGGCGTAGGAGATTTAGGGGAACATAAATTAAATGCTTGTTGAATGCACGAATGTTTATTGCGCATCTGCTCCCACCATTGACCACAAATTCATCCTTTCTTCGTAAATATCTGTGTTATACCCAGACTGTACATAATAGCCGCTGCACGTGGAGGGCATGTATCGTGAAATATATAAATAAATAAATAAATATGCAAAGTTGTTAAAAGACTAGATCAGGACAATTTTAATGACGCTATTCAGTTTAGAGTATCACATAGGGTCATCATTCAGGTCATATAAATTGAGGTGTAGGGCGGCTAAGCGGCAACAGGTCTTCAGTGAGGTGTTGTTCATCGGCGAAATAGGCGTCCTGCTGATGTGGGGAGTTCCTCATTCAATTTATTTAAAAGTAGGGTGGACGCATTTTTTAGACAGGAAAATCTTGTTTTTGAGTTTTGACTTGGAGGGGGTGGAGGTGAGGTGGTGGAGGGGGTGAGATTTGCGCTAGGTAGATGTGCATGGCGCGGACCCCGTTAGGCGGGAGTGGACGCGGTTTGAAAGTTGTTGGTGGGGCATTCGAACCACGTGCGTTGAGAGGAATCACGGGAATATGGCTCGATAGCTAGGGTAAATAGGCATTGATAGGTGGGTGGGTGGGATGGTTTCTTTAGGATGTGGTGATGGTTCTGGCGGGTCCGTTTGCCGGGCTTATGGCATCTTCCATTTACAGATGGGCCCTTGTGGCTCTTACTAAGTCTAAACACTTTGTGACTCTATGACCCCACCTTCCCCTACATGACGTTACAGGAGGCTAAAAAACTGCGATTAATTCGACCCCTCCACATGAAAATTCAGGTGGCACAAGTTATGATACCTAAAAAGTGACCAACTGTAAAAATGAGTCGTCTAAATCCAGTGACCTTCTTAAAGGGGATTCCCTTCAAAACCGCTTCCCACCGACGCCACTGACAGGAGGCTTCTTTGCTGTTGACGCAGGTCGCATGACAGGGTCTGAATTTAGAGGGTGGTAAACGTTGACCTGTTTCAAACAGAATAGGGGTCATTTGTTTCCACACTTGGTCGATAAGCTACGACATAGCTGAAGCTAAATTATGGTTCATGTCAGCGTTACTATACTGCTGATTGATGAATCAAGCAGTCGCGCTATGCATGGTTATCGAGGTCACATGCATATCGCCACTATAGTTCATTTCAGAGAACCTGTGGTAAGTGATAGTACATACTGGGACATCATTGCGCTTCACTTTGTCTTCTTTCTGTGTGAGCCGGGCATCAGTGGGGCAGTCAGAATTTTCATCAGGGCGGTGGAGCGACGAAAAAAAAAATGAATCAGACAGCTTTCGGCGGACGATACTCACGGAAATTTTAAGCTTTTGCATGATGAAAACTCAAAATGTACCCCTTTTCTGGTGTATTTTTGGTTGCTAATGGGGGGGGGGGGGGGGAGGTCGGCCTTGGCTGCGCCTCTGCTTAGCACCAACATGCGGACCACAACATACGATTCGAAACCGCAGTCTGTGGATAATTGTTGACACTCTGACCGCGACGTTCGACAGACGGTGTACTGTCAACAATCATAATGACCTGACATTTCACCGTTGCGCTTCCCAGAGCGACGTTCATTACCACAATGCAGCTGTGACTGGTGCACACGTGCTGCTGATCAGCCGCGGCTGCTGCTGGTGATCAGCCGCGACTGCTGCTGTTGATCGGTCTCAGTTGCTGCTGCTGATCACCAGAAGCAGCAGTGTCGCATGTTAAACAAAATCGACCAAAAACTTTTTCGTCCCCGGACCGTTGGGGTCCGTTAGCTCGACCGCTGAGGCATTGACCCATTGATCCCAGCTCAAATCCGACCGGTAAACTCATAATTAATTAGTCATAAACTGAAAGGTCGCAGTCGCGCTCACACCCCCTTCGGAGGACGAACCGTACCATCCGGTGCCGACGGAGGACGAACCGTACCATCCGGCGCCGACGGAGGACGAACCGTACCATCCGGTGCCGACGGAGGACGAACCGTACCATCCGGTGCCGACGGAGGACGAACCGTACCATCCGGTGCCGACGCTGCTAGTCGTGTCTGATCGATCGCATTATGTGCTGGCCTCCGGGCGCCGACCAGATAACGAGTCCCCGGCACACTTTGATTCGCGCCAATCTCCATATTCATTGGCACGTCCTCGCCTAGCCGAGACGACCACCGGTGGCTGACGTGGCAGATCACCCGAGCTCTGGTGGTGGGCGTGGCAGATCACCCGACCGCTGGTGGCTGACGTGGCAGATCACCCGACCGCTGGTGGTAGCTGGTGTGGCAGATCACCCGACCGCTGGTGGCTGGTGTGGCAGATTACCCGACCGCTGGTGGCTGGTGTGGCAGATCACCCGACCGCTGGTGGTGGCTGGTGTGGCAGATTACCCGACCGCTGATGGTGGGTGTGGCAGATCACCCGACCGCTGGTGGCTGACGTGGCAGATCACCCGACCGCTGGTGGCTGACGTGGCAGATCACCCGACCGCTGGTGGCTGGTGTGGCAGATCACCCGACCGCTGGTGGTAGCTGGTGTGGCAGATCACCCGACCGCTGGTGGCTGGTGTGGCAGATCACCCGACCGCTGGTGGTAGCTGGTGTGGCAGATCACCCGACCGCTGGTGGTAGCTGGTGTGGCAGATCACCCGACCGCTGGTGGCTGGTGTGGCAGATCACCCGACCGCTGGTGGTAGCTGGTGTGGCAGATCACCCGACCGCTGGTGGCTGGTGTGGCAGATTACCCGACCACTGATGGTGGGTGTGGCAGATCACCCGACCGCTGGTGGCTGACGTGGCAGATCACCCTACCTCTGATGGTGGGTGTGACAGATCACCCGACCGCTGGTGGCTGGTGTGGCAGATCACCCGACCGCTGGTGGTAGCTGGTGTGGCAGATCACCCGACCGCTGGTGGCTGGTGTGGCAGATCACCCGACCACTGATGGTGGGTGTGGCAGATCACCCGACCGCTGGTGGTAGCTGGTGTGGCAGATCACCCGACCGCTGGTGGCTGGTGTGGCAGATCACCCGACCGCTGGTGGTGGCTGGTGTGGCAGATCACCCGACCGCTGGTGGCTGGTGTGGCAGATTACCCGACCACTGATGGTGGGTGTGGCAGATCACCCGACCGCTGGTGGCTGGTGTGGCAGATCACCCGACCGCTGGTGGTAGCTGGTGTGGCAGATCACCCGACCGCTGGTGGCTGGTGTGGCAGATTACCCGACCACTGATGGTGGGTGTGGCAGATCACCCGACCGCTGGTGGCTGACGTGGCAGATCACCCTACCTCTGATGGTGGGTGTGACAGATCACCCGACCGCTGGTGGCTGGTGTGGCAGATCACCCGACCGCTGGTGGCTGACGTGGCAGATCACCCTACCTCTGATGGTGGGTGTGACAGATCACCCGACCGCTGGTGGTACATTCGGAGCAATCGTCACTTCTGGACCGGTGCTTCCGCTAGCAACATGCCATGCATGCATATCGGTGTCCAGCATGCACGTCCATCCGTGTCTAGCATGCATGCATGCTCTACATGCAGTCGAACATGCACACTCGAAGAGCCAGACATACATATACATCCCCGACAGGCCTGCACGCAGGACCACACATACAACATGCAAGTCCTATGTGCATGTGTGCATGTCCTATCCATACAGATTCCGACATGCAAGTCCAATACGCATACATACAGAGACAGACATGCATGCCCTATATGCATGCATAGAGACCGACACGCATGCCCTACAGATCTACATAGTGACCGGCATGCATGCCCTACAGGTCCACACACAAAGCCAGACGTACATGCCCTACATATCTACAAACAGAGCTAGACATGCATGACCTTCGGGCTACACACAGACATGCATGCCCAAAGGCCAACATACATAGCAAGACATGCATGCCATATATCCATACATGAAGAGCTAGACAAGAATGTCAGACAGTTCCGTTGGAACTGGTGGCTTCTGAGTGCTACTAACCTGACAACGGCGTACACTGGCCAGTTAGATGCTTGGGTGAAATATATGAATAATTACAGAGCTGCGACAGTCACCTACAGAACCGCACCATCAAATCAATAACTCGTCCGACATAGGAACTACACCACCACCACCAATTACGTGCAATTTGCTGGTTCTTTTTAAATGAAATTTACGATTACTTGTGTCATCGTTGGCTGGCATACCAGCCCGATCCATAATTTAATGCCATCTGAGATGCCCGTCGGATTCCAAGTCTCGTTAACATGTTATTTCATTCACAAACACGAATCGTGTGCACATCGTTAGCAACGATACGGGAACCGAGTACCAGCTGCTAGCATGTGTATCGTTAGCAACGGCACCAGCTACCGGCGTGTGTGTATCGTTAGTAACGACGCAAGCTACAGGTGTGAGCACATCGTTAATAATGGCACCGGCGTGAACATATCGTTCATAATGGTACCGGTACCAAAACCAGCGTGAACATATCGTTAGTAACGGAGCCAGCCACCAGCGTCCACTAGTAACGATACCAGCAAGGGCACCAGCTTCGAGAAATTGCCTGGCCTGGTCAATAGTACAATTAGATGATGAGCTATCGATCTGTGAAATACCAAAATTAACAAGGCTGCAAAATTCAATTGCTTTCAAGCCGCCAATACATCAGCCGCTTTGGTATTTACACATTCTGGCACACCGCATAGGTGGATATTCAGTACCTCATACATGAACTGTGACCCAACATCACACGATCGAACTGCAAGTACAACGCTGCCACGTATGAAATCAACACGCACACTGGAGAAGGGGGAGGGGTAATCTGCCCACCCCTCCGATTTGGGACGAGTAGCCTAGGGGTAAGTTGCTCGTCTCACAATCGAAAGGTTGCGAGTTCAAGTCTCGCTTGTCGCTACTCGTCGCCCGCGACCAATCGGCGTGAGAGGCTGGCAACGCTACAAGACTCAACGGCCGATGTGTTGTAAAACCAATAACAAACAACAAACACCCCTCCGATTTTTCACAAATAATTCCCGATTTTACCGGCCGATATGCTGAACTTTTAGCACCTGCTTAGTAGCCCGGTGCGTCGCTTAAAACAAAGATAACGAAAATCTGCGCCGAATTTTTTTTTCGAGTTAGAGGCCGTCAGTCAAAACACTTCGCAGCTCCAGACAACAAAAATCGGCGCTGATGCGCTTCCCGTATATCCGCGAAAGGGAAGTGTTCATGGGAATACTGGCGACCTGCTTGGTGTATATATTGTTATGCGATATTGTTTCAAGATCATGTGAGGTCAGCGCGGTTAACTCCAGTGAAGTTCATGACAGGCGAATGGAACCAACTTGTTCAACTAGAAGGTTGTCATAAGCGAAAATGACAGTCATGCGATTCATGCCATTTTGCATGCTACGTCCTACTGAAAACCTGTTTTTGTCATTGTGAACTTAAATGTTTCCATACATCATTCATGTACTTCAGCCATTTCTTCGTTAATCCGATTGCGCCGGGCCGCCGGCCGGCGGCCCGGATCCAGGAGCTGGAACCGGTTAGTGATCCGATAAAGCGCCGAAATATAGGTGACCTGGGGTCAATTGCCGAATCCATCATCTATATTGCATCATTAGTTAAGTGCACAACATTAATGATGCTCAGTTCGAAGCATTGAAGCACAATCGGAGCGATCCCTAACCATGCAAAACAAGGCCAATGTTTCGCACGTGACCTCCTTTGACCTTCAACGTATTGACATTGGTCATGAAATTTGCTTCAGTTGGACATTGGACATTGGTCATGAAATTTGTCCACAATAGAGTTCACTACAATACCCATCCACCCTGAAAACTTCGGTACACTAGCTATAATAGGAGCTTAGACCTTTGTGGGAGGGGGCGAAATTCGCTCTCCCTCTCCAGTGCGCCCGTTAAACCTCCAGGTTGGTTGGTTATTTGGGCTTAGGGGCGCATCGACTGCTTCCGTCATACAGCGCCCATGTTAAACCTCCAATGTCCAACTGCATGTCCAACACCATTTACCGCATGACGTCTAACTTGCGTGCAGCACGCCATCATGCCCGCCGCGACCGGCACCACCTGGAACACCGCACCACCGCCAGGCGGCCACGTTCATTGCTTTAGCCACACAACTCTCACCATAATGAAGTCTGCGGCATACTTAAGTACAGTCCTGACCTATGCAGATGCGCGCTGGCTTGACCGTTTATCTGTGCAGATTCACGGTCAAACCACCACCTCGCACAGCGTTAGCGAGCAAAGCTACCTGGGCTGCCCAGACGAGGGGTCAAACGGTGGGCATAGTCTGCCAGTACAGACACACGCGGCTCCCAGTCGGACACCTCAGTCTCTCCGGAGCCGCCTCCCACTGAAGCTTCCCATTCGGCAGCGCCCCACACGCTGGTGCATTACCCTTGGTCAGTCATCGCTAGGGATCCTCCCCCGACATAATCTCCCCAGCTGGAGATTCTTGATACCGACTATCTCACTGAAGGCTCTCTCCCGACACAGTGCGCCTGGCCGTGTCTCGCGCCCTGACGCCGTCTGCCAGTCGTCTCACACCGCACGCACCACCTCCGGCAGACAGGCGCGAGCCGGCACAAGCCCACTGCAGCTCACCGCTGCGTCATCTCGAGCCGACCTCCGCAAAACGAGCCGCTTTGTCGCAATTTTATTTTTACAAAATGAAGTCAACCCCTAGCCCGTGTCGCCCAAGCGCGCCAATACAAAAACAATGCGGATGGTAACGCACTCGTCCGCGGGCCACGCTGGCGCCCCCCGGGGGCGAGGCGCCAGCGTCATTACAAAACAACGAGCGCGCCGGCCGCCGGCCGGCCGGCACAAGGCACATGGTTGTCTCTCTCTCTCTCTCTCACCGATCACACGGCGCGGACCGGCGACAGCGCGTCACACATCTGCTCACTAGGCTGCCTACTCGCGGCCGCGCGCCTTCCAGCGGCGGCCCAACAAGGTCTGGGGGGGGGGGCGGTCACGGCCTGACGGGGCGTCAAACGGCGTCAGCGGCGGCGTCAGCGGCGGCGTCAGCGGCGGCGTCCGCAAGCGATAACACGAGTTAATAGCAGTATTACACAACACAAAATAGACGCTCCACAGTAACAAGCAGCGGCCTGTGCGAGACGCGGCGGCGGCGCCAGGTGGGCGCGGTCGGCGCGCGCGGGCTCGCCGGCGGCGCACGCTAGCACCAGTCGGCCATGTAGGTGAAGTCCCTGAAGAGGCCTTGGTCGGTGCCGGTCAGCATGCGCGCCTCCTTGGGCGGGGTGAGCACGGCCCGCTCGGACGTGAACTCCTCGTCGAAGTTGGACACGTCCTCCAGCGTTTTCTGGCGGCGGACACACGTCGCTGTCAGTCGGCGGAGGTCGGGCGCGAGCCGGACGCAGAATGGGAAGCTCAACTTAGACGCCACGAGTGAGGGTGGTTCCCTGATCGGAGTCTGGGTAGGGTTTCGCAGGCTCACACCCTAGCTCAGATATTGTGCTGACACCACAGCGTGACTTGCGGTAGGTCCAATTCCACGACAGACCGCTGTAATTTCCACTCGACTCGGAGGATACCGATGGAGGTGAGAGTGGACGCTACGTGCGGACGATGCAGTACATTGCCATACAAAGCACTTCACAAACAACGAGGGAATATGTTTGAGAATGCATTAGATAATGTACGCTGGAGGAAAAGTAGTCTGCTGCCGGACCAAAAGCGCGCGCTTCATCATAATCCATGCGCTATAATGGCTTGCATCCAGGCTCGCTATGTGATTAAAGACTGAGATACCAGCTCAGCAGCTTCTGCTGCCTCGGATAGCTCCTTGGAAAGCTGGTACTCAACTGCGATACTTTAGAGTTGTTGAAGAAATGTAGCCGGTGCATTCAGTATGCTGTCGAGCGGAAGCCCAACCATTTTCAACAACGCCAAACACATAGCACCCACCACCAACTTCAGCAATCATAACCAACGCCTATTTTTACCCGCACAGGCCTGAGGGAGATTTTATCAAGGTTGCATAGCTATTTTGTGGAATTTAATTTCATACGTTTTTCTCGCTTGGATACCCAATGACGCGGACAAAATAAGAACAGATCGGCGCACAAGTTCGAAGTTCAAGCCTGATTACATTTTAAGAGTTAATGGAAAGCCAAGAAAACGCAACAGTGCGCGGGTCGCCGACACAGAGAACGCGCCAGCCACGCCCTTGGTCCGCCGAACAAAATGCCAAGCCCCCAGCTCCCAGCGCATCCAGTAAGTAAGCAGTTATTATTCGATATCACGTCGTCCATCTCATTACGTATCCACTAAGTACGCAGCTATTATTGGATCTCGCCGTGCGCCAGCTCTCGAGGACCGACACACCTTTGGTTCGTGACTGAACGCCTTTGGTCCGTGACTAAATACTTTTGGTCCGTGACTAAACACATTTGGGCCGTGACTGAATACTTTTGGTCCGTGACTGAACACCTTTGGTTCGTGACTAAACACATTTGGGCTGTGACTGAATAATTTTGGTCCGTGACTAAACACCTTTGGGCCGTGACATGACCTTTGTCTTTGCTTCGATATTTGCATGCTAGTTGAGCCGACGTAGGTAACCGGCTGATGGATTCTGAACACAATGGGGCTCAACGACCATTACGACAGCTATGGCGCACCAGCCTTTCTCTAATGCCGGTTGGCAGAAACACGATGTCCTTACAACGCCAATGAGCGCTGGGTAATGGTCTTACAATGTGTCACAACCGAAACATTTGGGCGCGGAAGAATATGCAACGGAAAATATATTGGTGCTTCAGTATAAATATGTTTCTTACTTACACCTTTCACATGGTTACTTAAAATTACAAATTACACAGCTTGACCTTTTTGTTCGCATCTTTCGCAGCAAAACTGAAGCGTTTTATCTACAACTGATGCAGCATTATAAACAGATCTGGACCCCACGGCAAGATGGCGCGGCGAGCGACCATCTTACCTCGGCTACCTTGGCTGGCACCCCGGAACAAACTTGCACCCTTGCAACAATGGAGCATCGACCTCTCAATGGATGGCACCCGGTAACAGATCTGGGCGCACGGCCACAATCTTACAATAGCTCTGGCACCTGGGAATAGATCTGGGCCCCCGTGCCACAATGGAGATACGATCCTACAACGGTTGGCGCCTGGGAACAGATCTGGGCCCCCGTGCCACAATGGAGCTACGATCCTACAACGGTTGGCACCTGGGAATACATCTTGGCCCCAGTGCTACAATGGAGCCACGATCCTACAACGGTCGGCGCCTGGGAACAGATCTGGGCCCCCGTGCTACAATGGAGCTACGATCCTACAACAGCTGGCGCCTGGGAACAGATCTGGGCCCCCGTGCTACAATGGAGCGACGATCCTACAACGGTCGGCGCCTGGGAACAGATCTGGGCCCCCGTGCTACAATGGAGCTACGATCATACAACAGTTGGCGCCTGGGAATAGATCAGGGGCCCCCGTGCTACAATGAAGCTACGAGCCTACAACGGTTGGCGCCTGGGAACAGATCTGGGCCCCCGTGCTACAATGGAGCCACGATCCTTCAACGGTCGGCGCCTGGGAACAGATCTGGGGCCCCGCCACGATGCGGCGGCGAGCGCCAACTTACAATGGTTGGCACGAATGGCGGGCGGACCCGTCTCGCCAGCAGCTCGTCCCAGCCGACGCCGCTGAAGAACGTCTGCTTCTTGACGTCCTCTGCGTCCCGCTCGCTAGCACCGAGCCGACGCTCGGGGTTCTTGCGCAGCAGCTGGCCGACAGAAGAGGACGTCATGCTACGTTACGCGATGCTACGCTACGCTACGTGACGCCGGTGATACGCCGCAGAGGTGTTCCCGGCCGCCTCGGCCCGTGTGACCCCCGATGGGGCACAGGCGCCAGACAGGGAACATGAGGCGACGAGGCGGTGCACGAACAAACGCCCACTGATCAGACTCGACAGCAGAGCAAACGTCACAGCACAGCACGCAGGCGGGCAAAGCCGACTCTTCCACCGTACCCACTGCAAACCAGATCTATGCTCATATCATAGTGGCTCCTCAGCTTTGTTGTTGATTTGGCACTCTCATGCATCTGATGTTCAGAAAAATGCCGAAAATATACAGCTGGTATCTGAGTTTAAGACATCTATTTAACATCAGCACATCCCGTCCACACAGTATGCAGGTGATCATTGCTAGTATTATAATATTTCGTTGTCAGAGATCACACAGTCTGCTTGTCATTACTGGTCAAAGCCAGTGATTGTATACCGGGCAACGACATGGTTACTATTACTTTAGTCCACTACTGTATGTGTACTTTATGTGTCCACGGATCACAAATCCTCTGCAGAGACGTTCTCACACCCGGCGCCCTCCAGACACGCCTCAAGACGGCTAACCTCCACCAACGCCACACTTCGTCACCACAA
This sequence comes from Imbricaverruca yamaguchii, assembly GCA_034440575.1. Lineage (NCBI taxonomy): Eukaryota > Metazoa > Arthropoda > Thecostraca > Neoverrucidae > Imbricaverruca > Imbricaverruca yamaguchii. The sequence continues at coordinate 1,316,982 of JAOTOL010001625.1, forward strand.
AACTGCCACCTATCCGTCGGCACCGGCAGCGCCAGTGCCGCGCATCGCCGCCAGATGTCGGGCCGACTCACCCGCCGCATGATGGCGATCGCCTGCAGCGAGAGGAAGCGCGGGTAGCGCAGCTCGTCGTTGACGATGCTGTCGAACACCTCCTCCTCGTCGTCGCCGGGGAACGGCGACTCGCCGACCAGCATCTCGAAGATGAGCACGCCCAGGCCCCACCAGTCGACGGCGCGCGTGTAGGTCTGTTCGGTGAGCACCTCCGGCGCCAGAAACTCGGGCGTGCCGCAGAACGTGCCCGTCCGGTCGCCGTAGCCCATGCCCTCCTTGCAGAGGCCGAAGTCGGCGATCTTCACGTAGCCGTCCGTGTCCAGCAGCAGGTTGTCCAGCTTCAGGTCGCTGCGGACGCATGTGTGACGTCACCACGGAGCACAAGCCACCACGTTAGGCTCTTTTGTTTTGTTTACTGGGTGGTTCACTAAGTACTTTATACACAATATTTGGTTCTTTTGCTTAGCATTGGATTGCTATAGGTCATATACCGTCGCCAAGCTCTCACGCCGGTTTGGCGATAGTGGAATAGACAACACTGCCGTTTGTGGGATCACAACTCACGATCTTACGATCCAAAGTACAACGTCCCATCGACTTAGCTCCCGCGGTTCTTTAGACATCACGAGGGTGTGCGGTTAACATACCGGGCATGTAAACAAATGACCTAGCTCGACTACGTGCGAATGTACTATTTTACGGCCCAACAGGGGTTATCTATCTTCTTCATTACAAATACCCGACTTGAAAGAGTCTACATAACTATACTATTCTGAGCATCTACCAAACATTAGAACAGTGTTTCAGCCCACGAGATCACACGCCTAAAAAACCGATGTGACATCATACTTCAATGTGGTATATAAAATGATCGGTAATTTATCGAGTACATTAATCACATGAACCTTCTATGCGTCGTGGGTAAAATTATTTTTCACAACCATACATGTGGTAAACGATAGGCATCTGCATTTTATGATTATACACAGGGCGAAATGCTAAACACACCTTCGTTGCAAAGTGGCAGTCCACATATCTATGCCCGAATCAAGTCACGAGGGTCAGAAAATGACAACATGAGGAATGCGTGTGCCTTCAGTCCTTCGGCACCAACGCAGCGGCAACCAGCATGGGACCTGCACGTGGTCAGGTGCAGCCAACACGGGACCCGCACGTGGTCAGGTGCAGCCAACACAGGACCCGCACGTGGTCAGGTGTAGCCAACACAGGACCCGCACGTGGTCAGGTGTAGCCAACACAGGACCCGCACGTGGTCAGGTGTAGCCAACACAGGACCCGCACGTGGTCAGGTGTAGCCAACACAGGACCCGCACGTGGTCAGGTGCAGCCAACACAGGACCCGCACGTGGTCAGGTGTAGCCAACACAGGACCCGCACGTGGTCAGGTGTAGCCAACACGGGACCCGCACGTGGTCAGGTGTAGCCAACACAGGACCCGCACGTGGTCAGGTGTAGCCAACACAGGACCCGCACGTGGTCAGGTGCAGCCAACACAGGACCCACGCGTGGTCAGGTGTAGCCAACACAGGACCCGCACGTGGTCAGGTGTAGCCAACACAGGACCCGCACGTGGTCAGGTGTAGCCAACACAGGACCCGCACGTGGTCAGGTGTAGCCAACACAGGACCCGCACGTGGTCAGGTGTAGCCAACACAGGACCCGCACGTGGTCAGGTGCAGCCAACACAGGACCCACGCGTGGTCAGGTGTAGCCAACACGGGACTCGCACGTTGTCAGGTGCAGCCAACACGGGACCCGCACGTGGTCAGGTCCAGCCAACACGGGACTCGCACGGGCCAGAGGCCCACAGTTACCGGGGCGGTAACGAGATTACGATGGCGTGCCACATACGCCGCCTGCCTCCGCGCTAATCCGCCATCAGCCATCGCCGCGACTTTTGTCGGCCCACCAAACGCAGCAGCTCGCCCAACACCGCTTAACTCCGGCCCCGGCACGCGTGCGTTGATCCGAGCCGCGCGACCGACGGATCAACGCACGTGGAGCACCTGCACACCGGCTCATCCGCAGCGCCCACCACCTCACCTGAACCATCAGTAGCGCCCACCACCTCACCTGAACCATCGAGCCACCTCACCTGAACCATCAGTAGCGCCCACCACCTCACCTGAACCATCCATCAGCAGCGCCCACCACCTCACCTGAACCATCAGTAGCGCCCACCACCTCACCTGAACCATCAGTAGCGCCCACCACCTCACCTGAACCATCAGTAGCGCCCACCACCTCACCTGAACCATCAGTAGCGCCCACCACCTCACCTGAACCATCAGTAGCGCCCACCACCTCACCTGAACCATCAGTAGCGCCCACCACCTCACCTGAACCATCCGCAGCGCCCACCACCTCACCTGAACCATCAGTAGCGCCCACCACCTCACCTGAACCATCCGCAGCGCCCACCACCTCACCTGAACCATCAGTAGCGCCCACACCTACCTGAACATCCCCCTGAAAGCGCCCACTGCCTCACCTGAACCATCAGTAGCGCCCACCACCTCACCTGAACCATCAGTAGCGCCCACCACCTCACCCGACTCATCAACAGCGCCCACCACCTCACCTGAACCATCAGTAGCGCCCACCACCTCACCTGAACCATCAGTAGCGCCCACCACCTCACCTGAACCATCAGTAGCGCCCACCACCTCACCTGAACCATCAGTAGCGCCCACCACCTCACCTGAACCATCAGTAGCGCCCACCACCTCACCTGAACCATCAGTAGCGCCCACCACCTCACCTGAACCATCAGTAGCGCCCACCACCTCACCTGAACCATCGCAGTAGCGCCCACCACCTCACCTGAACCATCAGTAGCGCCCACCACCTCACCTGAACCATCAGTAGCGCCCACCACCTCACCTTGAACCATCAGTAGCGCCCACCACCTCACCTGAACCATCCGCAGCGCCCACCACCTCACCTGAACCATCAGTAGCGCCCACCACCTCACCTGAACCATCAGTAGCGCCCACCACCTCACCTGAACCATCAGTAGCGCCCACCACCTCACCTGAACCATCAGTAGCGCCCACCACCTCACCTGAACCATCAGTAGCGCCCACCACCTCACCTGAACCATCAGTAGCGCCCACCACCTCACCTGAACCATCAGTAGCGCCCACTGCCTCAGCCGACTCATCAACAGCGCCCACTACCTCACCTGAACCATCAGTAGCGCCCACTGCCTCACCTGAACCATCAGTAGCGCCCACCACCTCACCTGAACCATCAGTAGCGCCCACTGCCTCACCTGAACCATCAGTAGCGCCCACCACCTCACCTGAACCATCAGTAGCGCCCACCACCTCACCTGAACCATCAGTAGCGCCCACCACCTCACCTGAACCATCAGTAGCGCCGCCTCACCTCCATCAGAGCACGCCTCACCTGAACCATCAGTAGCGCCCACCACCTCACCTGAACCATCAGTAGCGCCCACTGCTCACCTCACCTGAACCATCGCAGCGCCCACCACCTCACCTGAACCATCAGTAGCGCCCACTGCCTCACCTGAACCATCAGTAGCGCCCACCACTCACTCATCCGCAGCGCCCACCTACCTCACCTGAACCATCAGTAGCGCCCACCACCTCACCTGAACCATCAGTAGCGCCCACCACCTCACCTGAACCATCAGTAGCGCCCACCACCTCACCTGAACCATCAGTAGCGCCCACTACCTCACCTGAACCATCAGTAGCGCCCACTGCCTCACCTGAACCATCAGTAGCGCCCACCACCTCACCTGAACCATCCGCAGCGCCCACCACCTCACCTGAACCATCAGCAGCGCCCACCACCTCACCTGAACCATCCGCAGCGCCCACCACCTCACCTGAACCATCCGCAGCGCCCACCACCTCACCTGAACCATCCGCAGCGCCCACCACCTCACCTGAACCATCAGTAGCGCCCACTGCCTCAGCCGACTCATCAACAGCGCCCACTACCTCACCCGGCTCATCAACAACGCCCACTACCTCACCCGGCTCATCAACAACGCCCACTACATGACCCGGCTCATCAGTATCGCCCACTACCTCAGTCGGCCCATCAGCAGCGCCCGCTACCCCAACCGTCCCACCATCAGCGCCCACAACCTCAGTCGGCCCATCAGCAGCGCCTGCTACCCCAACCGTCCCACCATCAGCGCCCACAACCTCAGCGGCACGCCGGCTCTAAGCACATCCCTAGCACGCATCCTGCGAAAATGCGGCTTACAGCAGCCGGACAGAACCTGTAACAGATCTCCACCTGATCCCCGGCCCCCCACACGGATCTCCGCCTGATCTCCGACCCCGGCACGGATCTTCACCTGATCTCCGGCCCCGGCACGGATCTTCACCTGATCTCCGGACCCCGGCACGAATCTCCACCTGATCTCCGGCCCCCGGCACGGACCTCCACCTGATCTCCGGCCCCCGCCACGGATCTCCACCTGATCTCCGGCCCCCGGCACGAATCTCCACCTGAACTCCGGCCCCGGCACGGATCTTCACCTGATCTCCGGCCCCCGGCACGGATCTCCACCTGATCTCCGGCCCCCGGCACGGATCTCCACCTGATTCCCAGCCCCCGGCACGGATCCTCTTGTTTCCCGGTAGAGTTGAACACCCCGAATCCACCTGTTCCCCCCTCGGTCTCGGGTCGAACATACACTCCAGTCTCGTTCGACGAGCCCGACTGGCACGCGTCCCAATTTGTTCTGTCGCCGGCGAATCGCGCACTACTTACTCGCCCCAACCAGTGGTTGAGGATGGGTAAGTAGTGCCTCTACCGGGAAACAAGAGCACCAACTTGGTCATCAAGCCACTCTTCGCCCCTGATAAAATACATTCCCGCAGAAGTATCCTACTGAAGTATTCGCTTACTGAACAAAAGCAAAAACAACAACCCATGATAATGATGTTACGACGTGGCACGACACTGCTACATGCTGTGCTGCAAGTCGAGTGCGACTACTCACCGATAGATGATCTTGTTCTCGTGCAGGTATTGCAGGCCGAGCACAACACAGGCGGCGTAAAACACAGCGCGCGGCTCGGAGAACACATCCGAGTGTATGTGCATCATCAGGTCACCGCCCGCCGCGTACTCCATCACAAAACAGACGTGACTCTGAGGGACAGCATCAGGTCAGCATCAGGTCATCACCGGTCGCGTACTCCATCACAAGAAACGGGACTCTGAGGGACATCGTCAGCATCACAGAAAGAAGACGTTCCTTCATTGCCGAATAAAAACGTTTCTCAGATGAGAGGAACATCAGCTTATCACGAAGGAGAGCATCACCAGATCACAACAAAACACGCGACCTTCGGGGGAATAACGCACAGCCAGGTAGCACTGGTGGTGGACGGAACCATCGTATCACCACATTCAGCCAAAATGGATGAAGAGGACAGCCATTAGTCGGCGCACTCGCAATGTTAATCAGAAAATAGTGCGCCTCGATGTGAGAAGACGGCAGGACCTCACCAGCAGGAGCGTCACTGGTCCACCCGCCTCCACCCATACCGCTGTTAACACATCTCCTGCCGGTGGTAACTCCCCTCTGTCGCCAACCTCACCACTGCCAACACGTCTCCTGCCGGTGGTAACTCCCCTCTGTCACTACCCTCACCACTGCCAACACATCTCCTGCCGGTGGTAACTCCCCTCTGTCACTACCCTCACCACTGTCAACACGTCTCCTGCCGGTGGTAACTCCCCTCTGTCACTACCCTCACCACTGTCAACACATCTCCTGCCGGTGGTGACTCCCCTCTGTCACTACCCTCACCACTGTCAACACATCTCCTTCTGGTGGTAACTCCCCTCTGTCACTACCATCACCACTGTCAACACGTCTCCTGCCGGTGGTAACTCCCCTCTGTCACTACCCTCACCACTGTCAACACGTCTCCTGCCGGTGGTAACTCCCCTCTGTCACTACCCTCACCACTGCCAACACATCTCCTGTCGGTGGTAACTCCCCTTCGCCACCGCCATGCCAGTCAGATATATCGATGGGAGAAGTGTCAAGCCCCTGTGATTCCAGTCTCCAGAGCACATCCCCGGGAAGGGAATGTCACCCCTCCCCCGCACCACACCCAACGCCTGGGGCACATGTCCCCGCCCTCCCCTTCGTGCAGCGGTGCCCACTCAGTCAGCTATAGAGGAGTAATTATTCGTCAGGAGTTAGATAGTTAGTTATTGGAGTTTAGTGGCGCTTCGACTACATCAGTCACGCAGCGGCCTTCGTCAGGAGCGTAACGTTCGGATTCCAGAGTGGCATTCACAGTATCAGACGTGACATTCACAGTACCACAGTACCACAGTATCGGAGGGGATTGCTGCGTTCGTGGCGACAGGCGCACTACCGTGCTATCATGTGCCGAATCTTAAGCCAAACCGGCCTTTCCTCGGCCGCATACGGCAACTGCGTGGGCGAAATTCAGGTTTTATAATCGGCACAGCAGGAGCTGTCCTGGTGGATCCCAGACGTCCTTGCAGTCAGTGATGATCGCCATGGGCGCTTAAGCGCGCTAACCGCATACCGCCACACCATACTCCTCTGCAGACAGGACGTTAGCGTGCCTTGGATGATAGCTTAGAGGGTTGAATACTACGGGCATCATAGCTACTGATCAGTGTAGAACAAAATTAGCCTCGGTCAATACCCACTGACCGGCAATCAATCACACAAGCCATGATTTAGCCTTGTCGGACTTTTATGTTGGCTTACGAGCGATTCCACCAGTCTGTGACCACCGCTGGCCGTAACTTGACCACACTGGCCTCAACGCCGCCTCCCATTCTCCTACACCAGTGCCGCCCGTGTCCGACCACACCAGAGACACGGACGGACCCCAGCCGACCCGACCGCCCTTCACATGACCGTCCGCACGCCCCCACTGACCTCCGTCTCGCCAGCCGACCCCACCGCCCCCTCACATGACCTGCACACGCCCCCACTGACCTCCATCTCGCCAGCTGACCCCACCGCCCTTCACATGACCTGCGCACGCCCCCACCGCCCCTCACATGACCTGCACACACCACTGACCTCCGTCTGGAAGCAGCTGAACAGGTTGACCAGGAACGGATGGCGCGCAGAGTTGGCCACCTCGAAGATGCGCTTCTCGGCCAGCAGCGACTCCACCTCGTCGCGTGAGATTATGTCGGCCTTCTTGAGCGCCTTGATGGCGTAGTACTCACCCGTGTTGCGGTACTGGGTCAGGATCACCTGGGTCGGGTCGGGTCGGGTCAGGTCAGCGCGCGATTGATAATCATGGATTAGCCTACCCAGACTGCTTGCTAAGCACAAAACACAGGACTGCAAAGAGACGAAAATAAACAAACGATCTGTGAGAAAATGATGTGATGCGAAATGGGAAAGGGGACAACGGATTTGATATCACGTACCGACTTTTGTCGGACAACAAAACTGCCGGCTCACCACTTCTGCAGATCCACTGAATACATAGCTATTTTCTGGTTACTGATCTGTCACGCAATTGCCACGTGGTACTATACGATGCTGAACATGTTGCTACATGAGCACAAGATCGCTTCTGCATTCAAACAGGATGCAGTTATCTCCTCCTGGGCATTCCAAAACGTGTCACTAGAAAACAACCGACAGCCTGCCACTCGCACCTGGCATTCTACCTGAACTGCGTTCGGCAGTAACCGTCAGCTCTTCTTCGGCAGACACTAGAAGCGTCCACATCGCGTCCACACAGCGTGTCCACCTTACGTGACACGCGCTACCGATCCGTGCATCGCACAGTGTCCTGCTCTCGCCCCGACCCGGCCGTGACACACAACACAAAACACAACACCGCCCAGGAGACAACACTGGAACACGGACGGGCGGGCTTGGCGGTGGCAGCGCAGTCGTCAGATGCGCTCGGCGTGTCGGTCCGACGGCGCCGAACCGCTCACCGGCTGCGCCACGGCAGCCTTGGCGGGCCCAGTCGGTCAGGTCACGGGCCCGCTCCACATGCAGACACCGCCGCCACGGGCCCGTTACACACACAGACACCGCCGCCACGGGCCCGCTCCACATACAGACACCGACGTCACGGGCCCGCTCCACATACAGACACCGCCGCCACGGGCCCGCTCCACATACAGACACCGCCGCCACGGGCCCGCTCCACATACAGACACCGCCGCCACGGGCCCGCTCCACATACAGACACAGACGTCACGGGCCCGCTCCACATACAGACACCGACGTCACGGGCCCGCTCCACATACAGACACCGACGTCACGGGCCCGCTCCACATACAGACACCGCCGCCACGGGCCCGCTCCACATACAGACACCGCCGCCACGGGCCCGCTCCACATACAGACACCGCCGCCACGGGCCCGCTCCACATACAGACACCGCCGCCACGGGCCCGCTCCACATACAGACACCGACGTCACGGGCCCGCTCCACATACAGACACCGCCGCCACGGGCCCGCTCCACATACAGACACCGCCGCCACGGGCCCGCTCCACAACAGACACCGCTGCCACGGACCCGCTCCACACACAGACACCGCCGCCACGGACCCGCTCCACATACAGACACAAACGTCACGGGCCAGCTCCACATACAGACACCGCCGCCACGGGCCCGCTCCACATACAGACACAGACGTCACGGGCCCGCTCCACATACAGACACCGACGTCACGGGCCCGCTCCACATACAGACACAGACGTCACGGGCCCGCTCCACATACAGACACCGCCGCCACGGGCCCGCTCCACACACAGACACCGCCGCCACGGGCCCGCTCCACATACAGACACCGCTGCCACGGACCCGCTCCACATACAGACACCGCCGCCACGGACCCGCTCCACATACAGACACAAACGTCACGGGCCAGCTCCACATACAGACACCGCCGCCACGGGCCCGCTCCACATACAGACACAGACGTCACGGGCCCGCTCCACATACAGACACCGACGTCACGGGCCCGCTCCACATACAGACACCGCTGCCACGGACCCGCTCCACATACAGACACCGCCGCCACGGACCCGCTCCACATACAGACACAAACGTCACGGGCCAGCTCCACATACAGACACCGCCGCCACGGGCCCGCTCCACATATAGACACAGACGTCACGGGCCCGCTCCACATACAGACACCGACGTCACGGGCCCGCTCCACATACAGACACAGACGTCACGGACCCGCTCCACATACAGACACCGCTGCCACGGACCCGCTCCACATACAGACACCGCCGCCACGGACCCGCTCCACATACAGACACAAACGTCACGGGCCCGCTCCACATACAGACACCGCCGCCACGGCCAGCACTTTTCAGGGACCGGCGGCAGTAGGCTGCGTTCAAGGCCACCGCTCCCGTGCCGAGCCATTCGCCGACCGCGAACGCAACCTCATATATTTACTTCCGGCGCTGCAGGCGCGGCGGCCGCGAGATGACCATTCGGCGCCGGCGAACGGGCCCGGAAGAGACCGGCCACGGGCCATGACTGTCGTCGGCGCGGCTGATGACTGTCCGTGGTTGTGGTACCGTGGTGATGGTACCACCACCACGGACGGTGGTAGTGGTACCATCACCACGGACGGTGGTAGTGGTACCACCACCACGGACGGTGGTAGTGGTACCACCACCACGGACGGTGGTAGTGGCACCATCACCACGGACGGTGGTAGTAGTACCACCACCACGGACGGTGGTAGTAGTACCACCACCACGGACGGTGGTAGTGGTACCACCACCACGGACGGTGGTAGTAGTACCACCACCACGGACGGTGGTAGTGGTACCACCACCACGGACGGTGGTAGTGGTACCATCACCCCGGACGACCACCCGCCACGTCCAGCTGACGGCGAAAATCGCCGCAGACCGAGAGCCGGAACAGACCGCAGCCCACGCCCGACCGGTCCGACGGCCGGCAGCTGGACAGCTGATGGCTGGATCACGATGGCTGGTCCGATATCGGCGGGGCGAGGGCGCCGCCGCCGCCGCCAATCTCGCGGCGCCGCTGACCCAGTTTGGCGCCGCCGACAGGCCCGCCGGCCAACCCACCTTGCCGAAGTGGCCTCGGCCGAGCACGGCGATCATGCGGAAGTTGTCCAGCGCCATGCCGGTCAGCTGGGAGACGCGGTGCGACTCGTACGCCGAGTCGCGGCACTCGACCGCCGTCCGCCGGCCGGCCCGCATCGGCACCGCCGGCGGCTCCTGAAACCGTGCTGAGGTCACTACACAGGTCACCACACGGCCCTCAACACCGCCGGCGGCTCCTGTAACGGAACTGAGGTCACTACACAGGTCACCACCCGGCCCTCAACACCACCGGCGGCTCCTGTAACGGAACTGAGGCCACTACACAGGTCACCACACAAGACACCACACGGCCCGCATCGGCTCCTGTAACGGAACTGAGGCCACTACACAGGTCACCACACAGGTCACCACCCGGCCCGCATCGGCTCCTGTAACGGCACTGAGGTCACTACACCCGACCCTCATCGGCACCGCCGGCGGCTCCTACTCATTGCCACGGTTACAGTGACCTTGCGGGTAGCACATGTACGCCATGGACGGCTGGGTCTGACCTCCGCCGGCAACGCCCCATTGCACAGATAGCCGCCTGGCCACACCCGGCTCTGCAGCCCCGATGCCGATCTAGCCTCGGCGGACACTGATGTCGCCGGCCGTCGGCGGTGATGCGGACGCGCCACGGCGAGGCTCCAGCGGTGTCACCAGGCCACCGTCACGAGCTCGCGCCAACAGCCATCGGCGTGATTCGTGGAAGGCGTCATCAACCCAGCCTTCCCGGCAACGCGCGGGGAAATCGCCACTGAAGTCACGATCGGGACAACAGGGCGGCAGCTGTCTGACGTCAAAGCGGCGCGCTATGAACTCAATGAGCCAGCGCACACCTCCAACACGGCTAACCACTAAGGAGGGCCTTCCAATGGGGGGGGGTGTTCGAGGATCCTCGGGCGAGACAGCCTTCCCGACAGAACAGTCATCGGCCGTTTCATCATACTTCAAGACAGGATTTAGCACAACACCTGGGTACTATATTTTGTGACCACGTACCGAAAAGAGTTGATTTCTTTTTGGACACCTCCGATTGGAGGGAACATTTGGCGTCACCGACACCTCCCCCACCGACGGACCATGGACGGGGGTACTATCGGAGTCACCGACGGGCCGCGTATGGACTGGAAATCCAACAGATAGCGAGATTCACACGCAAACGCCACTACATTGTCAGTACCAAAAATACCTTCAAGCATAGATGTAATCGCAAGACCAGAGTAATTATGCGGGACAGGAAAACAGCGCAAGGCGAGCCGCTTTTCTACGTCACTTGGGTGCAGAACCGGACTTCTAAGACCCTTAATAATAATTCCCGGGAATGACACCCTGGATGCCGCGTAAAAGAAGGCCAAGATTACCTATAGTTAATGCTCAAAGCTCATTGAGCACAAACTGATCTTGAGAACCGTCCAAGGGTTATCAAGTATGAAGAGCTTGTTGTAGCGGAGTGGACAGACAGTGGACGGGACGGCGACGAGAAGCCAACACGAATCTCTATAGCAGACAGCGTCAGGGCGCCAAAATCAGACAACAGGACGCCGGCCAATAATGTTCGCCCCAATGCCCTGGTGCAAGGCCGGACGACAGCCCAGCGACCTCGCGGCGTCCGACCCGAGGTTGCTGGTCGGGCCCGAGTCCGACCGGTCACGTGACACACGGCACGGGCGAGGTCATGCGCGGGCCCCTTCCGGCCGGCGGCCAGGAGCCGCCGATGTGCCGGCGATAGCCGACACGCGTGTGCCGCGCGCCGACCCTATCGCGGCGCCGCAGCGCCGCTTTTGGCGCACGCCGCTGCATTATTCAGCCGCAGCGGCGGCGGCGGCCGGCCTGGACGGCCGCCTGATCCGCCGGACCGAGCTGGCTGACCACCGTCTGTAGCCCGCCACCGTCCCGCCACACAACACATCCGGCCGGGCTGGCTGACCACCGTCTGTAGCCCGCCGCCGTCCCGCCACACAATACATCCGGCCGGGCTGGCTGACCACCGTCTGTAGCCCGCCACCGTCCCGCCACACAATACATCCGGCCAGGCTGGCTGACCACCGTCTGTAGCCCGCCGCCGTCCCGCCACACAATACATCCGGCCGGGCTGGCTGACCACCGTCTGTAGCCCGCCACCGTCCCGCCACACAACACATCCGGCCGGGCCGGCTGACCACCGTCTGTAGCCCGCCACCGTCCCGCCACACAACACATCCGCCCGGGCTGGCTGACCACTGTCTGTAGCCCGCCACCGTCCCGCCACCGTCCCGCCACACAACACATCCAGCCGGGCTGGCTGACCACCGTCTGTAGCCCGCCGCCGTCCCGCCACACCACAAATCCGGCCGGGCTGGCTGACCACCGTCTGTAGCCCGCCACCGTCCCGCCACACCACACATCCGGCCGGGCTGGCTGACCACCGTCTGTAGCCGGTCCCCACAGCACGGTACCGACCCGCCACACAACACGTCCGGCCGGGGGCGCACCCGTGTCGGTGGCGCCGCGCTCAACACACGACCGACACGGGTCACCGGCTGACCTCTCGGGTCACCGGCTGACCTTCCGGGCCACACCTGACCCGGCCAGGTCGTCGGCCAACCTCGGCGTCGCCTCTGACCCGACACGCCTCACCGCCTCACAGGCCGAAAATGCACGTTCCGAGGCGCTTGTGACGTCAGCTTCACGAAGTGTCGCGTGACATCACCAGTCGTGGCCGTGAACCAACCCTCCCCGTGTGAAGACGGCACGCGAGTCACATTGGCAGCTGCTGAGGCAGTACCTCACCACCGGACCCCGACAGAAGGGCAGTACCTCACCACCGGACCCCGACAGAGGAGCAGTACCTCACCACCAGACCCCGGCAGAGGGACAGTACCTCACCACCAGACCCCGACATAGGAGCAGCATCTCACCACCGGACCCCAACAGAGGAGCAGTACTCTACCATCAGACCCCAACGGAGGATCCAGCCAATGTCGGCAGCTGCATCTCAGAGCCGCTGTCGGGCTGCGGCTGGCTGCGGCTGGCTGCGGCTGGCTGCCGGCCGCCGCCGTCCCGCGCCGATTGCTCCGGCAACTCCGCCACGGACCATCACCCGGCTACACCGGCTCGTAACTCCGTGCTTCGCGCCGTCAGCCGAGCGCCCAGCGCTGGCTCGGACAGATCCGGCGATTGGTCGGGTTTTACGACAGCACCACTACTGCGCCGTTCACACTTATACGTGGCCGCAGTACACCTGAGGCCTAGCAACAAGGTCAGCCAGTCTGCACCACCCAGTAGCCACGGCACAGACAGGTCTGTACCACACAGTAGCCAGGGCACACATCACCATCTGTACCACCCAGTAGCCATGGCACACGACACCGGTCTGTACCACCCAGTAGTCATCGTGCACGACACCGGTCTGTACCACCAAGTAGCCAGGGCACACATCACCGGTCTGTACCACCCAGTAGCCACGGCACAGGTCTGTACCATCCAGTAGCCACGGCACACGACACCAATCTGTACCACCCAATAGCCATGGCACACATCACCGGTCCGTACCACCCGTAGTCATGGCACACGACACATTAGCTATCGTGTGAGGTGGTGTACACCTGCTAGATGTGGTCCTGCAACTCTCAACTCTCAGCCCCCGGATGTGCTGCAGCCACTACATAACTATTGTGTAAAGGGTGGTGCACGGACTCCACCACCCCGCAGTCCCCGGCCATGCTACACACTACATAACTATCGTGTAGGGGGTGGTGTACGGACTCCACCACCCCGCAGTCCCCGGCCATGCTACACACTACATAACTATTGTGTAAGGGGTGGTGCACGGACCTCCACACCCCGCAGGCCCCGGCCATGCTACACACTACATAACTATCGTGTAGGGGGTGGTGTACGGACTCCACCACCCCGCAGTCCCCGGCCATGCTACACACTACATAACTATTGTGTAAGGGGTGGTGCACGGACCTCCACACCCCGCAGGCCCCGGCCATGCTACACACTACATAGCTATCGTGTAGGGGGTGGTGCACGGTCTCCACCACCCCGCAGTCCCCGGCCGTGTCGCTGACACCTACACAGCGCATCAGTCGGTGAAGTACCACCAGCCGACTTGCCATGCAGACCAGCCCGCCGGGCCGGTACGGCCCCACCAAACCCATCGGATAGCCAAGGTCAGAGCCGGCTGCACGGAGTCCGTGCGGCGGCCATCAATCATCCCCACGGCGGCTCACTGCGACTCCATCAGCCGAGCCGGCCGGCCGGTCCGCGGCTCATCGCCAGTCTGCACACCACCCCGCTTACAGCTGCACAGCTCGCGCTGCTGGTAACGGCACCATTACGCCCCGACAGTACACCGTGTGTTACTTAGCATCCGAGCCGCCCGCCTTGGCATTCGTAGTAATGCGGCGCGTCGGGCGGAGGCCACCCACCGAGGATCACACTGCGAAATTTGGTCCGCTTGTCCAGAGGTCACCTCTTCGCATTTTCTCACACAAAAGACCACATTATGTGAATCAGATCAGTGCTAAATGGCAGTGACGGCTCCACCTGCCAGGATTTATAACGGAACATCTCCGACACGTGACCGACACCAATCTGACCAGGCTGATTTGGTACCCCTATTACCGCACATGGAAGTCTATCCAATGATAGTTGGTAACTACTGCGCTATATTATTGCTTCTAGGCGTCTTCCGCACATATTTATTGTATGCAGGGGACGAGTAGTCTAGGGGTAAGCTACCCGTCTCACAATCCAAAGATCGTGGGTTCGAGTCTCATCTGTCGCTACCCTTCGCACGCGACTAATCGGCGTGGGAGATTGGCGACGTTCCATGACGCAACGCCCGACGTGTCGTAAAACCAGCAACCACCAGATTTGTCGTACGCACACCACGAACGTCGCCCCCATCCCCGCCCCCGACCCGCCGGCGGTGACGTCGCCACTCACGTCGTCGTCGTCGGGCTCGACGACCAGCGGCTCGGCGTCGGCCGGCGGCAGCAGGTCGCTGTCGCGCCGGCCGGGCGCCATGTGAGTGACGGTCACCTCGCCCGGCTCGGCGCCCACCTCGATGATGTTGACGTGCTTGCTGTTGCGGCCGGCCGGCGCGCCCGGCAGCGCGTCGCCCGGCACCTGCGGGGCGGCAAACGTCGGTCAGTGATGAGGGCGGGGTGGAGGAGAGCCGGGGGAGAGCCGGGGCAGAGCTGACGGCACCTGCGGAGCGGGGCAGGGCGGTCAGCGGTGAGGGCGGTGTGGAGGAGAGCCGGAGCAGAGCTGGAGCAGTGCGTCGCCCGGCACCTGCGGGGCGGGGCAGGGCGGTCAGCGGTGAGGGCGGGGTGGGGGAGAGCCGGGGGAGAGCTGGGGCAGAGCTGAGGACGGTGTGGGGGAGAGCCGGGGCAGAGCTGGGGCAGAGCTGACGGCACCTGCGGAGCGGGGCACGTCGGTCAGTGGTGAGGGCGGGGTGGAGGGAGAGCTGGGGGCGGGGTAGGGGAGAGCTGGGGCAGAGTTGCCGGTTCCTGCGGGGCGGCGCACGTCGGCCAACGGTGAGGGCGGGGTGGAGGAGAGCTGGGGGAGAACTGGGGCAGAGCTGCCGGCAGTTGTACGAGGAGAAAGCTGGCGTATGCGACAACACGGCGAGAGGCGTGTGAGGGTGGGCGGCAACATATGTACAGCCGCCCAGATACAACGGAACTAGGAGACGGGAAAGGGCGTCAGGCCCGGCAGGAAACGTGGTCAGTCCCGGCAGGGAACCGGGTCATCCCCGGAAGGGAATCAGGTCAGCCCGGAAGGGAACGGAGTCAGCCCTGGAAGGGAACGGGGTCAGCCCTGACAGGGAACGGCGTCAGTCCCATCAGGAAACTGCACCAATAACACACTGCTTGTGCAGTCGAACGAGTTAGTCCGAGTTCGAAGGGCACGCACACATCAATA
Organism: Imbricaverruca yamaguchii; assembly: GCA_034440575.1. Taxonomy (NCBI): domain Eukaryota; kingdom Metazoa; phylum Arthropoda; class Thecostraca; family Neoverrucidae; genus Imbricaverruca; species Imbricaverruca yamaguchii. The sequence goes on from JAOTOL010001625.1 coordinate 1,333,080, forward strand.
CACCATTACAGTCACACTTAGTATACGGGCATGCATATGGTCTACCGCAACAATACAATTCATCATTTAGTGTTCAAGCACTGCAGGTCCGCTCACAATATCCCAGTGCAATTGCCGGCAAACACCACGAGTCCAACATCTCCAGTACGTACACTTGATGCATGTCCTCTGGCAGCCGGACCACATTGCGCTTCCGACAGATCCGCCTGGCACGGCTCTACTCCGCGGCCTCCACTTCACAATTGGTCTTCCACACCGTGACTGAGCTCGGAACCTCGACACCGTGCAATCACTCGGCGGCGGTAATCAGGGTGGAGATCGGCCGATAACCAGCTGGGAGTACTCGCAGGCCACGTTACGCCGCCGGTGGCCCGCCCAGCCGGGTGGTGGCGTGACGCCGCGACGCTGTTACCCGGCTGATTGGCCCGGTGCCGCGGCGTCGGCCGGGACGAGCAGCGCCGCCGCAGACATCACTCCGACACGGTCCCCAGCGTGAGTGTCGGCGTCGCCAGCTGGTGGTGTAACACGCACCGTAAACTGCGCCGTAAAGTGTGCCGTAAAGTGCGCTATAAAGTGCACCGTAAAGTGTACCGTAAAGTGCGCTGTGCGCCCGCTCCAAGATCGGCGATCTTGGAGGTGGCGGATCGATGGCAAGAACGGATATGGAGGGTCAGTTAATGGTGAGAACTGACACTGCCATATATACGTCCCCAACACGTGCCGACCGGTGTGACACCAGCCTGCGCCGTGTTCAGAACTTCAGTGTCGAGTCTGAAGGCGGACAGAGACGAGTACAGTTGGCCGTCTGTAGCCACAGGTACTGTACCAGCCGACACCCGCTCCACTGGAGCCGTCTGTAGACACAGGTACTGTACCAGCCGACACCCGCTCCACTGGGGCCGTCTGTAGCCACAGGCACTGTACCAGCCGACACCCGCTCCACTGGGGCCGTCTGTAGCCACAGGTACTGTACCAGCCGACACCCGCTCCACTGGAGCCGTCTGTAGCCACAGGTACTGTACCAGCCGACACCCGCAACAACTGGAGCCGTCTGTAGCCACAGACACTGTACCAGCCGGCTCTCCTGCCACACCCCCGACAGACAGCCTGCAGCTGCACGTGCCGCCTGTACCAGCAGGCCCCGCTCCACTCTTGACAGGCTCCACTCCTGACAGAGGGCCTGCTACTCCCCACCCCACCCACCGCGTGTAGCCGGCAGCCACCAGTCGGCCGACTCCCCACCCCACCCTCCGCGTGCAGCCGGCAGCCACCAGTCGGCCGACTCCCACTCCACACCTCCAACAAACAGCTTCCTGCTGTTCTATGTATACCCTTTCTCTTCGGCCGTCGACCCCACCGCTCAGACCTGCCGACACTTCAAACACCACGGAGCGCGTGCGGCACGCGCCAGACATGGCCGGGCCACGGCGCTGAGTCACACGCGGCCGGCAGCCGGCGTCTGGCGGACGCGTCACGTCACGCACAGCACACCGTGCGGCGCAGATCACACGGACCCGTCACTCAGCTACACAGCTACACAGTGCAGCCGCGCCGCAGTGACGCCGCCGGGCCCACGCCGACGCGGTGTGGTCCATCACGGCACACGGCCAGCCCGGAACACCACACCGCCGGCGGCTCAGCTCCCCGACTCGCCGCGGGTGCAGCCACAGAGAGCCACCGGTACAGACACAGAGAGCCGCCGGTACAGACACAGAGCAGCCACAGAGAGCCGCCGGTACAGACACAGAGCAGCCACAGAGAGCCTCCCGCGTCGGCAGTGCCCGTGGGGGGGGGCGCAGATGGCGCACAGACGAGCCGGCCGCTGCCTTGACCCGCACACATCCGAGGGGCGGTAACAATCAGCGGAGGTGGTGTTCTCCACGTCGGTCCGGGACGGGTAGGGCCGAGCGCGTGGACGACGTCCGTGTTGGGTCGCTCTCCCGCCCCGTCCGACAAGCCGGCATCGGCGTCCACGCCGGACCGGTGCCGAGCCGGCCGCCGGCCAATCCCGGTCACAGAGCGGACCACCTCGGCCACCAGGCCACCTCGTCCGCGACCCGTGTCTGACCCCGGACCGGCCCCGCCGGAGAGCCGCAGGGCAGACTCGACTGCACATCCACACACAGCCACACACCAGCCACACCTCCCGCATCACATAATGACGCAACCGAATTCCTGCACGAACAGCATCACGCAACGTCGGCGGCCGCGCTATTCATCTCGATCGGAAACCACGATCCCAGCGATCTGAGCTCTCGGAACGACGGCCAATGACCCGCAGGAGACGGAACCGCCGACAAAGTAAAAATTCTTGCATCGATATCAGCAGTCCAGCCGGCGCACCAGCCAACCCTCCGACCGCCGGCAGCAGCACGCCCGGCCGCCAGCTGACAGGCCGTGGCGTGCTCCACAAGACCGATGGCTGGCAGCTGGCAGTGGAGGCGGTGAAGCCGGCCGCCGCCTGCAGTGCTGCCTAACGAGGTGCACCGCCAGCGGCCCGCTGCCGACGCCCCGACTCCACGCGCGTGACAAACCCACCAACACCGGCAGACGACAATGTCGGACCTGGTGGACGCGCACCGTGCGGTGTACGCTCCCGAAACTGTCGTGAATATCATGCTGCCGTCTCGTGCGGCAAGAGGGCAGTGGCAGTCCGCCTAGACACGTGTGGTTCGGCAGCACGCGGTCTGTGGTTCGGCAGGACGCGGTCTGTGGTTCGGCAGCACGCGGTCTGTGGTTCGGCAGCACGCGGTCTGTGGTTCGGCAGCACGCGGTCTGTGGTTCGGCAGGACGCGGTCTGTGGTTCAGCAGGACGCAGTCTGGTTTGGCAGCACGCGGTCTGTGGTTTGGCAGCACGCGGTCTGTGGTTCGGCAGCACGCGGTCTGTGGTTCGGCAGCACGCGGTCTGTGGTTCGGCAGCACGCGGTCTGTGGTTCGGCAGCACGCGGTCTGTGGTTCAGCAGGACGCAGTCTGTGGTTTGGCAGCACGCGGTCTGTGGTTTGGCAGCACGCGGTCTGTGGTTCGGCAGCACGCGGTCTGTGGTTCGGCAGCACGCGGTCTGTGGTTCGGCAGGACGCGGTCTGTGGTTCAGCAGCACGCGGTCTGTGGTTCGGCAGGACGCGGTCTGTGGTTTGGCAGCACGCGGTCCGTGGTTCAGCAGCACGCGGTCTGTGGTTCGGCAGCACGCGGTCTGTGGTTTGGCAGCACGCGGTCTGTGGTTTGGCAGCGCGCGGTCTGTGGTTCGGCAGCATGCGGTCTGTGGTTCGGCAGCACGCGGTCTGTGGTTCGGCAGCACGCGGTCTGTGGTTTGGCAGCACGCGGTCTGTGGTTCGGCAGCACGCGGTCTGTGGTTCGGCAGCACGCGGTCTGTGGTTTGGCAGCACGCGGTCTGTGGTTTGGCAGCACGCGGTCTGTGGTTTGGCAGCACGCGGTCTGTGGTTTGGCAGCGCGCGGTCTGTGGTTCAGCAGCACGCGGTCTGTGGTTTGGCAGCACGCGGTCCGTGGTTCAGCAGGACGCAGTCTGTGGTTCGGCAGCACGCGGTCTGTGGTTCGGCAGCACGCGGTCTGTGGTTTGGCAGCGCGCGGTCTGTGGTTCGGCAGCACGCGGTCTGTGGTTTGGCAGCACGCGGTCTGTGGTTTGGCAGCACGCGGTCTGTGGTTTGGCAGCACGCGGTCTGTGGTTTGGCAGCGCGCGGTCTGTGGTTCAGCAGCACGCGGTCTGTGGTTTGGCAGCACGCGGTCCGTGGTTCAGCAGGACGCAGTCTGTGGTTCAGCAGGACGCAGTCTGTGGTTCAGCAGGACGCAGTCTGTGGTTCGGCAGCACGCGGTCTGTGGTTCGGCAGCACGCGGTCTGTGGTTCGGCAGCGCGCGGTCTGTGGTTCAGCAGGACGCAGTCTGTGGTTCGGCAGCACGCGGTCTGTGGTTCGGCAGGACGCGGTCTGTGGTTCGGCAGGACGCGGTCCGTGGTTCAGCAGGACGCAGTCTGTGGTTTGGCAGCACGCGGTCTGTGGTTCGGCAGCACGCGGTCTGTGGTTCGGCAGCGCACGGTCTGTGGTTCGGCAGCACGCGGTCTGTGGTTCGGCAGGACGCGGTCTGTGGTTCGGCAGGACGCGGTCTGTGGTTCGGCAGCACGCGGTCTGTGGTTCGGCAGCACGCGGTCTGTGGTTCGGCAGGACGCGGTCTGTGGTTCGGCAGCACGCGGTCTGTGGTTCGGCAGCACGCGGTCCGTGGTTCGGCAGCACGCGGTCTGTGGTTCGGCAGCGCACGGTCCGTGGTTCGGCAGCGCACGGTCTGTGGTTCGGCAGCACGCGGTCTGTGGTTCGGCAGCACGCGGTCTGTGGTTCGGCAGCACGCGGTCTGTGGTTCGGCAGCACGCGGTCTGTGGTTCGGCAGCACGCGGTCTGTGGTTCGGCAGCACGCGGTCTGTGGTTTGGCAGCGCACGGTCTGTGGTTCGGCAGCGCACGGTCTGTGGTTCGGCAGGACGCGGTCCGTGGTTCGGCAGCACGCGGTCTGTGGTTCGGCAGCACGCGGTCCGTGGTTCGGCAGCGCACGGTCTGTGGTTCCGCAACCCGTGGTTGGCCACCGCAATACATCGATAACCGCTGACGTAACTCACTGTCGTGCTCAACATGACGGTATCTGCTCCACTGTCTGGACGACGCCCGGCAACGAAACCGCCGCCCACCGCATCCGGGGCACTGTGTACCGCATCCAGGGCACTGTACACCACATCCAGGACACTGCACCACTGCACCACATACAGGGCACTGTGTACCCCGTGCAGGACACCGTGCATCCCATCCAGGGCACCGTGTATCACACCCAGGGCACTGTGCACCCCATTCACCCTCAGACCGTGTTCGCAGCTGAAGCATCTAGACGGGAGTCTCCACGGACCATGGCAGGCAGCGGGCCGAGCTGGCCGGAGCGATATCGAAGCGCCGAACCATGCGCGCGGCAGAGCCACGACCGCCAGCCATCTCCCGCCAGACTCCAGTCGGCGCAGTACCGCCAGTCGTGCCGGCCGGGGGCTCTGCTCCAGTTATTCCGCCGCCACTGCACACGGCGGCAGCGCGGCGCCGGTACCGGTTCTGTCGCGACGTATCCGTCTTCCCCCACACTCCGAGCCGCACGCGAGCAGGCGCGGCCCGGCGTCACAGCGGCCGACTGTGATGCCGGGCACAAACTGGCAGTGTGGCAGCGTAGGAGCCGGCCAGGAGCCGGGGAGCCGCTCAAAAGACGGGAACCGCTCAGGAGGCAGGAGTCGCTCAGGAGACGGGAGCCGCTCAGGAGCCGGGGAGCCGCTCAGGAGACGGGAGTCGCTCAGGAGCTGGGGAGCCGCTCAGAAGACGGGAGCCGCTCAGGAGGCAGGAGTCGCCCAGGAGACGGGAGTCGCTCAGGAGACGGGAGCCGCTCAGGAGGCAGGAGTCGCCCAGGAGACGGGAGTCGCCCAGGAGGCGGGAGTCGCTCAGGAGACAGGAGCCGCTCAGGAGGCAGGAGTCGCTCAGGAGACGGGAGCCGCTCAGGAGGCAGGAGTCGCTCAGGAGACGGGAGTCGCTCAGGAGCCGGGGAGCCGCTCAGGAGCCGGGGAGCCGCTCAGGAGCCGGGGAGCCGCTCAGGAGCCGGGGAGCCGCTCAGGAGCCGGGGAGCCGCTCAGGAGCCGGGAGCCGCTCAGGAGCCGGGGAGCCGCTCAGGAGCCGGGGAGCCGCTCAGGAGCCGGGGAGCCGCTCAGGAGCCGGGGAGCCGCTCAGGAGCCGGGGAGCCGCTCAGGAGACGGGGAGCCGCTCAGGAGCCAGGAGCCGCGCAGGAGCCGGGGAGCCGCTCAGGAGCCGGGGAGCCGCTCAGGAGCCGGGGAGCCGCTCAGGAGACGGGAGCCGCTCAGGAGCCGGGGAGTCGCTCAGGAGACGGGGAGCCGCTCAGGAGACGGGAGTCGCTCAGGAGACGGGAGTCGTTCAGGAGGCAGAGGCAGGGTGCTGGGCCGCACAGGAGCAAGCAGCGCGAGAGAGGAAGCCGCTGATTGCGCGGCTCGATTTGGTCCGAGTCGGTCGGCAGTGGGCAGCGTGTTCCATCCGCCCCGCTGCGGCGTGTGATAGAGAACATGCGGGGGCGTTGGAACATGCGGGGGCTGTGTTGTGGAAGATCGACTGACGATACCCGACGAGCGACACCGCTCATATCAGCAGCAGCGGCAGCAGCAGCAGCAGCGGCAGCAGCAGCAGCAGCAGCAGCAGCAGCGGCAGCGGCAGCAGCAGCAGCAGCAGCAGCAGCAGCAGCAGCAGCAGCAGCAGCAGCAGCAGCGGCAGCAGCAGCAGCAGCAGCAGCAGCAGCAGCGGCAGCAGCGGCGGCAGCAGCGGCAGCAGCAGCGGCAGCGGCAGCAGCAGCAGCAGCAGCAGCAGCAGCGGCGGCAGCGGCGGCAGCGGCGGCAGCAGCGGCAGCGGCGGCAGCAGCGGCAGCGGCAGCAGCGGCAGCAGCGAGCGGCAGCAGCGGCAGCAGCGGCGGCAGCAGCAGCAGCAGCGGCGGCAGCAGCAGCAGCGGCGGCAGCGGCGGCAGCGGCGGCAGCGGCGGCAGCGGCGGCAGCGGCGGCAGCGGCGGCAGCGGCGGCAGCGGCGGCAGCGGCGGCAGCGGCGGCAGCGGCGGCAGCGGCAGCAGCGGCAGCAGCGGCGGCAGCAGCGGCGGCGGCGGCGGCGGCGGCGGCGGCGGCGGCGGCGGCGGCAGCGGCAGCGGCAGCAGCAGCAGCAGCGGCAGCAGCAGCAGCAGCAGCAGCAGCAGCAGCAGCAGCAGCAGCAGCAGCAGCAGCAGCAGCAGCAGCAGCAGCAGCAGCAGCAGCAGCAGCAGCAGCAGCAGCAGCGCCGCGGGCCGACTCCCGGTGATGTCCGGTGAGACAGTCGTGTGGTCCGGTCGCTGTCCGGCCAGATCAGGACCGTCGACCTTGCACCGAGGCCGCGCCAAACTCCGCCGAACGGAGAAGCCGGCGGCGGCGGCGGCTCTGCACACTGCCGACTGTGTGCGACTCGGCACACAGAGGGCACCGACCGAACCGCCGCGGAAGCTATTCAGCTGCACAGCAGCGGGTCGCGTTTGCCCTCGGTACACCGCCTGGGGCCGACAGGCAGCGGACACGGCAGGCACACGACACCGCGCCCCACCGCAGCTCACAGCGACTATCAGGTGGGCCGCCGCCGCCGCCGCCGACGTTAGCGCAGGGTGGAGACGAGCGTCCGTCGCCTGTGCCGGGCTTCTGGCGGCACCACGCAGCGTCACATGGTCAGACGCGTCCCCCGCCCCTCCGTGGGCCGCCGCTCTCGTGCCGGCAACTGCAGGCCGTATCGTGAAGCCACGGCTGCACCAGCCGGTGCTCGCGTAGCTGAGAGGAGCTCGTGCAGCTCGCAGCTGCTGCTGCAGCCATCGGACCGCATCAAGTAGCGCATTTCGAAACGCCCGACGGAGACGAAAACTCCTGTTATACACATGCCAATCTACCGGCTACTTTTTGCGCTGCCTTTCGAAACACGACTTGACCCAAATCGCACGCATCACTGCAGTGGCTTTGATTATTTGGGCTTAAGGGCGCGCCGACTACAAGGTCATTTAGCCTGCAGTGGCTTTGCCGACAGAAACTAACATGATTGGCGGCGTATTACTTCACAGATATGTTCCCTCTGCAGAGCCGTGGAGAGTCAACTGCTACCAACAGCGGTGGATCAGCTCCGTGATCGTATACCCATCCAACACGTGTCACGAACAAGGCTCGAGATCTACCACACCAGGAGACCCGGACTCCTGCGACCTGACCTCGCCATGTTGCCACGACACACTGCTGGTCTGGTGGCGCCTGACGGGCGCGTGACCTGAGCGACCCCTGTGCATCCCGGGATGGCCCGGGGCAGGGGAACAGGAGCGTCGCCGGGCGACACCGCCTGGCACGGCGTCTGGGAGCGGCCAAACCCGTCGGCCGGCCGCACTGCGCGGCTTTAGATGGCATTATGATGGACAGTGAGCCGACGCACGTCGTCTCTGTCGGCGGCCATCAGCCGCCTGTGGTCAGTCATGGGCACTGCCGACCCCTCCACACCGACACTGACGTCCCACCCCCGTCAGGGGCATCTGTCGGCGGCCATTAGCCGTCTGTGGTCAGTCATGGGCACGGCGCCCCCCCCCCACACCGACACTAACGTCCCCCCGTCAGGCGCACCTGTCGGCCGTCTGTGGTCAGTCATGGGCACGGCCGCCCCCTCCACACCGACACTGACGTCCCCCCGTCAGGCGCACCTGCCGGCCGTCTGTGGTCAGTCATGGGCACGGCCGCCCCCTCCACACCGACACTGACGTCCCCCCGTCAGGCGCACCTGTCGGCCGTCTGTGGTCAGTCATGGGCACGGCCGCCCCCTCCACACCGCCACTGACGTTCCACCGTCAGATGCACCTGTCGGCAACCATCAGCCGACCGTCTGCGGTCGGTAGGGTATCAGCTGGCTGGACCTCAGCCCCGCAGCGGTGTGACAATTGCCGGGCGGATCTCTGTCGTCGGCGGAGGTGCGGCTGGCACGACACACCAACTGCGCGGTCTCGGCAGCCACTCGTGACTCCAGTGTCCAGCGCCGGCGCCGGCCTCATGCATACGTCATCGACTGGCCCGGCACACCTGGACACCTGCACAGCCGAGCCGCGCCGGCCATCAGCTCCGACTCAGGCCCGGCACACCTGGACACCTCCACAGCCGAGCCGCGCCGGCCATCAGCTCCGACTCAGGCCCGGCACACCTGGACACCTCCACAGACGAGCCGGGCCGGCCATCAGCTCCGACACACCTGGACACCTCCACAGACGAGCCGCGCCGGCCATCAGCTCCGACTCAGGCCCGGCACACCTGGACACCTCCACAGACGAGCCGCGCCGGCCATCAGCTCCGACTCAGGCCCGGCACACCTGGACACCTCCACAGACGAGCCGCGCCGGCCATCAGCTCCGACTCGGGCCCGGCACACCTGGACACCTCCACAGCCGAGCCGGGCCGGCCATCAGGTCCGACTCAGGCCCGGCACACCTGGACACCTCCACAGCCGAGCCGGGCCGGCCATCAGCTCCGACACACCTGGACACCTCCACAGACGAGCCATCAGCTCCGACTCAGGCCCGGCACACCTGGACACCTCCACAGACGAGCCGCGCCGGCCATCAGCTCCGACTCAGGCCCGGCACACCTGGACACCTCCACAGACGAGCCGCGCCGGCCATCAGGTCCGACTCAGGCCCGGCACACCTGGACACCTCCACAGACGAGCCGCGCCGGCCATCAGCTCCGACTCAGGCCCGGCACACCTGGACACCTCCACAGACGAGCCGCGCCGGCCATCAGCTCCGACTCAGGCCCGGCACACCTGGACACCTCCACAGACGAGCCGCGCCGGCCATCAGCTCCGACTCAGGCCCGGCACACCTGGACACCTCCACAGACGAGCCGCGCCGGCCATCAGCTCCGACTCAGGCCCGGCACACCTGGACACCTCCACAGACGAGCCGCGCCGGCCACCAGCTCCGACTCAGGCCCGGCACACCTGGACACCTCCACAGACGAGCCGCGCCGGTCATCAGCTCCGACTCCGGCCCGGCACACCTGGACACCTCCACAGACGAGCCGCGCCGGCCATCAGCTCCGACTCCGGCCCGGCACACCTGGACACCTCCACAGACAGCCGGGCCGGCCATCAGCTCCGACTCGAGCTCGACGTGAGTTGGCGAGGCGTCAGACCCGATTATGACGCGAGACTCGATTACGACGTAAGTTGGCGAAAAGCGAGACTCGATTACGGGAGTTGGCGTGACGTGAGAGTCAACTGCGACGCCCGCCGCCTGCTGCAGCACCGTAACCCGCTGACCGGTGGTGACCTTGGTGCTGTAGAGGGTGCCGGCTACCCGGACAACGCATCGCCCACAACAGCAACCTTCCGTTTCAAGACTGAGACACCAAACAGGCGGCAGCGGGCGTCGACACCGTGAGCCTCGGCCGTGTCGCCACACGGGCCGGCCACGTGTGGCCGTCACGTGACGGCTGACGTCCAGTCCGACACCGGCCCGGTCCGCCCAACACCGTCACACAGGGCGGCTGACGTCTAGTCCGACACCGACCCGGCCTTGCCCACCACAGCCACACAGGGCGGCTGACGTCCAGTCCGACACCGACCCGGCCCGCCCAACACCGTCACACAGGGCGGCTGACGTTCAGTTCGACACTGACCCGACCTGCCCAACACCGTCACACAGGGCGGCTGACGTCCAGTCCGACACCGACCCGGCCCGCCCAACACCGCCACACAGGGCAGCTGACGTTCAGTTCGACACCGACCCGGTCCGCCCAACACCGTCACACAGGGCGGCTGACGTTCAGTTCGACACCGACCCGGCCCGCCCAACACCGCCACACAGGGCAGCTGACGTTCAGTTCGACACCGACCTGGGCCGCCCACCACAGCCACACAGGGCGGCTGACGTGTGTAGGGCCCGTCACGTGCTATCGCTGGCGTCCAGACCGGCGCCCGGCACTAATGCGCTATTGTTCGCCGGCACCGACAAACAGGTGTGCAAAAACGGCGCCCCGGTGGCGACCGTGGCGACGGCACGCTGGCGGTCGGAGAGCAACAGGTGACGTCCGGGGGGGGGCTGCCGGAGCAGGACCCGCCGCCACCCCGCCGTGCGTGCTGTCCAGCGCCTTTCGTGTTCCGACACGCACCCGCCACTGATATGCGTGACACCGGAGACCGAGTCAAGACACGAGACCAACAGCCAGGCTGCGTGTTACGCACAGATGGATCCGACGACGCCACCAGCACCGAAGCGACGTAAACTCTCTTCAGCTCGCTGCAGCGGAATGCTGTTGATGGCCACTGGCGCTTGGGAACTTCCAGATCAAAACTATCAGCAACAACCGTGCGCCATACAGCTTCTCCGGCGAGGTTGCGACCTTACGACGCACTCAGCAGCTGAGGCCACATGGCGTCGCCTGCCTCTCGCCCTGGCAGGAAGGGCGGGTCCCGCGGGGATAGAACCCCGTGCCTCTGGCTTGCCAGACGCTCAGCATAACCACAGAGCTACAGACGCCCCAGCCTCTCCGGTGACACTGCTGCCGGCCGGGGTGGGTCGGGCCACCGGAACATTCCGCCACAGACGTACAACACCGACATCAGCCGGACGGCAAACATTCTAACAATAGGCTCCATCAGTGAACGGGGTACCAAGCGGGTCCAAGCCCGAGATAGGCGTGCCGTTTGTTGGAATAGCCCAATTTCGGCAGCTGCATAACCACATCCGGCCGGAGCGCACCGGCAACGAACACGCTCCTGTCGAAATTGGCTGGGTTTCCATCGAACTGGTATCCCATCCAATCCCAAACACACCGCACGTCTCTCAATGTATGCAACAATGCCCATCATGATTCCACCGGCTACCAGTCCCGAGCCGTCCCAACCGGTCGCTGGGCAGCAGGTGGTCGCCTCGCCAGATCCCTCTACCGGGTGCGACACGATCTGCCGGCCGCGATACCCAGCTCCAGGGTCAGGTCAGGGACGCGGCAACGGCGCGACTGACTGGTAGTGACCGTCCAGCCAGCGGCCGCACGCCCCCACATCACGTGACACCAGCAGGACCTGTCGCGTACCCCCAGCAGAGCCAGCGGCCGCCCGCCCCCTCATCACGTGACACCAGCAGGACCTGTCGCGTACCCCCAGTAGAGACAGCGGCCGCCCTCCCCCTCATCACGTGACACCAGCAGGACCTGTCGCGTACCCCCAGCAGAGACAGCGGCCGCCCGCCCCCTCATCACGTGACACCAGCAGGACCTGTCGCGTACCCCCAGCAGAGCCAGCGGCCGCCGCCCCCTCATCACGTGACACCAGCAGGACCTGTCGCGTACCCCCAGCAGAGCCAGTGGCCGCCCGCCCCTCATCACGTGACACCAGCAGGACCTGTCGCGTACCCCCAGCAGAGCCAGTGGCCGCCCGCCCCTCATCACGTGACACCAGCAGGACCTGTCGCGTACCCCCAGCAGAGCCAGCGGCCGCCCGCCCCCTCATCACGTGACACCAGCAGGACCTGTCGCGTACCCCCAGCAGAGCCAGCGGCCGCCCGCCCCCTCATCACGTGACACCAGCAGGACCTGTCGCGTACCCCCAGCAGAGCCAGCGGCCGCCCGCCCCCTCATCACGTGACACCAGCAGGACCTGTCGCGTACCCCCAGCAGAGCCAGCGGCCGCCCGCCCCAACATCATGTGACACCAGCAGGACATGTCGCGTACCCCCAGCAGAGCCAGCGGCCGCCCGCCCCCTCATCACGTGACACCAGCAGGATATGTCACGTACCCCCAGCTCTGGTGGCACCTAGCCGCCCACTCTGAGCCGAGAACCAATGCTGCACGATATAGCTCTATGAACATCGCATCGCGGCAATCGCCGACGCCCACCCTGGGTGACACTTTCGTGCAGTATCGCAGCGGAGGAGCTTCTAATTCCGCACGCGACGACAAAAACAGGCTTCACTTCTTCATATATTCATCCACGTTCGGGCCTAGAACTATTCACATGATGATGGCGGTCGAATGCCGGACCATTTGCTGTTCGATTGGTTATTGTAATTTAGGGGCGGGTCGACTGCGTTGGTCATGCAGCGCTCGCAACTGTTCATGAGTGGCTGTGTTGCCATGACAACAGCACAGTATGAGCGGCGGCTACAACCTCGGCACTGGGCCCAGCTGATGTGGTGGCCTGACCCACAGGTATCGATAGCCGGCCGCCGCCGCCGCTCCGGGCCGACCCACCTCGGTACTGGGTCCGGCTTGGCCACTGATGAGGCGACCTGACCCACAGGTATCGACAGCCGGCCGGCCGCCGCCGCCCCGGGCCGACCCACCTCGGTACTGGGTCCGGGCCGGCCACTGATGTGGTGGCCTGACCCACAGGGATCGACAGCCGGCCGGCCGCCGCCGCTCCGGGCCGACCCACCTCGGTACTGTGTCCAGCCGAGCCACTGATGTGGTGACCTGACCCACAGGGATCGACAGCCGCTGCCGCCGCCGCTCCGGGCCGCGTGAAGCTGACAATAGGCCGGTGTCACCGAGACGGTCGGGTGGGTGGCGAGGCGAGCTATCGCTGCCGTCAACGGCGCGGTGGGACGCGGCCGCTAATTGAAAAGAAAGTGGCACGACGCACTTCCGCAGACAGAGCTGCCGACACAGACCAACTCTCACGACCATGGGCTGGAGCTTTATCACAACTGATCACACCAGACGCGCGACTGGACCCAGACCGACTCTACACTGACTCCACGTGACTTCATGCGGGGTACGGGGGGGGGACGATATTCTGGCCGGTACTACCGGCGCGCATTTGTAACGTGGAGCGACGAGGAAGAGAGCGAGAAATAGATAGAGAGAGAGGGTGTGGGCTGGAACGGGCAGGAGCTGTCACCAGAGCCGGCAGACAGTCGGCCTTGGCTGGATGGCCGGTGATCTGGCGCGGTTGCTGCAGCCGCTACAGCTGCTGCCGCTATAGCTGCTGCTGCTGCTGCTGCCACTGCTGCTGCTCCTGCTGCTGCTGTTGCTGCTGCCGCTATAACTGCTGCTGATGCTGCTGTCACTGCTACTGCTGTTGCTGCCGCTATAGCTGCTGCTGCTGCTACTGTCACTGCTGCTGTTGCTGCTGCCGCTACAGCTGCTGCTGTTGCTGCTGCTGCTATAGCTGCTGCTGCTGTCACTGCCGCTACAGCTGCTGCCGCTATAGCTGCTGCTGCTGCTACTGTCACTGCTGCTGCCGCTACAGCTGCTGCTCGCCACCGGCCCAGGCGCGACCTTCAGCCGGCCGGCCACGGCGACCATCCCGCCCACAGAACGGCGGCCGGCGGCGGCACGGCGATAACGGCCGCTGTCCGCCCCGCTAAAACGTCCACACCAAAGCAGCTGCCACCTGAACGAACTGCGCACACCCATTGCACCGGACATCCTTCATGTTAACGATACATCATGTCATTTCCCTGAGGAAGATATTATAAAACGAAGAATGGCTCGTAAGTGCTCCTGGGTTTTAGACATTGCGTGAGACGAAATGTACGACCCTCAATATACCAGGAGGTGCTGAGTTTACATCAAAAGTAACGTTAGGGATTATGCTATATTACTCAACGTTTCGGCCAGGGGCCATCGACTCCTGATGATGGCCCCTGGCCGAAACGTTGAGTAATATAGCATAATCCCTAACGCTACTTTTGATGCAAACTCAGCACCACCTGCTATATTGAGGGTCGTACATTTCGTCTGACGCAATGAAGTTATTATATACATTGTATAACATTATATCATTAGTACATTTACTGACAAGTACATCGAGGCAGCATGTGGTTAATTATGTACCGCACGGAAGTGAGGAAATCACCTGGCCGAACGGCAAGGGGCATAGCAATTTGGAAGACTAGCGACTAGCACATTTATGAGTAGGCGTCGAACACATGGTGGTACGACGGTGAACGGCACGGGTCCGGCCTCGTGCGATCCACTTCAACAAGTACCTCAGCTGTGCAAGCTGATATACTTCCAAATGCGATGCGATCGGGAAAACCCGACTAAGATATTGCTCTCGTAAAAGCGCTTCTGACATACCTAAACATCCGAAAAGTTGGACAATATTCTCATAAACATAAGGGCGGACGAGGCAAATGAAGTAAGGCAGAGGAGCATCATCACCGGGGCGAACACCGACCGACAGGTGGCGAGGACTAAGAACACCGACCGACAGGTGGCGAGGACTCGCACAACACCGACCGACAGGTGGCGAGGACTCGCACAACGCCGACCGACAGGTGGCGAGGACTCACAGAACACTGACCGACAGGTGGCGAGGACTCACACAACACCGACCGACAGGTGGCGAGGACTCACACAACACCGACCGACAGGTGGCGAGGACCCACACAACACCGACCGACAGTTGGCGAGGACCACAGACTACAGAATGCCTCCGCTGTGAAACTGTTGACCACAGAATGTCTTCACGGTGAAATACTGGACGGGGGGGGGTGTCGAAGCCAGCTAACTGGACCGGTCCACACGGCCGCCCTGGAGCCGGTGTCGGCACGCCCAGGACCGTGCGACGGGGGCGAGCCCGGCGGCTGCCGATCTGTACACTCGAGACAGTGATGGATGGAGACCACGGGGTACGGCAAATGGTGGCGGGGGCTGTGTGGTAGCCTCAAAACGACGTCGTGGAGCGGAGGAAGTCGGAAGTGTAGCCGGGTTGGAGGGTGTTCTACACGGCGAAGGTCGGATGGCACGAGGTCAGTGGACTAAGATTCATGGTGAGATTGGTGCCCGTGTCAGCCGGAGATTGGTGCCCATGTCATCCCATGTTCAATGCTGACCATCAGATCTCGTTTCGACCATTAGACTTCGTCGACGATTTTGCCATCTGGTGCAGCACAGCTGGGCTCTAGGCCATGTCGATACGCTTCCGACCGGACGTGAACTGAACTGTGAACTGACTTGAAAGACAGCCGGAGAGTAGGCAGGGCATTGTCATGCCGTTTGATCGGTAGACGGATGGATGTTGTGATTCGGGAGGGGGTCTTATTCGTGGGCGTTGTGTGGGGTAGCGTACGTAGGCCAGCAATTTATGGTGGGTAAGTGGAGTGTTGGTGTTCGCGTGCTGTGTGGTACACTGGCGGACGACACCGACAGTGGTGTATGGAGGGTGCGGGGTCTGACGGGTGTATGGAGGGTGCAGGGTCCGACGCGTGTATGGATGGTGCTGGGTCCGACGGGTGTACGGAGGGTACGGGGTCCGACGGGTGTACGGAGGGTGTGGGGTCCGACGGGTGTACGGAGGGTGCGGGGTCCGACGGGTGTACGGAGGGTGCGGGGTCCGACGGGTGTACGGAGGGTGCAGGGTCCGACGCGTGTATGGATGGTGCTGGGTCCGACGGGTGTATGGAGGGTGCGGGGTCCGACGGGTGTACGGAGGGTGCGGGGTCCGACAGTGGTGTATGGAGGGTGCGGGGTCTGACGGGTGTACGGAGGGTGTGGGGTCCGACGGGTGTACCGGCGGATGGACGTCGCATGACCAGATCGTGGTCGGCTGGTCGGCTGGTCGGCTGCCCGGGCCGGAACTGATCAACAATGGCCACCTCCGCCGCCCCAGCGTCAGACAGTCCCGCCGTCCGAAACTGAAGAAGGCCGACTCACAAAGAGCAGAGGCGCGTGACGCTGCATGCGTCCCGGCGCACAGAGTCTGCGCCGCACAATGGACCGTTGTTGTCCGATCACGTGTGACGGGCCCCTGCACAATCCCACCCGAAGTCCGTCGACTCCAGCCGCGCGCAAAACATCCCATCCGTCAGAGCCACGCCCGCCAGTGTTTGGCGCCCTCGACCGGGCAGAGTTTCGGTCCGTTGCGAACGTGGACGGCGAACAAACAGACTGGCGGGCGACGCGTGCAGTCCTCTTCACAACAGCCGCACGGCGTGACCGGCGACCGGCCGACCGCCGACTATTACCTGACACCACCACCTGGCACCCGGCCATTACCTGTCCCGCAGGCCCGACGGTGATCCCCTGCACGTCTGACCCTCGACTCCCCATCAGCTGACCTCTGTGCCCGGCCATTACCTGTCTCGCAGGCCCGACGGTGATCCTCTGCACGTCTGACCCTCGACTCCTCATCATCTGACCTCTGTGCCCGGCCATTACCTGTCTCGCAGGCCCGACGGTGATCCTCTGCACGTCTGACCCTCGACTCCTCATCATCTGACCTCTGTGCCCGGCCATTACCTGTCTCGCAGGCCCGACGGTGATCCTCTGCACGTCTGACCCTCGACTCCCCATCAGCTGACATCTATGCCCGGCCATTACCTGTCTCGCAGGCCCGACGGTGATCCTCTGCACGTCTGACCTCGACTCCTCATCATCTGACCTCTGTGCCCGGCCATTACCTGTCTCGCAGGCCCGACGGTGATCCTCTGCACGTCTGACCCTCGACTCCTCATCATCTGACCTCTGTGCCCGGCCATTACCTGTCTCGCAGGCGATCCTCTGCACGTCTGACCCTCGACTCCCCATTAGCTGACATCTATGCCCGGCCATTACCTGTCTCGCAGGCCCGACGGTGATCCTCTGCACGTCTGACCCTCGACTCCCCATCAGCTGACCTCTGTGCCCGGCCATTACCTGTCTCGCAGGCCCGACGGTGATCCTCTGCACGTCTGACCCTCGACTCCCCATCAGCTGACATCTGTGCCCGGCCATTACCTGTCTCGCAGGCCCGACGGTGATCCTCTGCATGAGCGTGTTGAGCCGATGCGAGGCCTGCACCTCCTGCGGTGGGGCGTCCCATCGGCCCGGCCGTCGGAGGGCATCCCTCCCTACGGCCACGCGCCGGCCGGTCGTGCCGTGCGCACAGTCCAGCCGCCGCTGCTGCTCGTCACCCCTCCGCCGACCGAGCGTGCCGCCGACGGCCACGGTGGTGCCGACGCCGGCGGCGGACGGCCACGGCTGGGCCGGCCGTCGGTGTCGACGGCCGCTGGCCAGCCGCGACGGCGTGATCTTGGCGCGGCTGGCGTCGCGTCGGTACGGGCTCGAGTTGTGCCGCTGACTGCCGGCCAGACTGCTGTAGCCGCTGTCGGGCCGCAGCGGCTCGTCGCAGGCGGCCGGCCGGCGCCGCTCGGTACGACACTGGCCTGCCGACGCGTCCGCACCGTCGTACAGGCTGACCAGGTGCGCCACGTGCCGGCCGGGCGCTCGTGCAGCCGGCGACGGCTGCTGGGCAGCGCGCCGCTGCTGCAGCCGGGCCCGCGCCGAGGCGCAGTCCTTGCCGCGACTCCTGCGAGCCATCAGCGTGTTGACAAACTGGTGGTGGTAGTCGAGCGCCTTGCCCTGCAGCCGCCTCACCATGGCCTGCAGCCGACCTCCCGTGGAGGCAGCCGCCGCCGACCGGCTGGCCGGCGGACGCACATAGCGCGGCTCGTTGAACGCTATCTGAAGCACAGCGCCGCGCCCGTCCTCCTCGTCATCGGAGCTGTCCGACGAGCTGGCGCCGGCAGCGGGCCAGTCGCGCCGAGCCTGGTACGTGCCCTGCACGGCGTACAGCATGGCCACCGTCACCGCACCATGCCGCCGTCACCGGCACCTCTTGCCGACACGCAGACGCGCTCCCGACCTCCAGAGGGGCAGCGCGTCGACTGAGCCGCCTCGCCTCCCACCGGCAGGGGCGACCGTCGGCGACGGTGGCGCCGCCGCGCGGCCGTCGGCTGAACCAACCACTCGTTGTGGCGACGCGACAGGAGCCCGACAGGGACCAGAGCAAGACGAGAGGCGGTGCGGCGGAGACAGAAGAGACACTGGCCACATTCGCTGTCCACCGAGCGAGCCATCAAACGAGGGATGAGACACAGCCCACGAGTGGACACGGACCGGAGGGCAGCGCTACTCGGCCAGACATTCACCGCCCGACCAGACCCACAATTCACACAAACAGGCCGGACATAAATCGGTTCGGCAGCGCATCTGATATCACCCGTAACGCGGTCCAGTCTTGAGGGAGAGTATCGACCAATTCCGACACGCTAGGTGTTCTGGTACCTGACCTGGTACCGGCACCGACCACACAAGGCCACCCCGTGTCGGGTCAGCATAGAATGTCACACACGCCTCTCTTCCTCTGTCTCTCCTCCGCTCTCTTCCGGCGGTGCTTTGAGAACGCCGGCACAGCTCCCGCTGGCCGGTACCGGGGCACACGACACCGGACCGTCACCACTCCCGAACACAGTCACACAACCGGTCATTGGACACACACACGCACACGCACACGCACACGTACACGTACACACACACACACAAGTCGCATGCGATTTCCCGCTGTGGACATGTATCAGCCAATCAGCTCACGCGGTACCTCCCGCAGAGGACATATGTCAGCCAATCAGCTGGCGTGGTATGTCTCGCCCAGGATGTAGATCAGCCAATCAGCTCACGCGGTACCTCCCACAGAGGACATAGATCAGCCAATCGGCTGCCGTGGACATGTCGCCCAGGATATGGATCAGCCAATCAGCCGACACGGCACGTCCCGCCGAGGGCTCACCACCACCACTGGTGGAGTCCAAACGTCACATGTCCCACTCCTGAGGAGCTGGCGCTTCTCCCCGTTCCGACACGGCGGCAGTCCTGAGAACGCGGAGCTGGACACCGAGTTGAAACAGTGCAGCACTCGCAGAAGGGTGCACACAGTGCACACGTGAGCAGCGACGACGGTGCACCCGCACGGCCGGCGCGGATGCCAGGCCGGCGGTCGCCCACGCGCCCAGTCCAGACCACGTGCGGCGTGGGGCGGCCCCGGCCGATTGTGGAAGGAGGCAAACTGTTGCGAGCAGCTAGCTGTGCAATGTAAGCGAATGGCGAAATCAGCTAAAATGTGGCATGCCTTTGAACAGAAAGTGGTCGGATTCCGCAAATCTCATAGCAACCCAATATGCATAGCCTACATAGTACCATGGCATATGGCATGCACATATAGCATGACCTTGAACAAAAAAGGAATATGGAACACCCTCGACCGCGACTCCAAATCCGTGGCGTCGCAATCCCCAGCCACCGTTTCCAGAGAACACCAACTGTGTCGCCTGAATGACGACGCATTGTCGCCAGCGCCAGCTACCGAACAAAAGGATATCTGTCGCGGACATCACAACTGTCCCAACCCACCCACTGGAGCGGCAATGTGCCAACGTTTGGCGAGCCGCTCTACCACGCCGTCTCTTCCTTTCAACGTTTATACAGGTGATGGTGCTACTGGAAGCATTGTAGGAGGGGTATGGGACGTCCTGTCACGTTCCGGCCATGCGTACACTACACAGGTTTCAGTGTCGGCTACCCGCCCTGATACAACCATAATCAGAAAACGTGTCAGTAAGGGTGGCTCGTGCCGTGCGCACGCGACACGTGTTCTCTGGCAACTTCCTTGCGGGCACCGGCAGTGACGACACACCGAACACGAAACTAGTCGCTAGATAGCACGCAGAGACACGCAAACAAGCCCCAATACCACCGCGAAGTGGATGCAGGCGGCGACGCGGTGACACACCCTCCAGGATGGCATATGGGTCATTCCACGTCAGATCGCACAAGAAATTTCCCGACCCCCTCCGATTTTGATGAAAATTGGGACACCTGTAGTACCAAGTAAAAGAACACATCACGCCAACTTTTATCCCAGAGTGACCTCTGGGGTCAGATCTAGAGGTCATCCTAGGTCACGATTTTTTACCGACTTGACATCAATAAATTCCAAAATATCTCATGTGTTATTTAACTTAGCGGAATGAAATTGGTGTCAAAGTGCGCAGAAGCCCTGGGCCATTCAGAAATATGGCAAAAGTTGCACGTGACCTCTCCGTGACCTTTGACCTAGCCAGGTCAAAGTATACAAATATATTTTTATATATGTTTGCCTGCCCCTAATTCGACGAAACGGTGCTATATTAATGGTCGTGATATTATCTAAGAACCTGCAAAAAAGAAAGGCGGAGACTTGAAAACTTTTTGAGATATCGGCCTTTGAGTATTGTCATAGGACCAAATGCATGCATGCCCCGAGGCTATTTACCATATTATCGATGATAACTCTGGAAACCTTCGTCCGATTATCGTCAAATTCGTTGCGCAAGTCATCGGTGGCAAACTGAACTATTTTCAAGATTTTCAGGTTGACATGACCTCACATGAACTAACATGACCTTGGGAAGTTTGTATTGCCTAAATACATGCAATATTGCAACTTACGTGAATATTCATGGCCATGATATGATTCATGATAACCGAGAAATCGATAACATTGAGTACCGAAAGTGAACTAATACTGATAGGTCCACCTTAGAGGTGGTTACGCAAACTTCTGAAGAATTTGTGCGATCATTTTGCGCCTGGAAGCAGAATTAGGCCAGCGCCCCAAGAAGATATTTTATTTTTCAGATGGGGCTGCCTCGCAATACAAAAATTGTAAGAATTTCCTAAATTTGGCAGAGCATTCCGTCGACTTTGGAATAGACGCCGAGTGGCATTTCTTCGCAACCGCTCACGGAAAGGGACCGTGTGATGGCATTGGTGGGACGTTGAAAAGGTTAGCTAAAAAGGGAAGTCTGCAAGGAACTCTGATTGAGATCCCGGACCAGTTTTATCAGTTTGTAAAAAACCATGCCACCGGCACGTGCGTGGAGTATTTTCCCAAAACCGAGTGGGTCAAAGAAACCAAAGCGTTGAATGCCAGATTCGCAGCTGCTCGCACAATACCGGGAACAAGGAATGTCCATCGTGTTACTCCGTCTCCACGTAATGGTATGGTGGTTGTGAGATGGTTTTCCGGCAGCGAGACGTGAGGTACGTGTGGCGAAAAAGGTTGGTAGTTCTTCGTGAATATACGGTACTGCTGTTCAACTTGTTTTATGGTCGCGGCTATTTGCATATCAGAAACATTTACTGGCCCTCCCGATAAAATGTTAGTACGAAACGCACGCGAGCTGAAACAATATATTCAGGCTATAAAAACCGAGGAAACATATTTTTTTGCGAACAACTTTTGCCAAAATAAAGATAGAAATATAATTTTGTTACAATTCTATTTTCCTCGTCAGGCCGCGTTGATTGATGTATCACATGACTTAGCTAGCTGAACATTTGATCCTGACCCCAGTTTACCTCCAGGTCACCCTAAACCGAGGTCAAGTGATGACCTAGCTTGATCATATTATACATCATGATTAACCAGAGGATCTCGATGGCATTACAATTATTTCTCTATCTTGATTCTATATAAAGTTATCGACGAAAGTGTGACATGACCTCATAGTGACCTCACGTGACCTTGCAGAGGACACTTGTTCAAAATAAAACTTGGCTCGTTTGGAGTAGCCTAACCTAAAACTAGGTAATATAGCCTGTACGAGCCAAATTCAGCATTTTTTGTTCAGGAAAATATTTTTGTTTCCCTGTTGGCTTGTAATGGATAGATCACTGCTAGGTCTTGTGAGGTCAGGTCAACTTGAAAATCTGGAAAATAGTTCAGCTTGCCACCGATGATTTGCCCACCAAATTTGACGATAATCGGACCAAGGAAACCAGAGTTATCATCGATGATATGGTAAATAGCATCGGGGCATGCTTCGATTTGGTCCTATGACAATACCTACTCAAAGGCCGATATCTCAAAAAGTTTTAGAGTCTCCGCCTTTCTTTTTTGCACGTTCTTAGATAATATCAGGACTATTCATTCAGCCACGTTTAGTCGAATTAGGGGCAGGCAAACATATAGAAAAATGCATTTTTATACTTTGACCTCGTTAGGTCAAGGGTCATGGAGAGGTCACGTGCAACTTTTGCCATATTTAGGAATGGCCAAGGGTTTCTGCGCACTTTAACACCAATGTCGTTCCGCTAAGTTAATTAACATCTAATATATATGCATTTGATTGTTGTCAAGTCGGTAAAAGTAGGCGACCTAGGATGACCTCTAAATCTGACCCCAGAGGTCACCCAGAGCTGAAAGTTGGCGTGTGAGGTTCGTTCACTTGGCACTACAGGTGTATCAATTTTCATAAAAATCGGAGGGGGTCGGGTTCAAAATAGCCAATTCTTGTACGATTTGACGTGGAATGCCCCATATCAAACAGTCAATCCAATGATTGTTTCCATCATCAGGCGGCCCAGGTTTCATCATCAGCAACGTTCCACACCGAGTGAAGTTTGCGCATATACCGGCACCCACATCGGCAGCCTTACAGATACGTCACAGATATTTACCAGCCAAACCGCGACGTGCTGCTGATCGCACAGCCGAAACGGGAAGCTTGGCCTGGTGCTTCACGCCGGGGACGGCCCCGTCTGACCGATCACCTGACACCAGGCGGCGCCTGCGGCTGTGGCTGAGCCCCGGGTCGGCGGCCACTTCGTCAGACCCCCGGCAGCGGGCGGGCGGCGGCGACACATGGTGACGGACGATGGGTTCCGGCCACCCCGGACCGTCGGCGGCCAACACCCCCACCGCTGTACTGGACCGAGACTACGTCGTCGCATCGCTTCAGGGCGCAATGGACTTTGTTAACAGGACCATGCGCCAACGTTCGCACCAAAACGCCCCGAGACCAGGCTGCACAGAGCAGGCCCGTGGCGAACACGTGGATGATTGAGAACAGATATGCCAATATCGGTGCATGAGGAATGGTGGGACGGAGGCACTTGCTGTCAAACCCACCTCACCGGACCTTTCCATTTTCGGGGAGAAGCACGGAGAAGGTGGACATTGGGAAGGTCAGATGGTCCCCCCCTCCGGGCGTCTCAATTTCCAGTAGTATCGACGGATCTCCAGTCGCCTCCATCGCCCTACACTCCCATCCACCGGATCTCCAGCGAAATTTCGCCACTCACGGGAACACCGGGCGAAACGTGGCTCTCACAGCAAGATGTGTGTCGTAACTCAGCAGCCAGAACGTACACTCTGGCCATAACGAGGAGCCGGACGGCCGTTGCCGCGGCAGTGCAGTTAATCAGCCCGCCTAAACGGTGGGAGCACATGTTCTCCTGGCACCGCCCCGTGTGGCTTCACTTTCTCTGACAACAGCGCCGTCACGTGGCCAATGGAGTAGCTTAGCGCGTGGGGTGCTCATTATCCACGGTTAGATGGCATTTCGGCGGCTACGCCTGTTATCGAACACATTGCAATAGCATGATTGATGACTCAACATGAGATGTAGGCCGCTTCCAATGCCACAAGGCGTGGAGCGTATTTTCTGGGTCATGAGCCAGCTGACACACAACACCAACCCAGAGCATAACGGCACTGTCTACCATCACGGTAGACCAGCCAGTATGGAGTTGCACCCCTGATGGTGGAGTCGAATCCCGCAAACGGCGGATTACCGAGTCCATCCGCGATCACCGGCGTGAGAGGTTGGCGACGTATGTGGCCTAGCAGTTAAATGCGTCGCAGAAGAACTCAAGGTACTGCCTTGGATACACTAACACCTTTAGGATATTCTGTCCAAGTATAAAATGACAGGTATCCGCGAAGTTGCCAAAGGCTCGGCGGGGAGGGGGTTTACAGGGCCCATCGACTGTTTCGTTCACATAGTTTGGCGTGGGCATTTCTGCAACAACAGGTTTTCTCTCGGTGCTGAGGAGTGGTGGGCTCCACTGCCCTGAACCAATCTCCAAGGCAATCATGATGAAGGCTAGCTGTGAAGTAATTACTCCCTAATTCCCTTTACTAATTACTACTAAAGAAGCTTGCTCTGATCATTAATAGGGCCTTTGAGCACATTGACCTGAATGAGGTCATTTAGCACTGATGAGAGAGCAAAACAACATTTTCAGCACTCTCCCATACCACACCCACGGCAAGAGCAGGCCTCCTTTCAACATAATCTCCGTGCGATATAAATGTTCGGTACTGGTCTCGGAGGTACTGCTAGCAGCCTAATGAAGCCTGGTGCGGCGGCTGGCCACACCCAGCTTTAGACTTGCAGCTGCACGCCGCCGTGGAAAGTTCAGCCCACACAAACACCGACCATCACAGCCATCCGACCGCACACACCACGTGCTGCGCTCGGCTTCGGCAGTGCGCATCTCGCTCCACTGGCCCGGTCCTGCCGACATTCAGCACCGCCTAGCGCACGCACGCCATCGCCTAGCAACGGAGTACGGAGGATCTCGCCATGCCAGCCTTCCTGCTCGTAAATCGAACTTTCCACGCATGCCGAATGTCACTTCGCTGTGGGTTACCCGTCTGTTTGATCGCGATTACATCAGGAGTGGGAGCGGCGACCCAACCGGCAGCCGGTGACACCCATACCGGCCGTCGGTGGCGGCAGCGTGTGATCGCCCTGTGCTCGCCGTCTGACCAGCGCCTGGCGATCGGGAACCGGCCGTCCCGCGCCGTGAGACCGCAGTTGGGGCGCCGGCGTGACCTCGGAACAGTGTGGCCGGCAGCGGGGCGTGTCGTGGATACACAGCGGCACCTTCCGCGTGTTCATACACACACGGACGGTGTGGAGCCGGGCACGGACTTTCACGCCGTGGGACGTCACGTCCGGGACTCGGACGTCACACACGGCCGGACGCCACGTCTGGCGGACAAGGTCGCCCGGCGGCCGACCGACAGCGGCCACCCGCCACACCCGTCCCGTCCAACGTCCACCGACGTCCGTTCCGTGCTCCGTTACCGCTCTGCGGACACTGGCCGCTGCCGCCGCCACAGCCGCTACCGCCGCCGCCACAGCCGCTACCGCCGCCGCCATAGCCGCTGCCGCGGCCACAGCAGCTACCGCCGCCGACATAGCCGCTGCCGCCGCCAGCGCCGGCGGAGCGCCGACCAGCCACCGACAAGTGGACACTGCAAAACTGCACGCCGGCTCAGCAATCGGCACATCCGGGAGACAGAAACGGCGCCCAGTTCAGACAAGGAGCCGGCTCGGAGGCTCGCCGACCCCAGTGACGTGCTCAGCCCGACAACATTGGCCAAACATAGCCTAACTTTGGCCAAACGGCGCCAATATTCCGGCGCGCCGACACGGCGGCTGTGCACACGACGCTCCCGCGCTATACAGCAATGGTCGTGGGGGAGTGGGGGAGCCGCAGCCAATTTTGGCTGTGCTATTGTCACGGAAGATACGGCCTCTGGTCTGGTGACGGTGGTCAGTCTGCATCATAGAGCACGATCGGTGGCGCATTCCTCGGACATGCCGCAGACCTGGAGACACAGTAAGCCTACCTTCACTGAATACTATATTCCGCAGAACAACCCAATCCGGGTGCATGCGCGACGCAGAAAATCTGACAAAAATCCCGTGACAGATATTTCCTGTACAACTGTCAGGTGCACAGGTGTACCCCAGTGGCACAGACAGTGCAGTGTGGTCGCCTGTGTACCCCAGTGACGGTGCTGTGTGGCCATCAGTGTCCCCAGTGGCACAGACAGCGCTGTGTGGTCGCCTGTGTACCCCAGTGACAGTGCTGTGTGGCCACCAGTGTACCCCAGTGACAGTGCTGTGTGGCCACCAGTGTCCCCAGCGGCACAGGCAGCGCTGCGTGGCGACGGCCTCCAGCCGGGGGTCAGCTCAGCATGTGACCGGACCTCCAGAGGTCACCTCATCACTACCACCATAAGCAGCACTCGGAGGCGCTACCCGGCCAATAACTGCCCGCTCTGTCAGGTTTATCGGGAAGGATCGTTAACCCGAATGGATCGATAAATCATGGAAGACGCGAGCGAGTGGCGGCCCACGGGCCGCCGAAACTAGACCATATGGGACGTGCACGCACAGTGTTTGAAACGCCGATCGTAAATATGGGTACACCCGATCGTGTCTGAATAATGGGGCACATCGTTCAAATTAACTCCAATGGAGCAGTGGTAGCCTTGGACATAATGTTAACGCTGGGTTGGCAACAGAGCAGTGGTACCGCCATAAACACGTTAGTGCCAACGCCGAGGTGCCAATAGTGCAGTGGTAGCGCCATAAACACGTTAGTGCCAACGCCGAGGTGCCAATAGAGCAGTGGTAGCGCCATGGAAACGTTAGTGCCAACGCCGAGGTGCCAATAGAGCAGTGGTAGCGCCATAAACACGTTAGTGCCAACGCCGAGGTGCCAATAGAGCAGTGGTAGCGCCATAAACACGTTAGTGCCAACGCCGAGGTGCCAATAGCGCAGTGGTAGCGCCCTGAAACCGTTAGTACCAACGCCGAGGTGCCAATAGTGCAGCGGTAACGCCCTGGAAACGCTAGTGCCAACGACGAGGTGCCAGTAGAGCAGTGGTAGCGCCTTGGACAAGTTAGTGCCAACGCCGACGTCTCAGCTGGCGTTACAGGATACCATTGCCCAGATTTTGGCGCCAATTGTCACGGGCGAAGAGAGGACCAGCATTCACTGGGGCGTCCGCGGGAGTCGCTGGGGATATAAATATCCAGTGGCGTTATAAACTGGAGAGTGCAGAGCCATCCTTCGATTCGTCTCCCTCTGAAAAACACTCGTGGTCTGAATGCCTGTACGCCACGAGGTTGCCAACTCGACCTGGCTAGTTAGTTAATTAGTTATTTTGGTTTTAGGGCGATCTGGCGAACAATGGTTGCAAAGCCTTCTGCATATTCACGAATGCTACCACACAAAGCCGTGCCTATTTTGGATCCACACTTCGGTAATTACGCGCCGAAGGCGGCCGGTAGAACACTCGGCCTAAACACACGCCAAGAGCCCATCGACCACGTGCAGTGCTGAATCTCAACTACGCCAATTACCATCGGCGGCTGAGCAAGGTTGAAACAACACACGTCAAATTAGTCTCACAGCGCACGCTGACAAAGCGTCGACGAAGGTACAAACGGCGCCGATCGGGCAAGCGTCTGGTGGGGCCGAACAGCTCCGAAAGCAACCGGCGGCGGGCGGAACAAAAATAATCCACATTCAGGAGATCTCATCGTCCCAAAGCCTGCGTGAATTGTAGGTCGTCCTTACTCACGACAGAGTGAATTAAGGCCGTTCTTCAGATATGCTAATGGAGATGCTTGCTCACATTAATCCATACTTCTTATCAGATTGTATTACAATGGAAATAGCATGAAACAGAGACGAACAAAACAAACCCATAAACAGTAGAGGTACCGTGAGACAGGCCAAGGTAAACACGTGTAAGCTACTAATTATCGAATGTGTGGTGTGATACGGAAGGGCACAGGTGTGATAGATCGCAGCACACTTGTAAACAGATGACGGAGCAAAGCTTAGCAAACGTAAGACGCCTATATGGAGCGGGTTCGTAGCGAGAGATTGCAATGGAAAGGTACGACGAATACATTCCGTAAAAGCTTCTTAACGCAAGGAGGAAAATGCATTACGAATTAGCCTGTATGATAGAAACATGCCATGTACATCAATACATAAATAACATTATCTTATTCATAACTCATATGGTCAGCCTTTGAAATCACCAAATTCATAAAACCGCTGGAACGATATTGTCGCGCGTTCGGCTGTTGTATAACTGTACAGCTCGAATCATGGTTAATGCTTTTAAATATATCCAAACACTAACCACGATTCCAGCTTTAAAGCTCAAACGCACGGAAAAAGAAACATGCGCGCGTAGTGGAACACGATAAATGCACCAGAGGAAAACTGCAGTAGTACTTCGCTTCTCCATCGTAGTATTTTGTAATTCGTGATGAAACAGGCCGCGCGGTAGAACAGGTTCAGACTGGGGCACCGCAATACTTTAACCCAACAGCAAGTGTTCCGCCATACATGCCAATACGAGGAAATGAAACAAGACCTTGCTAAGATTCTTATACTTTGCTGGCTGGATTTGGTCTGGCTTCAGGTGTTTCAAGTGGTTGTAGGTGGAAGCCAACATAATAATATTTCTGGTGTTCCCTTCGTTTTAGCAACTGAACAAAAATGAGAAGATTGCCTCATGCCACATGCTATCGACTTGATATCCGAAACCGGTGTAGACAACGATCGATGTCCACGATGCCAAATGCACATTGGTTGACATATTTGCTCCACATAGAAGCAGTTAGGACCTTAGTTAGCTTCAGCAGGTCTTAACCGGTTTAAACCAGTGTGTTTTTCCCAACCAGTTGGCCCATACTAGCCATGGCCGGCTACCCGCCAACGTTGGCGACACTCTCCGCCGTACACATGAACACGACAGGCCACACACGTCACCACGAGCCTCGCACAGCGGCGGTGTCGGTATTGAGCCACAAATTTCATCACCAGCCACACACAGCGGCGGTGTCGGTGTTGAGCCACAAATGTCACCACCAGCCACACACAGCGGTAGTGTTGGTATTGAGCCACAAATGTCACCACCAGCCACACACAGCGGCGGCGTCGGTGTTGAGCCACACACAGCGGTAGTGTTGGTATTGAGCCACAAATGTCACCACCAGCCACACACAGCGGCGGCGTCGGTGTTGAGCCACACACAGCGGCAGTGTCGGTGTTGAGCCACAAACTTCACCACCAGCCACACACAGCGGCGGTGTCGGTGTTGAGCCACACACAGCGGCAGTGTTGGTGTTGAGCCACAAACTTCACCACCAGCCACACACAGCGGCGGTGTCGGTGTTGAGCCACACACAGCGGCGGTGTCGGTGTTGGCCATACACAGAGGCAGTGTTGGTGTTGAGCCACAAACTTCACCACCAGCCACACAGCGGCGGTGTCGGTGTTGGCCACACACAGCGGCGGTGTCGGTGTTGAGCCAACACAGAGGCAGTGTTGGTGTTGAGCCACAAACTTCACCACCAGCCACACACAGCGGCGGTGTCGGTGTTGAGCACACACAGCGGCGGTGTCGGTGTTGAGCCACACACAGGGCGTGTTGTTTGAGCCACACACAGGGCAGTGTTGGTGTTGGCCACAAACTTCCCCCAGCCACACACAGCGGCGGTGTCGGTGTTGAGCCACACACAGCGGCGGTGTCGGTGTTGAGCCATACACAGCGGCGGTGTTGGTGTTGAGCCACAAACTTCACCACCAGCCACACACAGCGGCGGTGTCGGTGTTGAGCCACACACAGCGGCAGTGTTGGTGTTGAGCCACAAACTTCACCACCAGCCACACACAGCGGCGGTGTCGGTGTTGAGCCACACAGCGGCAGTGTTGGTGTTGAGCCACAAACTTCACCACCAGCCACACACAGCGGCGGTGTCGGTGTTGAGCCTACACAGTGGCAGTGTTGGTGTTGAGCCACACACAGCGGCGGTGTCGGTGTTGAGCCACACACAGCGGCGGTGTCGGTGTTGAGCCACACACGGGCAGTGTCGGTGTTGGCCACAATTCACCACCAGCCACACACAGCGGCGGTGTCGGTGTTGAGCCACACACAGCGGCAGTGTTGGTGTTGAGCCACAAACTTCCCACCAGCCACACAGCGGCGGTGTCGGTGTTGAGCCACACACAGCGGCGGTGTCGGTGTTGAGCACACACAGCGGCAGTGTTGGTGTTGAGCCACAAACTTCCCACCAGCCACACAGCGGCGGTGTCGGTGTTGCCCACACAGCGGCGTGTCGGTGTTGGCCCACACAGCGGCAGTGTTGGTGTTGAGCCACAAACTCACCCCAGCCCACACAGCGGCGGTGTTGGTGTTGAGCCCACACAGGGCAGTGTTGGTGTTGGCCACAACTTCAGCCACACACAGCGGCGGTGTCGGTGTTGAGCCACACACAGTGGCAGTGTGGTGTTGGCCACACACAGCGGCGGTGTCGGTGTTGAGCACACACAGCGGCGTGTCGGTGTTGAGCCAATCCCACCAGCCACACACAGCGGCGGTGTCGGTGTTGAGCCACACACAGCGGCGGTGTCGGTGTTGAGCCACACACAGGGCGGTGTTGGTGTTGAGCCACAACTTCACCACCAGCCACACACAGCGGCGGTGTCGGTGTTGAGCCACACACAGCGGCGGTGTCGGTGTTGAGCCACACACAGCGGCGGTGTCGGTGTTGAGCCACAAACTTCACCACCAGCCACACACAGCGGCGGTGTCGGTGTTGAGCCACACACAGCGGCGGTGTCGGTGTTGAGCCACACACAGCGGCGGTGTCGGTGTTGAGCCACACACAGAGGCAGTGTTGGTGTTGAGCCACACACAGAGGCAGTGTTGGTGTTGAGCCACAAACTTCACCACCAGCCACACACAGCGGCGGTGTCGGTGTTGAGCCACACACAGCGGCGGTGTCGGTGTTGAGCCACACACAGAGGCAGTGTTGGTGTTGAGCCACAAACTTCACCACCAGCCACACACAGCGGCGGTGTCGGTGTTGAGCCACACACAGCGGCGGTGTCGGTGTTGAGCCACACACAGCGGCAGTGTTGGTGTTGAGCCACAAACTTCACCACCAGCCACACACAGCGGCGGTGTCGGTGTTGAGCCACACACAGCGGCGGTGTCGGTGTTGAGCCATACACAGCGGCAGTGTTGGTGTTGAGCCACAAACTTCACCACCAGCCACACACAGCGGCGGTGTCGGTGTTGAGCCACACACAGCGGCGGTGTCGGTGTTGAGCCACACACAGCGGCGGTGTTGGTGTTGAGCCACAAACTTCACCACCAGCCACACACAGCGGCAGTGTCGGTGTTGAGCCACACACAGCGGCGGTGTCGGTGTTGAGCCACACACAGCGGCAGTGTTGGTGTTGAGCCACAAACTTCACCACCAGCCACACACAGCGGCGGTGTCGGTGTTGAGCCACACACAGCGGCGGTGTCGGTGTTGAGCCATACACAGCGGCAGTGTTGGTGTTGAGCCACAAACTTCACCACCAGCCACACACAGCGGCGGTGTCGGTGTTGAGCCACACACAGCGGCGGTGTCGGTGTTGAGCCACACACAGCGGCAGTGTTGGTGTTGAGCCACAAACTTCACCACCAGCCACACACAGCGGCGGTGTCGGTGTTGAGCCACACACAGCGGCAGTGTCGGTGTTGAGCCACACACAGCGGCGGTGTCGGTGTTGAGCCACAAACTTCACCACCAGCCACACACAGCGGCGGTGTCGGTGTTGAGCCACACACAGCGGCAGTGTTGGTGTTGAGCCACACACAGCGGCAGTGTTGGTGTTGAGCCACAAACTTCACCACCAGCCACACACAGCGGCGGTGTCGGTGTTGAGCCACACACAGCGGCGGTGTCGGTGTTGAGCCACACACAGCGGCGGTGTCGGTGTTGAGCCACAACACAGCGGCGGTGTCGGTGTTGAGCCACACACAGCGGCGGTGTCGGTGTTGAGCCATACACAGCGGCAGTGTTGGTGTTGAGCCACAAACTTCACCACCAGCCACACACAGCGGCGGTGTCGGTGTTGAGCCACACACAGCGGCGGTGTCGGTGTTGAGCCACACACAGCGGCGGTGTCGGTGTTGAGCCACACACAGCGGCAGTGTTGGTGTTGAGCCACAAACTTCACCACCAGCCACACACAGCGGCGGTGTCGGTGTTGAGCCACACACAGCGGCGGTGTCGGTGTTGAGCCACACACAGCGGCGGTGTCGGTGTTGAGCCACAAACTTCACCACCAGCCACACACAGCGGCGGTGTCGGTGTTGAGCCACACACAGAGGCAGTGTTGGTGTTGAGCCACACACAGAGGCAGTGTTGGTGTTGAGCCACAAACTTCACCACCAGCCACACACAGCGGCGGTGTCGGTGTTGAGCCACACACAGCGGCGGTGTCGGTGTTGAGCCATACACAGCGGCAGTGTTGGTGTTGAGCCACAAACTTCACCACCAGCCACACACAGCGGCGGTGTCGGTGTTGAGCCACACACAGCGGCGGTGTCGGTGTTGAGCGCCAGCACCGCCGCAGCACACTGTGTCGACCGTCGCCACCTACTGCGGCGCCAGATCCCGCGGCCCGGTCAGTTCGAGTCTCGGCTGTCGCTACTCTCCGCTCGCAACCAGTCGGCGTTAGAGATTGGCGACGCTACACGACTGAACGGTCGATGTGTCGTAAAACTAATAGCCAACCAACCAACTGCGACCGGGTCAGGTCCGGGTTCAGCGGCACCCGACCATAATTGTCCGGTCAACAAGGTCGCCTCACTGCACTCAAGTTCACTACACGGAGCTTGTTTGCCATAAACGAGCTGCTAAATCACAATCCACGGTGTCATTTAGTGGGCAGTTTTCAGGAACAAACATTCATATATGCGCACTAAAAGCATCTCAGTTTCTTTGCCAGTCAACTATCGGAGAATGCCAATCACGAATCCGTGTCACGACGTGTCTCTACCAGGACGAACGATTCGTTCATGGAAGCATGAGCCGAGGCTGGGAGAGGGGGACTCGTGATACAAACAGACTGGTCACAAATAACCTATTCAATGTTAATCGAATTTCCACACGGTCACAGTTAAGGCCAGGATCCAGGGTCATTAACATAGTCCAAATTACGAGACGACCAACGTGGGAAACATTCCGGAACACGCACGTGGCCACGAGGTGATCGCGACTCCTGTCCATCCCAGCGAGACGAGCACGAGATGATCGCGACTCCTGTCCATCCCAGCGAGATGGACAGAAGTTGACGTCACCAGGCCGACGGGGCTCCTGAACGCCCAGCCGGCCGAACCGCAGCTGACCATCGAGCGCTGCCACAACACATGCACACTGCTATAACCTTGCAACGCGGCAGACTGAAACGCAGTTCCCGCGTCGGAAGGCGATTAAACCACTCCCAGCCGCCGCTTCGTCCCGCACCTCGGCTGCGGCATTCCGCAGTGTGCACACAACACACCAGCGCTCCCAGCGTCGTAGACGTGGGTCAGGGGTCACCGGACAGCTCCGCAGACGCCGTATCGGACTGCTGATGAAAGCAGCGATCAGGGACCAGACAGATCCGCAGACAGCCTGGATCAGGCTGTCGACGCGGACACCTCTTCACACATACGGCTCCCACAAGATACACGACACGCTGGGCCCGATAAACCCCGGTCGGCAATAAACCCCAGCACACGTCATCCGGCGGAACTGTGGAACGAACGCAGCACACCGCGGGGCTCCACCGGCCACACCGGCGCGTGATACGCGCACGGCCGTAACCGGCCGCCATCGAGGACGTTAACTAAACACCAAGTACCTTCACCGCTCAGCCGCGGACTGCGAACGCGCCGGCTACAGTGGCGCCAGATGAAGCTATATCGCGGCGGCGGACGCCTGGGTGATTACAGCGGCCGATTACGACGGTGTGCCGACGTGAACACCTTCCGCGTCCACTAATCACAGTGCAGGGCGGCGAGCCACTCGGACGGCAGACCGCCTCAGGGCTGATGGGACACCAAGCCCATCACCGTTAAACGCCCACACGCTGAATCCAACGCCGCATCTCGTTGGCAGCAGCCATATAGCTGGACCGTCCGTACCTATTTGGAGATGGCGGACCCTCACTCTCCAACCGTCAGCTTGCGGTTGGAGATGGCGAACCCTCACTCTTCTACCGTCCGTTTGTAGTTGGAGATGATGTACCCATCACTCTCTAACCGTCCGCCTGCAGCTGGAGATGGCGGACGACTCACTTTCCAACCGCCCGTTTGCAGTTGGAGATGGCGGACCCTCACTTTCCAACCGTCCGGTTGCAGTTGGGGATGGCGAACCCTCACTCTCAAACCGCACCTGCAGTTGGAGGTGTGCCGCACGACAAAACGCAGGCCCTCCCAGGCGATTTGTTTACGCGGCCGGACCGCGATGACTATCTCAGCCACGAGCGATGGGAGCTGCCACGGTCGACTCCGGCTGAGCTGGATCTCACGGGCGGTATCATCTCCAGTCGAGATGTGTCACGGCTCCGCCATTACAGGAGCGCTGTCGGCCCACCCGTGGTGTCACTGAGCCGCCGACGGTCGCCGTGTTTACGGCCTCCGTCGTGTTTGCAGCTCGTCCCCGGTTGGTGGCCGGGCAGACCACTGCTCGGCCGCTGTTCTGGCACAACGTCACAAGCGTGCCAGGCCTGTGGCGCCGCCGGTGCACCACGAGATGGCGCACACGGCGTGTCCGTCGCCGACTACTGACGGCCGACCGCCAGCCGCCTCGAGGGGCGAGGTCAGAGGTCGACCGCACGGAGCGACAGACAGCATGCTGTCGAGTAGAGTAGTCCGATCCCACGGCAATGAAGGGAGCTTCACTAGTAATATGTACAGGTGCGACTGTGGATGTTCTCGTCTACGCTTGTGCCAAATTACATAGCCACATCAAGAAATACAAGAACGTCAATCCACATTTAATGTCATCCAATTAGTTCGCTGTCACCAGTTAACACTCATGTTTCTCCATCTCCATCACACGTTCTACGATAGACAGCAGCCCCAGGTCAGAGCAAGTGAGTATAATGCCACTGACTTGATGTCATGCTCGCACGAGAACAAAATCAGCGCAGTAACGTGCCAGGGGAGAACATTAATGACGGCCCAACCAGAACGTCCAGCACAGCTCCAACATGCTTACTTTCCTTCACTTCACACCTCACACCCCATACTTCACCGACCAGGAGCGTCCGTTGACATCGCGTGGCTACACACACCTCCTCACCGTCCCCCCGAGGGGCCGCTGATATGACGTACCTACACACACCTCATCACCCCCACCCCCGACGGCCGTTGACCGGGCGTACCTGCACCCGGAGTCGGTCCGGAGTCCTCCGCATGAGCGAGAGCAGGCGGAGGGACGGCGTAATATCGGCCACCGGCTCCCACAGCAGGCCGGCCGACAGCGGCGCCCTGCCGCCGGCCACGCGCCGGCCGGTCGTGCCGTGCGTACAGTCCAGCCGCCGCCGCTGATCGTCACCCCTCCGCCGGCCGAGCGTGCCGCCGACGGCCACGGTGGTGCCGACGCCGGCGGCGGACGGCCACGGCTGGGCCGGCCGTCGGTGTCGACGGCCACTGGCCAGCCGCGACGGCGTGATCTTGGCGCGGCTGGCGTCGCGCCGGTACGGGCTCGAGTTGTGCCGCTGACTGCCGGCCAGACTGCTGTAGCCGCTGTCGGGCCGCAGCGGCTCGTCGCAGGCGGCCGGCCGGCGCCGCTCGGTACGACACTGGCCTGCCGACGTGTCCGCACCGTCGTACAGGCTGACCAGGTGCGCCACGTGCCGACCGGGCGCTCGTGCAGCCGGCGACGGCTGCTGGGCAGCGCGCCGCTGCTGCAGCCGGGCCCGCGCCGAGGCGCAGTCCTTGCCGCGACTCCTGCGAGCCATCAGCGTGTTGACAAACTGGTGGTGGTAGTCGAGCGCCTTGCCCTGCAGCCGCCTCACCATGGCCTGCAGCCGACCTCCCGTGGAGGCAGCCGCCGCCGACCGGCTGGCCGGCGGCCGCACATAGCGCGGCTCGTTGAACGCTATCTGAAGCACAGCGCCGCGCCCGTCCTCCTCGTCATCGGAGCTGTCCGACGAGCTGGCGCCGGCAGCGGGCCAGTCGCGCCGAGCCTGGTACGTGCCCTGCACGGCGTACAGCATGGCCACCGTCACCGCACCATGCCGCCGTCACCGGCACCTCTTGCCGACACGCAGACGCGCTCCCGGCCTCCAGAGGGGCAGCGCGTCGACTGAGCTGCCTCGCCTCCCACCGGCAGGGGCGACCGTCGGGGACCGTGGCGCCGCCGCGCGGCGAGTCCACACACTCGCCGTACGCTGCGCGGACGGCGACGGGGCGTAGTAGGCGCGCCCACTTTCACTCGCTGCCTCTGAATGAGCCGCAACTGGAAGGACCGGCGCTTACGCGGCAACGGCCCGACCGGCGTCGGTCGCCACACGACCCGGTCAGCCGTCACGTTAGCTCAGACAGAGCAGGCCCCGGTCAGCCACCAGTCGTGGATCAGTCGGTCTGAACACGGCTGGCAGAAGAGGTCTGCGATTCGCCATACACGCATTGTCCCAAGGCGCAACCAGTGGTGTTACCAGTCCAAGGATGGAGTTTCCTATACGTGGCGTCCGAGCCCCACCATCTTTGCCTTGAACCCAACTTGTTATTTTAACACGGTGTATGGCAATGGGGTGGATGTCACCAACTAAATTGGTACTACTCATTGCTTCAGCGCAATGGGCTCCATCGATAGTTTTCTAATTCTTCCATCCACGCATCAGTCAGTCTTATGACAGGCTGTGAATCCGTCTTTGCAGATGGCGTCCTCCTCGTCTCTCCAACCTCTCACTGGCGCATGCCTGCAATCGTTTAATTCCTCTCACGCATCCGCAAAGCGCATCGTCTCGGCCAATCTCGATTTCGGCGGCTATCACACCAGCACCCGTCCCGCTTCCCACGCGGCCGCTCTTCTGGGTAACACTAGCTCACAGACGGAGCCGGTGTGGCCCGAAACCTTCCTGGTCGGCTGAACGGCGGCTCACTCGAGCCACCCCTGCCGACCAGACACCAGCTCGGCTCAGAGCCGACCACAGCTCGACTCAGAGCCGACCCCAGCTCGGCTCAGAGCTGACACCGGCTCGGATCAGAGATGACCCTAGCGCCGGCCGCTCGACTCACAAACACGCCACCCAAAACAGAGCCGAGTTCAGACCCACAGCAGCGCCGGGATCACCCTCCCCCACCTCCCACCAGGCGGACGCCGTACACCACCAACAGGTCTCGCAACAGCGGACCACCCGCGACATCACTGACTGAGAGGTACCGCCGGAGCTCTCAATGACCGGCAGAATGGCGAGGCCGTGCCGCCAGCCCTCCCCGCCGGACAGTCGACAATCTAAACCGGTCGGTGCACGTGCCGCCAGCGCTCCCCACTTGTCCACCGCTGCGACACGAAGCACTGTCGCGCATTAATCTGAAGCGCCGTGAAACTGGGCCGCGCCCCCACCCCCACCACATCGCGCGCTTTCATCACGCCGTTGCGACACGAATGCAGACCAGAAAGGTACCACCGCGACCGGCAGCCGCTTCGTTTCCACTGTCGTATTGCAGTCTCTAGTTCTGGGCCGCCGGCGGCCGCGGTGCGCGACTCCGGCCACGAAGTCGCGTCCGGCACCTACCCAGCCACAGTAGGAGAGGCACACACTGTCGGACTGTGTGTGTGTCGCTCCTACTGAGGACGGACCGTGAGGTGTGCCGATGGTGTGTGTCGCTCCTACTGAGGACGGACCGTGAGGTGTGCCAATGGTGTGTGCCGATGGTGTGTGCCGCTCCTACTGGGGACGGACCGTGAGGTGTGCCGATGGTGTGTGCCGATGGTGTGTGCCGCTCCTACTGAGGACGGACCGTGAGGTGTGCCGATGGTGTGTGCCACTCCTGCTGAGGACGGGCCGCGAGGTGTGCCGATGGTGTGTGCCGCTCCTACTGAGGACGGACAGTGAGGTGTGCCGATGGTGTGTGCCGCTCCTACTGAGGACGGACAGTGAGGTGTGCCGATGGTGTGTGCCGCTCCTACTGAGGACGGACAGTGAGGTGTGCCGATGGTGTGTGCCGCTCCTACTGAGGACGGACCGTGAGGTGTGCCAATGGTGTGTGCCGATGGTGTGTGCCGCTCCTACTGAGGACGAACAGTGAGGTGTGCCGATGGTGTGTGCCGCTCCTACTGAGGACGGACCGTGAGGTGTGCCAATGGTGTGTGCCGATGGTGTGTGCCGCTCCTACTGAGGCCGGACAGTGAGGTGTGCCGATGGTGTGTGCCGCTCCTACTGAGGACGGACCGTGAGGTGTGCCAATGGTGTGTGCCGATGGTGTGTGCCGCTCCTACTGAGGACGGACCGTGAGGTGTGCCAATGGTGTGTGCCGCTCCTACTGAGGACGGACCGTGAGGTGTGCCAATGGTGTGTGCCGCTCCTACTGAGGATGGATAGTGAGGTGTGCCGATGGTGTGTGCCGCTCCTACTGAGGATGGACCGTGAGGTGTGCCAATGGTGTGTGCCGCTCCTACTGAGGACGGGCCGTGAGGTGTGCCGATAGTGTGTGCCGCTCCTACTGAGGACGGGCCGTGAGGTGTGCCGATGGTGTGTGCCGCTCCTACTGAGGACGGGCCGTGAGGTGTGCCGATGGTGTCCGGTGGGGCGGTTTGTGCCGCCCCTATGCACCACCACTACAGCGTGCTGCCGGCGGCGGGGAGGCGGCTGACGTCTCGTCCGACAGGCCGCACGACAGCTGTGTAACGTTACACCGCCGACACGGCTACTGACGGTACAATCTGTCTCACTCTGACCGGGCCTTCTCCAACCGGCACCTACGACCACAGCTGACGACCCACCGGACACTGCCAACCAGACACTGCCCACCAGCAGCTCCAACCACAACTGACGACCCACCGGACACTACCCACCAGCACCTCCGACCACAGCTGACGACCCACAGGGCACTGCCCACGTTCGCCAATAGTGGTGCCGATGATTCGCCACTTGCTGTGACTGCTCTCAACAGCAGCACAACTCACAAGACGCCATACTACCGGTGTGTCTGTTAGCGTCAATTTGGACCCTCACTATCTATGGCTATATTTGGACCCTCACTATCTATGGCTATATCTGGAACTTCACCATGGCTATCACTCTGCTGTCAACCACAGTCAACATGGGGTGAACAACAGCGGTGGCCGCCGCCTGTCTACAACAACCGCGGTCCGACACCGGTGTTCTCATCGTTGGAAAGCCGGTGTCTGACAAACCATACATGATGATGATGATGAATCGGAGTTTAATGAATCGGATGAAGATGAATCGGCGCGTCGACTGCCAGGGTCATTTTGCGTCCATGACAGACCACACATCCAACTGTGCGGCAGTCCAAGCGTCCCGGTCCGGCTGCTCAGAGCCGTGTGGAACGAGTCCAGCATCAATTACAACACGGCACCACGGCAAGGTATCACACGTGCGCCATCGTTTCATCTTTTCTGGCCGCCTGGTAAGGTGGTTCAACATGTCGGCTTTGGATCGGAGGACATGCTTAGCATGATCGCGGCAGACAAACGCTGTTAACAATTGATTCGTCCTGTAATTGTAACGTTATACTGTGCAATGCTACGCCTTCCCACACATGTATAGCAAATGCGCGTCAGAGCGTGTCTAACACCACCGAGGGTCGAGCGCCGACTTGTAAAACGAGTGCCGCTTTACAGCACGTATTTTATCGATACGTCTACGCTCCTCGCCACCCTGAGACATCGGTCCATCGCCGACTGATCGGTGGGCGGGGAACCGTAAAGCCGAGAACAGCAGATGGCAGAGCAGAGCAGATATATATCTCAACACCTGCGCTGCAGACATTAGGGCGCGAGTACCTCAGGCATCGTATACAGTTCATCGCACCACCGGACAGCGGCCAGGGGCGCCACACTCAACCACCACTCCGGTCAATACACGGCGTGCCACCTGTACCCGTCCTCTACGGACCCGTCGGCACGGTCACATCTGGACGGGGGGGGAGGGCGTGTCCACCACCAGCCCCATTATACCGCCGACATGTCGGCACGGCCACGGTCGGACACGTGCACAAAAAGTGTCGGCAGTGCGTGGCCGACGAATACTGATGATGACCGTCTCGCCCGGCGGCGGCGGCAGCGGCGGCGACGGCGAATACCAAGCGTCGGCGCCCGTCAGCAGCGGCGATGACCGGCGATACTGGCGCACGTGAACTGGGGCGGGTAGGGCCGCCGCCGCCGCCGCCGCCGCCGTGCCGCGCCAACATCAGTCGACGGCCGGCGGCTGGCACCGCCTGGCCGGCGGACGGTTACACAAGAGCGCGGGGCGCGCGCGCACGTGCGTGAAAACTGTGACACCATCAATCAGCGGCGCTCGCGCCGGCCCGGTTGCCGCGCCCAGCGTCGCGCCAAGTCACGTCACGTCACGCGGCAGCCGTCGACCGCCCCGGCGACCACCACACGCGGTGGACACATCCACCACCTTCTCACGCGGCCGCGGAGGCAGCCGTTCACCGGCGCCGCTTTCGGCCGCCGGAGCCGCTGGACGCCGCTCCCGGCGGCGGTGACGGGCGTCGGCGACGGGCCGCCGCCGGCCACGTGCTCACGCCGACGCGTGGGAGCCACGGGAACGGCGGCACACCAAAGCCCGCCGGCGGCGTGACGAGTGCGCCGTGTTTCCGGCCGGTCACTTTCGATGCGCGCGGGTGGGCAGCGGCCGGTCACGTCGCCCGGCCGGCTGTGTGTAAACAGCGCCACAGCGGCGCCACCCGGGCGGGATCGGGGCCGGCGGTTGGGAATGCCACCGGCCGTGTTTGTGCCATACGTCGGGTACGACAGCGACGGTGAGTCCACTGAAAGCACCGTACAGCTCTGGCATAGGCCGTATGTGAGTGGCCACAGGTGGCGGGTGATTGGTCGTGTGGTACGAGTCACAGGTGTTGGGCGATTCCATTCCCCAACAGCTTATCCTATTATCAATGTTATCTGTGGATCAGCGAGGTATGTCGATACTTGGTGACTTGTAAATACCCATACTATTCTTCGATATCTCAACGCAAAAAGGCTTGTATTATGGCTGCTTCTGTTCCTCCCTGCCTAGGAGACCTGATGCACAATTTGTGGCTATATTTCACAATGTTGTAATAGTGCTGCTACCGGGAGTCTGATCGACTACTGCTATTAAGCATGGAGAGGCTAATTCATCCACTTCGAATTTGGCATCGACTTGATTGACACATCGCCAAAGGAGGCACTCGCCACGTCCACAGACCATTCCGTCTGCAGCAATACGCGACGACGCATCTCAGCCGACTATTTGAGTGGCCGTGACATCTATAGATGGGCCTGTCTCAGAGCTGGCACTGGCAGCCTGTCCCGGCAACACCCAACATCACCGTCACATTAACACGTCTTCGGTGGATCTGCCGGTGTGGTGACGCACGCAGCGACGAGGACGCGGGGCCTTGTTCGCACGACAGAGCGGCGTGCTGTGTGGGCAGCCTTGACACGAGGGCGTCAAGGCCGCCGACGCAGACCGGCCGCGCCGCCACCTACCGCAGCGTGACGTGACACGACGTGACGCCGGCGGCGAGGGCTCGGCACCACCGGCCACCGTCACGCCCCGGTCCGGTCGGCGCCGTGGGCATCTCGCCAGACGCTGCCCACCCACCAAGTCTGGCCCTGGCTTTTTGTACGCTGACCTACGTGACCGGCCACCGCGGCTCCCAACATCGTCCAGCCGCACCTCCCCCTTCTCCTGGCTGACCTAGACCCATATCAGGTGACGCTGACTGCGCCATATTTTGACACGGAGCACATTAGCAGCCACCCGGGTCGGTAGGCAGAGGATGCCGGCAGGCGCGGCATGGCGTGCCGGCATCTCAGACCCGAGATCAGAACGCAACTGAATAATTAATATCTCACGTAAGTCAAAATTCTGAGGAGCCATGAACCCGGCATGTCACCTATGCGGCCAATCAGACAATCGGGTTAGGCAACATTCCCGCCATCGACACAATACATCAAACGCAATGGAAAGCCACACAGGGCCGGGACACAGCCCGTGCACGCGTGAATCCGAGCAGAGGCTGTGCCTGGCCAGGGGAGCAGTGAAGCCGAATAGAAGCCGGGGAGCAGTGAAGCCGAATAGAACCCGTGGAGCAGTGAAGCCGAATAGAAGCCTGGGGAGCGGTGAAGCCGAGCAGAGGCCGCCCTGGGGAGCAGTGAAGCCGAACAGAGGCCTAGGGAGCAGTAAAGCCGAGCAGAGGCCGGCCTGGGGATCAGAGAAGCCGAGCAGAGGCCCGGGGAGCAGTGAAGCCCAGTAGTGACGGGTCGTGTCTGGCCTGCGCCGCTGACGACCGGCACGACAGCCGCACGGGCTGGGGGCGCCGCCACCTCCGCACCACCTGGCGAGTCCTGCAGCCGTGCCGCCCGGCCTTCACAGCCACAGCATCCGGCGGCCGCTCCCACCACACCCGAGGACCGCCTGACCGCCCACAGCCGGCACGTGCAGCGGCAACACACGCCAGCTGTTGACACTGGCTGGCGGTCACGGTCATCCACCAGCCACCACACAGCCGAGCACGGGCGGGGGGCGTCCGTCCCCCAGAAGTGCGGTACACCGGCCACAATACCACCGGAGCCCCAGAGGTGAGCGTCCGTCCCCCAGAGGTGCGGTACACCGGCCACGATACCACCGGAGCCACAGAGGTGAGCGTCCGTCCCTCAGAGGTGCGGTACACCGGCCACGATACCACCGGAGCCCCAGCCGGGGGGCGTCCGTCCCCTAGAGGTGCGGTACACCGGCCACGATACCACCGGAGCCCCAGAGGTGAGCGTCCGTCCCCCAGAGGTGCGGTACACCGGCCACGATACCACCGGAGCCCCAGCGGTGAGCGCCCGTCCCCCAGAGGTGCGGTACACCGGCCACGATACCACCGGAGCCCCAGCGGTCAGCG
Source organism: Imbricaverruca yamaguchii (assembly GCA_034440575.1). Taxonomy (NCBI): domain Eukaryota; kingdom Metazoa; phylum Arthropoda; class Thecostraca; family Neoverrucidae; genus Imbricaverruca; species Imbricaverruca yamaguchii. The sequence goes on from JAOTOL010001625.1 coordinate 1,375,958, forward strand.
TCCGTCCCCTAGAGGTGCGGTACACCGGCCACGATACCACCGGAGCCCCAGCGGTCAGCGTCCGTCCCCTAGAGGTGCGGTACACCGGCCACGATACCACCGGAGCCCCAGCGGTGAGCGTCCGTCCCCTAGAGGTGGGGCACACCGGCCACGATACCACCGGAGCCCCAGGGGTGAGCGTCCGTCCCCTAGAGGTGGGGCACACCGGCCACGATACCACCGGAGCCCCAGCGGTGAGCGTCCGTCCCCCAGAGGTGGGGCACACCGGCCACGATACCACCGGAGCCCCAGCGGTGAGCGTCCGTCCCCTAGAGGTGGGGCACACCGGCCACGATACCACCGGAGGCCCAGCGGTGAGCGTCCGTCCCCCAGAGGTGGGGTACACCGGCCACGATACCACCGGAGCCCCAGCGGTGAGCGTCCGTCCCCTAGAGGCGCGGTACACCGGCCACGATACCACCGGAGCCCCAGCGGTCAGCGTCCGTCCCCTAGAGGTGCGGCACACCAGCCACCTTACAGCTCCATCGCCTGTCACCGAGGTCTCGTGCTGTCGAGACGTGTGAGCGCATTAGGTTCGATAACGAGCCAATCCCATGCTCGATCAAGCGAACTACTGACATGTTTAAACCAGCACCGATCGGCAGACAGAAACGACACTGAGTGCGTCGAGCCACATGTGTGCACCAGAAACAAGTTGGCACACACAATCAAGAACAATAGCCGCATAGTGTAAACACAAATACCGGCATATTAGTTATTTGAGCTTAACGAAAAACCTACTTGGAGGCATGCTATTAGAATATAAATCTTCACGAAAGTTATAGTGTTCATACCGCATAATGTTCACAACATCGAAACGGAGTTTAGCAACTGATGAGCAGCTGGTGCCGAGTACTGAGCTGGAATCACTGAACGCCCAGGCCGACAGACAGCTCCTCCGACAGAATGGTCTTCCGAAAGACTGCTCCGACAGACTGCTCCGCCGACAGACTGCTCCTCTGACAGACAGGTCCGCCGACAGCCGCCAGCTGCACACGTCCGGACGCGCTGCGTGTGTCGCCGCCTAACTCGGCGACAGCGCCACAAATCGTCGGGCCGGTGCGCCGGCTCGGGTTGCACTGCGGGCTGCGTGACGCCGGGCGAGACGCCGCACTACGTCACACGCCATCCCATCCCCATATCCGCTCTGGTAGCACACGCAGAGCCGGTCCCGACCTCCTCTACCTCATCTGTCGTTCGGTGCTGAGACTCCCGACCCCCTGGCCACACCCCAGGTGTGACCACGACCCCCGCCAGCTCACGGCCTCCCCTGCCGCCGAGTGCTGAGACTCCCGACCCCCTGGCCACACCTCAGGTGTGACCATGGGGCCCCTCGCCAGCTGACGGCCTGCTCTGCCGCCGGGTGCTGAGATTCCCGACCCCCTGGCCACACCTCAGGTGTGACCACGACCCCGCGCCAGCTCACGTCCTCCCCTGCCGCCGGGTGCTGAGACTCCCGACCCCATGGATCACACCTCTGGTGTACCGAGGCCTCCCTTGCCCGGCGGCTACATCAGACCCCGAGCAGCTGCCGCACACGAGCCGACAGTCGGTGTCCGGACGTGCCAACACGCTGCACAACGACTCGGTCGGCACAGCCGCGCACGGCTTTCCGAGCCGAGTACGCCAGTACGTGTCGGCACGCTGAGAACACACCCTGTGCAAAGCCACGGCCGGCCCGCACACCCACCGTGCCCAGGTATCCGACTGGCAAACCACGGCCGGTCGGCAGGCCCACCGTGCCCAGGTACCCGACTGGCAAACCACGGCCGGTCGGCAGGCCCACCGTGCCCAGGTATCCGACTGGCAAACCACGGCCGGTCGGCAGGCCCACCGTGCCCAGGTATCCGACTGGCAAACCACGCCTGGTCGGCAGGCCCACCGTGCCCAGGTATCCGACTGGCAAACCACGGCCGGTCGGCAGGCCCACCGTGCCCAGGACCCCGACTGGCAAACCACGGCCGGTCGGCAGACCCACCGTGCCCAGGTATCCGACCGGCAACCCACGGCCGGTCGGGAGGCCCACCGTGCCCAGGTACCCGACTGGCAAACCACGCCTGGTCGGGAGGCCCACCGTGCCCAGGTATCCGACTGGCAAACCACGGCCGGTCGGCAGGCCCACCGTGCCCAGGTATCCGACTGGCAAACCACGGCCGGTCGGCAGGCCCACCGTGCCCAGGTACCCGACTGGCAAACCACGGCCGGTCGGCAGACCCACCGTGCCCAGGTATCCGACCGGCAACCCACGGCCGGTCGGGAGGCCCACCGTGCCCAGGTACCCGACTGGCAAACCACGGCCGGTCGGCAGGCCCACCGTGCCCAGGTACCCGACTGGCAAACCACGCCTGGTCGGGAGGCCCACCGTGCCCAGGTATCCGACTGGCAAAATACGGCCGGTCGGCAGGCCCACCGTGCCCAGGACCCCGACTGGCAAACCACGGCCGGTCGGCAGGCCCACCGTGCCCAGGTATCCGACTGGCAAACCACGCCTGGTCGGGAGGCCCACCGTGCCCAGGTATCCGACTGGCAAACCACGGCCGGTCGGGAGGCCCACCGTGCCCAGGTATCCGACTGGCAAACCACGCCTGGTCGGGAGGCCCACCGTGCCCAGGTATCCGACTGGCAAACCACGGCCGGTCGGCAGGCCCACCGTGCCCAGGACCCCGACTGACAGATGCGCTTGCCAGTCGCAACTGCAACCGACAACCCGGCGACATCGGCCCGTCGATATCTGTCCGGTGGAGTGCACGTGGAGTGCAGGCGGAGCACAGGCGGAGTGCAGGCGGAGTGCAGGCAGAATGCAGGCAGAGTGCAGGCAGAGTGCAGCCAGAGTGCAGGCGGAGTGCAGGCGGAGTGCAGGCGGGGCACAGGCGGAGTGCAGACGGAGTGCAGGCGGAGTGCAGGCGGAGTGCAGACGGAGTGCAGACGGAGTGCAGACGGAGTGCAGACGGAGTGCAGGCGGAGTGCAGACGGAGTGCAGACGGAGTGCAGACGGAACACAGGCGGAGTGTAGGCGGAGTGCAGACGGAGTGCGGACGGAGTGCAGGCGGAGCGCAGGCGGAGTGCAGGCGGAGTGCAGACGGAACACAGGCGGAGTGTAGGCGGAGTGCAGACGGAGTGGTGGCGGAGCACAGGCGGAGTGCAGGCGGAGCACAGGTGGAGTGCAGACGGAGTGCAGACGGAGGGCAAGCGGAGTGCAGGCGGAATGCAGGCGGAATGCAGGCGGAGTGCAGGCGGAGTCAGGCGGAGTCAGGCGGAGTCAGGCGGAGGTCACGCGGAGTGCAGGCGGAGTGCAGGCGGAGCCCAGTCTGAGCCCAGCCTGAGCGGAGGCGGCCAGCGCGCACGCCCCGGCCGTATTGACTGTTGGGTCGGCGGGGCTTCAGCTGGCGCTCGAGTGTGTGCAGAGTACACCGGCGGCCTCCACACCCGCCGCCGGCGCGGACCTCTCGGGGCGCGGCGCACATTTGTCAGAGGCCGACAGGGGCGACGGCGGGGAGCGCCGACCGTGAAGGCGGCCGGCCGTTCCAAGCGGCCGTTCATCGTCGGATACGCATCTGCGAGACCGGCCCAAAGTGAAACCAGGGTTCAGCCAATCTGCATAAGCACCCCGGCCATCCCGCAAAGAGATTTTCCCGTGTAAATGCCGTGAAGAAACGCCATAACTCGCAGCCTTCAAACCCAAGGGCATGCCAAGGGTTGCTTAACATAACAGCTTAGTGATAACAGGGAAAGACGGACCCGGCACGGGAGTCCCACGAGGCAGAATCCATCTCACGAGGCCGTAAAACATTGATGCGTAGACGAACGCGTCAGAATGGTTTTATGTTTCAAAATCCGGCCACAACTGAAGCCGTAAATACTGTACAATACAGGCGCAACCACCGTCCAGCAGTTGGGAAACCTCACTCGGTCTTCTTCAAAGCCGAGAAACGGGGCGGAGGCGTGTGCACAGCGGTGCACGCATCAGGAGGTCCGACGATGCGTGCACCGCTGTGCACCGTACGACACGGCCGCTCCCGCCGCGTCGTATCGTCACTGGGGAGGAGACACGAGAGGGGAGCAGCCGACGGTCGGAGAGAAGAGAGGTAACAGCAGCGGCGTGGAGAGAACAGTCGACAGCTGGAGAGGAGAGAGACAACAGCAAATAAGTGTAGAGAGCAGTCGATAGTCAGAGGGAAGAGAGGTAACAACACATACGCTTAGACAGTCGGCAGTCGGAGAGGAGCAGAGGTGAGCAGAGAAACGAGACAGATGAGATGGAGATACACAGGCAGCAGAAAACATGGGAAGGAAAGAAGAGAGGGAAGAGGAGATGCAGAAATGAATGAGACCAGTGGGAGAACGGTGAGCAGGTATCGTTAGAAGGTGCGACCAGCACCGCAGTCGATGTCCACCCGGCCGTGCGTCGGAGTCAAGTGTCTGCGCCGCCGCCACTGTTCGCGAGTCTCTCCACAACACCAACGGCCGGCGGCGCGCGACGCTGCTGGATTCAGGCCCAGCTGGGCCCGGCCGGAGCCACGCTTTATCAGGTGCGACGCCAGAGGTCAGGTAGGCGCGTCATCGAAGGTCGCCCTGCCGCCGCCGCCGCGGCTCGGTAGGCCGTCACGAGGTGGCTGATCGCCACCGGTTGGTCTCTGGCGTGACGTCAGGCAGGCCAGTGACAGCACCCCCCCTCCCATCCCTCCGCCGCAAAACGTCACCACCGGCCGATCGCACGGATCCACTGGGTACAATGATGCTTTGAGTGCGCCACCAGCACACTTCCAACACACCGGCATACCCACATCTCTGGCATCCAGTACACTGACGGGGAATGCAATTTTGAACCACGCGTCGTGTCAACAGCAAATAACAGCGGCGATGCATGACTCTTAGGCCTATTCCTTCTATACAACGACTACAACATATACCTAATGCTCAACATGAAAACCACCCTCGGACGCCGGGGCGCCACGTGTCGCACAGCAGCGTCACGGCGTGTACCGTCCGTGAAGCGCGCCAAGCTCGATCAGCCGGTCACGAATTGGCCCACCAGTTGTCGCCAGCATACCAGCACACCCATTGTCCAAGGCCACACAAAAAGACGGCCGGTGGCACAACACCAACCGGCACCGCCACCGAAAAACGCCACCAGCCGCCGCGGCCAATCGCCGCGTCAATTCAGGCGCGGATAGCCAAGCTGACAAGGAGGCCACTCGGGGTCTGATCCGGTAATGGATGGGCCGCCGACCGGCAACAGCTAGCTCGGCCGGGCATTACTGCCGGCCCGGCTGGCTCCCGTCGGTCCGCACCAGTCAGCCGGTGCCTGATTATCCGCTCCCATGTCGCCGCTCCGTGCCGTATCGGGTTGTTATCCTGCTGCCATCTCGTGTCGTGCCGCCCCCCCCCCCCTCCGCTGCCGGCGCCCGACGATGACTCGGCTAGGGTGTGGCCGGTCCGGCGGTCGGGCCGCGGCAGCGACTGCATCACGAGGTGCGCACCTTCCTGCCGCCGCCAGCCGCCGCCAGCCCGGGCCGGCAACGGCCGACTCCACAGCGCCGCTGGTCTGCACACAGCGGCACGGCACAGCACAGCACATCGGCACAGCACAGCACAGCGGTACGGCACAGCACAGCAACACAGCGGCACAGCACAGCAACACAGCAACACAGCGGCGCGGCATGGCACGGCACGGCATCTGAGGTGTGTCTCGGGATGTGCGCCCGAGATGGGGAAGCCGCATCGCGTCAGTAGTGTCAGGAGTGTCGCCCCACGTCACTAGTGTCGGTAATGTCGCCTCAAGTTATTGTCACTGCATCCGAAGGATTGGTTGGTTGGTTATTTTGGCTTTCAGGTGCTTCGACCAGAATTGATCAGTCGTACAGAGCATGCGAAAGGAATGCCTCGGTACCTATAACAAAGGATACCTTTGCAAACGTGACCAGTCACGAGGTGCTGTTCCCTTGACTCATGCAATTTCTCGAGGTAGATTTCATTAGCATGATGCATTCTTTGAACAGCCATAGCCAGAGCCAGCTACAACATCCCGACAGGCATAGCCAGGCATAGCCAGCCACAGCCAGTCACAGCCAGTCACAGCCAGTCACAGCCAGTCACAGCCAGTCACAGTCACAGCCAGCCACAGTCAGACACAGCCAGACACAGCCAGACACAGCCAGACACAGTCAGTCACAGCCAGTCACAGTCACAGCCAGAGCCAGTCACAGTCACAGCCAGACACAGCCAGTCACAGTCACAGCCAGTCACAGCCAGTCGCAGTCACAGCCAGTCACAGTCACAGCCAGAGCCAGTTACAGTCACAGCCAGACACAGCCAGTCACAGTCACAGCCACAGCCAGTCACAGTCACAGCCAGACACAGCCAGACACAGCCAGTCACAGTCAAAGTCAGCCACAGCCAGATACAACCAGCCGGGATAGGCCATGCCACAGCCGGCCAGACCGCGACCGATGCGCTCCAGTATCAGACACGGCAGAGGGCCGTCATGCGGAACGCAGCAACGTCCGGCGTCAGCAATACAATGGGACAGGTCACGGCCCGGCCACCGACCGGCCGCCAGCTGGGGGCACTGCACCGGTGCAGCGGACGGAGCCCGGCCGGGGCTGAGCCACTGGATAGTGGTGATGGTGGTGGTGGTGATGATGGTGGTGATGGTGGTGGTGATGGTGATGGTGGTGGTGGTAATGGTGATTGTGGTGGTGGTGATGGTGGTGGTGGTGACGGTGGTGGTGGTGGTTGTGGTGGTGATGGTGGTGGTGATGGCGGTGGTGGTAATGGTGATTGTGGTGGTGGTGATGGTGATGGTGGTGATGGTGATGGTGATGGTGGTGGTGGTGGTGGTGGTGGTGGTGGTGGTGATGGTGGTGGTGATGGTGATGGTGGTGGTGGTAGTGGTGATGGTGGTAGTGGCGATGACAGTGACGGTGGTGTTAATGGTCGTGATGGCGATGATGGTGGTGATGTTGATAGTGGTGATGGCGACGCCGACCATGTGCTCGTTCTGGGTCCGGATTCGGCCGCAGACGACGCAGTCCGTGCGTGGTGACCGCAGGCCAGAGCATCCGCCAGGCAAGTGTTACCGCTTCAACACCAACCGCACACTTCCCATCAAAAAGGCACCATCTCAGCTTGGCCATGCCTCGCCACGCCGCATCTCGAACGGTTTCGTTGTGCTTGAATACAATCGGAGAATTGAATTCTCCGTTTCTTTATCGCGTTCAGCAAAAGTGGTGGATACCGGTACAGCATCCAGTGGTCGTGAGTGTCACACTGGTGGTGTGCTGGCCGGCCGGCCCCGTCACGATCACCATCCTGGCGCACAAGTCGCATTCGGTACGACACCTAAGTTTCAAGTACCCACAGCGACGCAACAATTTAAAGTTTGTAAACAAAAAAATACCGCCTCTACGGCGATCGACACCGACAGCAGACGAGACAATCGTGGACGCACGACTGCCGCACCACGCCAAGGAGGGGAGCCCACCCGTCACGTGACACAGGTCAGCCGGCTGACATGGAGCGCCACGCGGTCACACCGCCACACCGGCCGTGACGGACAGCTGGGATCTTGAGCGGACCGCGCCAGGCTGATCCGTGAGGCGGCGGCGGCGCACAGGCCGGCCCGAGTCGGCAGTGTCGTGACGTCATTAGCGGCGGCCGGAGCCAATTAATTGTGCCGAGACGGCCGCGGGGAGCGGGCCGCGCTTGGTTTCTCCTGTAACATCAGACGGGCCGGCAGCGGCCGACGACGGGGAAACGCGCCACAGCCACACAGCCAGACCGACTACACCGCCACAGCCACACACACACACACACAGACCGACTACACCGCCACAGCCACACACACACAGACCGACTACACCGCCACAGCCACACACACACACACACACTCAGACCGACTACACCGCCACAGCCACACACACACACACTCAGACCGACTACATCGCCACAGCCACACACACACACAGACCGACTACACCGCCACAGCCACACACTCACACACACACACACAGACCGACTACATCGCCACAGCCACACACACACACACAGACCGACTACACCGCCACAGCCACACACACACTCAGACCGACTACACCGCCACAGCCACACACACAGACCGACTACACCGCCACAGCCACACACACACACAGACCGACTACACCGCCACAGCCACACACACAGACCGACTACACCGCCACAGCCACACACACACAGACCGACTACACCGCCACAGCCACACACACACAGACCGACTACACCGCCACAGCCACACACACACACACACACACACAGACCGACTACACCGCCACAGCCACACACACACACACACACAGACCGACTACACCGCCACAGCCACACACACAGACCGACTACACCGCCACAGGCACACACACACAGACCGACTACACCGCCACAGCCACACACACAGACCGACTACACCGCCACAGGCACACACACACACACACACAGACCGACTACACCGCCACAGCCACACACACAGACCGACTACACCGCCACAGCCACACACACAGACCGACTACACCGCCACAGCCACACACACACACACACAGACCGACTACACCGCCACAGCCACACACACACACAGACCGACTACACCGCCACAGCCCACACACACACAGACCGACTACACCGCCACAGCCACACACACACAGACCGACTACACCGCCACAGCCACACACACACACACTCAGACCGACTACACAGCCACAGACACAGCCACACACACACACTCAGACCGACTACACTGCCACAGCCACATACACCCGACCCGACATTACATCGGCCCGTGTCCGAACTCGAGCAAAACAACACGCTCCGAGCATTAGTAGAAGTTTCAAATGTCTTTAAAAAAGCTGCTCAGTGTATGTTTTTGCATGCTAATGGTCATGAGGATGGTTAATTAGCTGGTCATTTGGGTTTAAGACCACCATGACCGAACAGCGTGTTCATTTGGAGGCCATAACGTTGAAGTTAGTACGTCGGAGGCTATTTAAAATGACAGCGGAGAATATATGGCTTGCAATCCGATCATTCAGCTTTGAGTTGTTGCTTTCCCACACATCGCCACCACACCAACAAAACATTTTCTAAATCGAGGCGGCTCTCAAACACACTTTGGTGGCGCCGACACCATATGGTGGCTCTAATACGCCTCGGTGTTTGAGATATCTCAACGAAAGGATTCCATCTGGACAAGTTTGGCATCGAACGACTACCGGCAAATGAGATCGTCAGATCATCGCTTTATCATCTTGTCTACACCGTCAAAAATCTCCCAGACTCCGGTCCCACCACCGCGGCTGTCTGCCGGCTGTACGGCCGACACCCGTCCCCCTACCCACCTTGACGTACAGCGGTAGCATCACGAGCCGAAGACCGGCGTCAGACGTACGTGCCGGGCCTCCCATCGGCCGTGCACGCGTCACGCCCCAGTGCAGGGCGTCACGACGTCGCTCTGTCCACCGGAACTGGCGCGTGACGCCGCGCCGTAACGACGGCCGCACAGACCGACACCGCTGACGTAACGGCAAGCCGACGAATGCCACTGGCGCCACCAGTTTCTGCCTGCCCGCACCAATTACCTGTTGGGACGTTCTTCGCAGGCTCCACTATCTGAGCGCCTGAATGGCGGCAGCTAAACCCAGCACAGGCAGCCAGTGGTTTGCTGTTTACACTTCATCTTGTTTGTTTGTTCATTGGTTGGTTCACTTTATGCACATTCACGGCTAAATAAGCTAACTTGGTTACATACTTTATGCACATTCACGGCTAATGGCGCCGCCCACACTTTCGCCGGTGGGCCGCGGGATTGGGAAATGTCCTGAGTGGCGCTAGAGTCGAACCCGGGACCTTTGGTACCCATAGCCCGACACCTTAACCACTCGGCCATCCCCGCCCCTACACCTCATCTTGCACGACGTGTCACGGTGCGTGTCCGACACTTCACATGCTCTGAAGGCTGCACACGCAGTCCTGTGCCGGCACGGCTTCGAGAACCTTGTTTTTACGGCGCATTCAACTGCTGGGACATGTAGCGTCGCCAACCTTTCACGCCGATTCGTCGCTGGCAGGTACGGTAATCACGTCAGCAGTAGGATTTAAACCCGCGATCTTACGATCGAGAGTCGGACGCCCCGCTGACTGAGCTACCGGTACCCCGCCCGCGCAGCCAACGCCAATCAACATTATCTCCGACAACCAGCGCGCGCGGCTGAACAGGGGGAGCGGAGATGGCACCCCGCGAACGGCAGTACCCATCCCGCAGCTCGGCTTCCTATCAACGTGCGCAGGGAGCCCCTCGCGGCAGCCAGCCGTCGACTCTGACCGCCAGGCGGCCGGCCTTTCACTGGCGAGGGACGGCGCGTCGGGCGGCGTCGGCCTCATCAGGTCATTACCGCCGACCACAACACGCGCCGCCGCCGCCGCCGCTACACGCGCGTGACCGACGGCCGGGCTGCACGCGCACCGGCGGCCCGGCTGCACGCGCACCGCCGGCACACGGACGCAGGCGTGGCAGGCACGCCGGTCCAACTCGCGTCCACCGAGTAATTGACTTGTCATCGCCAACAACAAATGGCCACTTCTAAAGCAGGGCCGGCACCGCCGAGCTGGCGTTGGTTTTTGCTCGCCGGCAGCACGAACCGGAGGCAGGCGAGCTGTAATTTAGAAAACCAGCCGATTGCATCCTCCATTGTCGCTCCCCAAACAAACACATCCTTAGTGCTGCCGAGCGGCCATGTGCTGCACGCGATACCCGCGTTCCCGCACGTTCTTCACCCGACCGGCGGCGTAAAACCGGCCGGGTCACGACCCAGTTTGACGGCACGAACTTCCGCCGCCAAGGTCACCCCGTGTCGCGCCCCACCGGACTAGAGAGCGCACGTGACGTAGTGACCGGCAGGTGCGCACGAGGACACACCGTGCGAGGCGGTGGCCGCCGTCTGCCCGCCCGCCCACACGAACATCCATCGACGGCGGCCCGACGTCGGCCGCCGCCCGCGAGTAGGAAGGGTCGAGTTACGGCTGCCGATAGCGTCGCGGCGTGGCACGTGGTGAGACGCGCCCACCGCAGCCAGACCGCCACACACACGCATACACACGAGTCGGTGGCTATTGGCTTTACGATAAGTCGACCGTTGAGTCGTGTAGCTTTGTCAATCTCTCACGCCGATTGGTCGCGGACGAAGAGTAGCGACAGGTGAGACTCGCACCCACGCATCTTTCGATTGTGAGACGGGTAACCTACCCCTAGACTACTCGCCTCCATACACACGAGTAACCAGCACACTCCGAGGCCGGTCGCTCCGGCGACTCGTCGCACCCTCGTCATGATCACGCCTCAGCTTGGTCAAGCTGCACGGGGCATAGTCGGCAATGACAACATCGCGTCACCATTGCCGCATCCCGGAGCGAGCCAAATCGTCCTCAGCCCACGTCGCCCAATCGGACGCCGTCCGGTCGGCCAGATCTGCGACACGACCCGGAACAAGCGCTACAGCTGTGTGTCCGAGTGGGCGGCCGCCGACGTCCGACTCCGCCCACCACGCCCTCGCGTCCGGCTCTGCCCATCCGCAGCGAGCGCCCCGCCTGCACGGCAGCGCGACGCCGTACCGCATAGCACGGCCGTACGGCCCACCACACGGCCGGCCAGTGTTCCGCCCCAGGGTGCCCGCCGCGGACGGACACGGCGCCGCCGCCGGCACACCGGCGCGTGCTCACGGCCGATCACCGGCCGGCCGACCGCCGTCTCAGGCAAGGTCGCATACTTCCCGGCACCGATCGACGCGATAGCCCGTCAAACGGACGGCAGATAAACAGCGAGTGCGACGCCATCTGTTGGCAGTCGATCGCACTCAAACTAGTCCCACCCTCCACGAGGCAAGGCTACGAGGTCACGATTCCGTTCCAGTAGGGGTGCGGCTGTCGATCAGAGCGTCACGCTCACGGCGAAATATATCTGCATGGAAGCCTGAGGAATCGCAATCTTGCACCACTCGATATAGCTGACTAACCAAGCCATGAGGTATATGCATTACTGTATAAACCATGGCTTAGGAATTGCATAACATCGGTGTTGCTTTCGAATGATTCTTTTTCTAGAAATGGCATCTCATTGTGATCAAATCGCAATGTTGATAGTAGCTCAACATTATCTTTTTAGAGAAGGGACTGCATTCTTGCACCACTGAGCAAGCTTATAGTCTATGCTTGTAGCTTCAATTCCATTGAAAATGATAATTCTGCGATCCAGTCAAACGGAACATAACATCCACGTCTCCTCCTAAGTTCGCCGACGCTTGGTTGCCAATCTGCCGTACATCGCCCGCCATTAGAGGCTCCAATCGGAGCATGAAGGCAGATGCCGCAGTGTCAATGCAAGCTACACCAGGAAGGCCTACAAATGTCCCTGTAATTGTGTTCACTGCTGCTGCCACCATCAGCTTATTAAAACACATTTTCCATGAGATGATGCCGACGTCATATTGCTTGCAGTGTTTCATTTCATTTTATTAAATTAGACGCTTCGGTATCCCAAGACCATTACGTGCAGAGCTTGCAGTGTCGAGGGAGTAACAACCCAGGTGATTCTTCTTTCCTCTTTTTGATTATTCTTTCTTCTGTCAGGACGATTGGTCGATTGGCTCGCGAAACAGCCATGCGAGGGGAAACGATCTTCTGAAAGACGCCCTACAGCACACCGCTGCGTAGCGACCGCCCGTGGAACGAATCGCAGCGCCTTCGTCGAAGTCGATGCCAGCCGTTCGCCTCGCCACACATGGCCGGGACGGCACCGCCACCTGTCGGGGGTGACCACAACACAGCTGCATCTGCCCGCCACCAGATGTCAGGTCGGGACCTACCTTGGCCGTCGAGTCGGTAGGCGAGCCCAGCTTGGCGGGCACGGTCGGCACCGCCACCGGCAGCGGCTTCCGCACCCCGTGTAAACTTGAGCTCGACGATAAGCTGCCGCATACAGGACGACCCGTCACCAGATAGTCGACGACTGCCGACCGTGATCTCAGGCCATCACACAATGATGCACAGGCCCGCCGTCACCACATAGTCAACTACTACACACCATGACCTCAGGTCACCGCACAGGCCCGTCTGTTACTGCTACACAACACCGTCCTCGCAAACATCCACAAGTCCTGGCCCGCCCGCTACTCTATCCTGGTCGTCTTATCTCTTCACCGTTTTTGCCGAACATCACTGATCTTATGCAGGTCGGGGCTCACTAAATAACACGCTGTCCTTCGTATCGGCCCATTCCCCTGCAATCACTCGCCCCCTGAGGCTAAGCTGTGTGTTGCACAATGCTATTAAGACGTAGTAAAAAATCTAGTTTGCACACAAATAGCTCCCAAACACCAGGTAAACCAGGTAAGTCCCGGCCCTTCAGATATTTATGCTACAGGCGCTACATACTCAACTCGTTACAGGTACACAATCATATACAACACGAACCGAGAGCCACAATCTGAGCACAGTTGGGAGCACAGTGCTGCCCGGGTGATCCAGCATTTCCGGCGCAGAGCCGGCGGCACAATGGCACGTGACAGGGCGCCCTGCGACAGACCTGCCACCTGGTGCCACTCGGGCTCACCAGCCCGTCTGCGTGAACTTATATCTGGCCACGATCCGGCGCCTCATGAGTACGATAGCATCATGAACGAGAGTGAGGACCTTAACATGCTTGGGTCCGATTGGCCTCAATACCGACACACATGGAGGTATGTCAATATTGCGTAATCAGCATCCTGACCCGGTGCGCGTACGTACAGACCTGAAAATGTGTCAGTACTGAGTAATCAGCCTCATTCTCCGATGCCGTGAGTAGAGACCTGATGGTTGAGTTAGTATTACGTAATTAGCCTCTTGTTCCGATGCGCATGTGTACATACCTGGAGGTGTGTCAGCACTGAGTAATAATCCTCCTGACCGGATGCACGTGTGTTTGTACAGATCTGACGGTTGTCAAAATTGGGTAATCAGTCTCCAGCTCCGGCGCCGTGTGTACCCACCTGGAGGTGTGTGAGTATATGGTGGGCGGCGGAGTAGTTTTGACGGCCTCGGCCATGGGGCTCCTGTGCTGGTGTGTACCCACCTGGAGGTGTGTGAGTATATGGTGGGCGGCGGAGTAGTTTTGACGGCCTCGGCCATGGGGCTCCGGTGCTGGTGTGTACCCACCTGGAAGTGTGTGAGTATATGGTGGGCGGCGGAGTGGTTTTGACGGCCTCGGCCATGGGGCTCCGGTGCTGGTGTGTACCCACCTGGAGGTGTGTGAGTATATGGTGGGCGGCGGAGTGGTTTTGACGGCCTCGGCCATGGGGCTCCTGTGCTGGTGTGTACCCACCTGGAGGTGTGTGAGTATATGGTGGGCGGCGGAGTAGTTTTGACGGCCTCGGCCATGGGGCTCCGGTGCTGGTGTGTACCCACCTGGAAGTGTGTGAGTATATGGTGGGCGGCGGAGTGGTTTTGACGGCCTCGGCCATGGGGCTCCGGTGCTGGTGTGTACCCACCTGGAGGTGTGTGAGTATATGGTGGGCGGCGGAGTGGTTTTGACGGCCTCGGCCATGGGGCTCCGGCGCTGTGAGTACCCACCTGGAGGTGTGTGAGTATATGGTGGGCGGCGGAGTGGTTTTGACGGCCTCGGCCATGGTAAGCGGCCGCGCGGCGCCACCCTCGGCCGGCGTCAGCAGCTCGATCCCCTCCAGCTCGTCCGTGATGGAGTCCAGCCGGCCCAGCGGCCGCTGCAGGGTGCCTGGAGGGACGCACACGTGGTGTCACGGCACCGCGGCAGCAGGCGGAGCAGGCGGCCCGCATGTGTGTGTGTGTGGGGGGGGGGGAGGCACAACACACAAGGAAGGTGGTGGTGGTGGTGGATTTGTGTCCTAGCAAAGGAAGGTGGTGTCAACAGAAAAGTCCCGGGCCCTCCCCCGGCGACACCCTCACTGCACGGGCCCAAGGTGCCGTCCCCCCCCGGGCAGTCCCACGGCGACACCCTCACTGTACCAGCCCGAGATATCGTCCGCCATCCCCCCGGCCCTCCTCCGGTAGCACACTCACTGCAGGAGCTCGAGATATCGTCCGCCGTCCACCGTCCCCCGGGCCCTCCCTCCTGCAGCGCCCCACTCACTGGTCTGACTGGACGGCGCCGAGATGCCGTCGCCGCCCGGAGCCGACGGCAGGTCGCGCTTCATCAGCCGGCCCCAGGTGGCCACGTTGATGTTGAGCTGGTTCGGCCGCAGGATCGTCTTGCCCTTGTGCTTGAAGATCTTGCGCTGTCGGGTCAACTTCGAGCGGCGCGATATCATCGGATTCAAAAACTTTATCTGCGGGGGGACGAGCGGCCGGTCAGCGAGCCTGTCACCCGCCCAGAAACGTTGGGGCTCCACTGGGCTGCTCGGCTACTCTGGCTTTATGGCCCAGCGACTGGTTGTTGGCATGTGATACGGGTACTGTTCTCACTGTCGTAATTATTAGATGACGAGCCAGCTCATCTCACCTTCATCTTCAGATCATTTGAGCCATGTAGCGAGCCCGACGTGCGAAGTCACACCCACCTTCGACATGCGCACTCCGATACAAGTGCGTGGTAACACACCACTGAACATGACCAGTTTTCTGAATTTTCTCCAGATGACAATGCTCTGGATGCCAAAATCCAGCAAAATCCTTTCCAACCCCACCCTCACAGGACCTCAGCCATCTACAGCCGGCCATACCCTACCACCGACAGTGGCCGCCGCCCACCTCGGCGACCTGTCCTGTCCTGCCCTCAGCCATCTACAGCAGACCATACCCTACCGCCGACAGTGGCCACCGCCCACCTCGGCGACCTGTCCTGTCCTGCCTCACCCTCGCAGGACCTCAGCCATCTACAGCCGACCCTACCCCACCACCAGCAGTGGCTGCCGCCCACCTCGGCGACCATACCCCACCACCAGCAGTGGCTGTCGCCCACCTCGGCCACCATACCCCACCACCAGCAGTGGCTACCGCCCACCTCGGCGACCATACCCCACCATCAGCAGTGGCCGGCGCCCACCTCGGCGACCATACCCACCACCAGCAGTGGGTGCCGCCCACCTCGGCGACCCTACCCCACCACCAGCAGTTGCTGCCGCCCACCTCGGCGAAGAGCAGGCCCTGTGGCTCCAGCTGGAGCGCCATGCCGTCCCGCACGTCGTCGATGAACTCCTCCAGCCGCAGGAACTTGACGGCGCACAGCGACCGCCAGTCGCGCCAGTAGATGTCCACCTGCGGCCGGCGGCGGGGTGCTCAGGTCGGCGGAACACGACCACGAGCGGGGCCGGGGACACAGGAGAGCAAGACCAGGGATGGGGCACACGAGGAGACGGCCAACGCAACACGACCACGAGCGGGGCCGGGGACACAGGAACGCAACACGACCACGACCAAGAGTGGGGCCGGGGACACAGGAGAGCAAGACCAGGGGTGGGGCACACGAGGGGACGGCCAACGCAACACGACCACGAGCGGGGCCGGGGACACAGGAGAGCAAGACCAGGGGTGGGGCACACGAGGAGACGGCCAACGCAACACAACCAAGAGTGGGGCCGGGGACACAGGAGAGCAGGACCAGGGGTGGGGCACACGAGGGGACGGCCAACGCAACACGACCAAGAGTGGGGCCGGGGACATAGGAGAGCAAGACCAGGGATGGGGCACACGAGGGGACGGCCAACGCAACACGACCACGAGCGGGGCCGGGAACACAGGAGAGCGAGACCAGGGGTGGGGCACACGAGGGGTCGGCCGACGGCCAACGCAACACGACCACGAGCGGAGCCGGGGACACAGGAGAGCAAGACCAGGGATGGGCCACACGAGAGGACGGCCGACGGTGAGGTGCATAGGCCGGCGGAACACGACCACGAGCGGAGCCGGGGGTACAAGGGAGCAAGACTAGGGGTGTGGCAAACGAGGGGATGACAGTAACACCACGAGCGAGCAGGAGCACGACACCTGCTCTGATTATGAGGGGCACCACCGGCCGCGCGAGACGTACCACGAACAGAGTGCACCAGGCATGAGGCGAGAGGCAGTCATGTGGCGGGCACTACCGGCACGTCACGGAGGCGGGGCTCGATGTATTGGCATGCTAAATTTAATGGATCAGATTTTGGGCCCAGAAATCTTGAGACGAAAAATCGGTTCCCTCGTTGTCATGACAGAAATTCCCTGTTGCACTTCTAGTGTGCTTTGGCCACTTCTGTCATGTCGGAAGCTTGCGGTCGTTAGCAAACAGCGCAATTCAACTCTCAGAAAGAAAATAGCGATAATTTTGCGGAAAACATAAAGTTCTGCAAAGGAAAAATGCAGGAAGTGTCAGACTGTTTTTTAACCCTGCACTGAGCCCAGACAGACACCAATGATACACGGTACAAATATCAGATCGGGTGGACACGGCAGTTCAGGAGGTACAAGGTGACGCACACTAGTCAGACAGTACTACTCCCGACAACACTAGGTGCCCACTCGTGACACAACAAACACACCAGTTAGACAGCACTACTCCCGACAACACTAGGTGGCCACCTGATATAACAAACACACACCTGATGCATCAAAGTATCTTACATTTAAGGCGACACAGTGACACAAAGCACAAAGGAGAGCGCAACACTTGTCGTAGCACTATACTTTCACCTTCCGAGTAGCACCCTTGCTATCAGCCGCACCCCATCCCACAGAAAACAGAATAAGACTTCCTACTCAAACCACACACAGCTGCATGTTTTCGTTCTGAAATGGATGGCAACACCACCTACTGAATATCACAACCACCTCCCGATATTATGTTCAACGACTCGCCTGCTCTGCCACAATCGAGACTTCGCAACAGTGCACTTCACAAAACACTCACCGCGAGCAGATCGGCTGCACTGACAACTGACCAGAGCTCGAGAGTCCCGGACGAAGACAATCCGAACAACACCCTAACTGGCCAGGGTCAGGTCAGTGGCGACAGCAGCTCGAACCAACTCATCTCTCAGTCACACACGCACGGCCCGAGTGGACGCCATCCACTCCACTCACACCGTCCACTCGGCCCGAGTGGACGCTTCAGACAGACAGGAGACGGCCAATGGCCCACGTGGCGACCGACTGGCAGTGGCGATCAGCCTGGCCCACTGGCCGCATCACACCGCGACACGTCAAAGATAAGCCACGTAAACACGCTGATCTTTAGACAAACAAACACTGCTTCTGTTCATAATCGGAAGCAGCACGTATTTCACCACTCGGCGCTCCATAGCTGCCTTCCAGGCATCGCCGCGCTCCTGGCCATCGCCGCACTGAGTGGTCGGCTCGGAAACCTGGTGCAAACCTTTCGTGACTGCTGGCGGCGTTCAGCAGCCAAAACCTGCCGGACCGATCAGGCTCATCATCAGCGACGAATGGCAAAACCGACACAAGTCAGCCTGGAACCCGCGACATTTCTGTTTGGCTTCGGCTGATGGACGACTCCGCCGTCAATCCTCCCAATTACCCGACCTGACCTGCGTGACCGGACAGACCTGACCTGCCACGCCACTGACCTCGAGCTCCCTGGATTTGTCCAGGTCAATGGAGAAGCGCTGGTCCCACGCCTGTTGAGAGCACGCCTTCCAGCTTGTCTGACCCACCGTCACGTTGTCCAGCTTCAGCACGGCCATAATCTCGTCTGTGGGGGCACGGCAGTGTCGTCAGCTCCTCTTCCGAGCGGGGCACGACAGCGGTGGAAGCCCCTCCCCTGGGCCAGCCCCCCCCCCCCGAGCGGGGCACGGCAGCGGTGGAAGCCCCTCCTCCGAGCGGGGCACGGCAGCCGTGGAAGCCCCTCTCCTGGGCCAGCCCCTCCAATGTGCGGGGCACGGCAGGAAGGCGAGACAGGAGAGCTTGAGCGAATGAGGTAAGATTGGGCGCTGAGGAGCATAATTCAAAGTAGATCGCTTCAGAAGACAGCGCACATCAGGCTTACTACGATCAGGTTTACTACATCTGACTAGGAACGTTCGGGGAAAGTGAAATTGAAACAGATCAGGTATCCAGAGGTGGAAAAATCATTGCCGTATCAAATGCGCGACACCTCTACGGACAGCGCAGTACGGCAGTCAATTTTCAGAACAGGGGCGAGTGAGATAATAGCATGAGAGACATTCGTAAACGAGCTGATGCTTGAAATGGTGATGCATGGCAACTTACAGAAACCGAAATAGCGTCGGGGGGTCAGGTTTCATCCCTCAATGAGACGAACAATTGTAAATCGATACAACGGTAAACAAGATACGTGATGTGAAGAAAAAGAAAGCCAAGTATATGACAACAAATATAACTATCATATTTACATTACATACGAGCACCTAGATGATACGAACGAGCTAGTGGAGATCGAGGCAGCAATCGAAATTACGCATGTGGAAATAGCTGCCTTTCAACCAAGAACTTATATGCAACAGACACCACACTCACAAATACAAAAAGGCAAGGCAACAACAAAGAACAAACAGGCAGGCGCAGTGCATGACACCCCAGCACGTGGCACAAGGCCACACCCCACTCGTGCATGAGAGCGGACAGCTGGTGTAAGGCCGAACCATGTGCAGTGACTGGCCCCAGCGGAGCCGGGGCCGGCATTTGTGCAGCGGTCCCAGTCAGACAGCGAGCAGAAGAGACCACGGCGGGGGTGTCGGTCGGCGACAGGGCACGTCGCGGCCTGCCGCCCCGCGTCCGTGACGGACCGTGACGCCCTCGTCAACCCACCTCGTGACGCCGGCGTCGTCACGACGCCTCGCCGTCAGGATGCTAACCGGAGCGGTCGTTTTTGTCGCCGTTTGGGTTTTGGGGCGCATTGACCGCTAACTGGCCGTCAGCAGTCATACAAACGCAAGGACAGCTCTGCCACAATTTCGCTCGCTGTCGGAAGAACAGCTCAGCTTGTGCTTCCGCAGCATTCTGGAACTTTAAAGAGCTGTCCTCCGGCACGCCTCGGCACAGAACGGGAGCGGCCTGAGGCCGCTGGCCGCTCCAGCTCGCAGCCTCGGCTGGTGATCGACCGCTGTGGTTTAGTGGCACGTCCTACGCGTCTCGCGGCGCCGTCTCCCCAGCTGGGGTCGAGGTCAGGGACGTCTGCCTCCCCAGCTGGGGTCGAGGTCAGGTACGTCTGCCTCCCCAGCTGGGGTCGAGGTCAGGGACGTCTGCCTCCTCAGCCGGAGTCCGGGTCAGGTGATGTCTGCCTCCCCAGCCGGAGTCCGGGTCAGGTGATGTCTGCCTCCCCAGCCGGAGTCCGGGTCAGGTGACGTCTGCCTCCCCAGCCGGAGTCTGGGTCAGGTGACGTCTGCCTCTTCAGCCGGAGTCCGGGTCAGGTACGTCTGCCTCCCCAGCTGGAGTCCGGGTCAGGTGACGTCTGCCTCCCCAGCCGGAGTCCGGGTCAGGTGACCTCTGCCTCCCCAGCTGGAGTCTGGGTCAGGTGACGTCTGCCTCTCCAGCCGGAGTCCGAGTCAGGTACGTCTGCCTCTCCAGTTGGAGTCTGGGTCAGGTGACGTCTGCCTTCCCAGCTGGAGTCCGGGTCAGGTACGTCTGCCTCTCCAGCTGGAGTTGGTTCAGGTACGTCTACCTCTCCAGGTGGAGTCTGGGTCAGCCGGTACCACGCACACCGCCAGGGGTACCGCCGCCGGCGCGGGGCGGCAGGCAAGCTGACCGAGGCCGGCAGCGGCGTCACTCACTGGAGGCGAGCTCGGCTGGGAGGGGGATACCGCCCGCAGGCACCAGGGGCAGGAGCAGGCGCCGACCGAGGCCGGCAGCGGCGTCACTCACTAGAGGCGAGCTCGGCTGGGAGGGGGATACCGCCCGCAGGCACCAGGGGCAGGAGCAGGCGCCGACCGAGGCCGGCCGGGGCGTCACTTACTGGAGGCGAGCTCGGCGGAGCGCGGGAGGCACGGGTTGTTGAGCACCTGCCGCACCAGGCCCTGGTCTGCAGACACCATGCAACGTCACGTCAGGCACACACAGGTGCAGGTGGCGCTGGTGGAGATGCGCATGGTAGTGGGACTTCATGGTAGTGGGATGTCAGTGGGAAGGGCGGTCAGTGGTCGGTGATGTAGGTGGTATGTGGTAGGTGATAAGCGGTGGGTGGCGGAAGTAAATGGTGATGGTGTGCTGCGGCGTAAGCCGAGGATGATAGGCGACAGGGGTAAAGACTTGCTGGTAGGTGGTAAGCGGTGGGCAGCAGGAGGTGAGCGATTGGTGGCGAATGTTCGGTGAGAGGTGGTAGGGGGCGTGTGGCAGATGACAGGTGTTATGTGCGAGGGCGGGGACACGGAAGAGTGAGTTAGTCAGTTGAACACAGCATCCAACACATGCCTAGAGGGCTACGCTTAGTGCCAGCTATAGACAGCTCACTAGGTGTTCACGCTCACGCACCGCGGTGCCCATCCAACGCCTGCCGCTTTCCCGAGACGTCCGCGCACTGGTCGGCGCCCACACCCGCACTGACGTCCGGCAACCCATACTCTAACATGGCAATAGCAAAACACACGCAAGTTGGAGCAGTCCTATGCTGAAAGGTGGCCGAGCTTCTGTTGCAAAACAAACCCCTGGCAATACAGCAGTTCCGCGGAGATTTTGTTGTGTTTGGTTATCAAAACGTTTAGTGCTTTATACCGAACGCCAGCGAGTGATTTACGTCGCGCCGAGTGCCGCGTGAGTCGGACATCCGGATCCAGCACCTCTGGACGTTAAGAAGCGTCATCGGCGGCCGGACACGGCGGCACGAGCCACGGCCGTCGGGCGCGCTCGCGACCAGCGGACAGTTAGTGTCGACGAGTCTCGGGTTAGCCGCCGCGGGGCACCGTCGGAACAACCCAACCGCCACTGAAGAGGCAGGTGAGGCGCACACCAGCCAACCCCCACCGGACATGCACCTCGCACCGACACCCACACGCGCACCCTCACCCACGGGCAACGACAGATAGGCCGACCGGCACCAGGGTGACGGGCCGCCGACACCAGCATGCTCCCACGGTGCATGCGGCCGGCGCGCGCGCCACTCACTGCTCGTCTCGTCCTTGACGCTGTACGACTTGGACGACGAGCGGCCAGTGACGCCCTTCATGAAGAAGCGCAGGTCGGACGGACTAGATATGCTGTGCGCCGAGTCGCGCCGAGACCGGCCCGGCACCTCCTCCAGCAGGCCCTGACAGCCGAGCAGTCTGCCGTACAAGAGGCAGCGTCAGTCTCGGCAGGCCCTGCCAGTCCAGCAGTCTGCGGTACAGGAGGCAGCGTCAGTCTCGGCGGGCCCTGGCAGTCCAGCAGTCTGCGGTACAAGAGGCAGCGTCAGTCTTGGCGGGCTCTGGCAGTCCAGCAGTCTGCGGTACAGGAGGCAGCGTCAGCTTCGGCAGGCCCCGACAGCCGAGGAGTCTGCGGTACAGGAGTCTGCGGTACAGAAGGCAACGGTACAGAAGGCAGCGGTACAGGAGGCAGCGTCAGTCTCGGCAGGCCCTGGCAGTCCAGCAGTCTGCGGTACAGGAGGCAGCGTCAGTCTCGGCAGGCCCTGGCAGTCCAGCAGTCTGCGGTACAAGAGGCAGCGTCAGTCTCGGCAGGCCCTGGCAGTCCAGCAGTCTGCGGTACAGGAGGCAGTGTCAGTCTCGGCAGGCCCTGACTGGGGAGCCCGACCACATACTGCCGCGGCGAGCAGTCTGCGGTGCAGGAGTATAACGATGGCCGATTCGCCGACACAAGGAGTGCCGAGTTACCGCTGGCTAGAAGCAACAACCAAAGGTGGCCACGCTGCTCGCCGCACGGGTCTGGTTGTTTCAGACTTCGGGGAGGGGCTGGGGTGTTTGGCCACTTCGACGTACGGACGCTTTAATCCCGCCGATAACGCAGACCGCGGTGTGGGGACTACTTAGTTACCGGGACTTAGTGTAAATGTACCGAACTGAATGGCTCGGCAGCGTTACAGAGCTGGGGCCGGACCGTGTCTGACTGACAAGTCCGGGAGTTACAGAGCTGGGGCCGGACTGTGTCTGACTGACAAGTCCGGGCGTTACTGAGCTGGGGCTGGGGCCGAACTGTGTCTGACTGACAAGTCAGGACGTTACAGAGCTGGGGCTGGGGCCGTGTCTGAGTGACGAGTCTGGGCGGGTGGCGTGACGTCACGTTGTGACGTCATGGCGTGACGCACCTGCGCCCGCCACCAGTCACAGTGGCGCAATCACGCAGTACAGCAACCCCGCCGTGACGCAAGGTCGCACGCCCAATGTGTCGCTGCGCACTTGGTCTGGTGGCTAACGCAACAGCTCCCGCCCACAACACGCTCAGCCATATGCGCAGCGTTAAAATATTGATTTCTCGTCAGGTGTGAGATGTCGAAACGAGTGCAGTAGGATGTCGAAATCGCCATGGAAGTAATGCTATTTTCTTGCTATCTTGTTAAGTCCAACAAACCCAGTGGAAATAACTGTGTACATTGTGACTGTTCACGTTTTGCGTGTTTTGAAAGGTACCTAATTTGGTTATACCGATATCAACGATAAAGATACAAACACCTATGCCATATTGTACACTGATATTGTAGAACAAAGCACATCATAGGTAACCCCCTCACCTGGAATCGCGCTAAAGGATGCTGGTTATCACGATCATGAATCCATTATCAGCATATATATCCGCCGCAAAGACAGACATAAAACATCAATGCAACTATGAGCCACAAGGCCCTTGCATTGGTTGCACTCTGAACTGAACCAGTTGCACACCAAATCCGTCGATCAGCCCTCACTGGAATACCGAAAAGCAAGACCTATATTCTTATAGTGATTGTCTATGCTGTTTTTAAAGATGTTCAATATTCGGCCGGGCCCAACAGCCATGTATCAGGCCATGTTGGCTGCACCCCACCCCCACCCCAGCTCCAACAGGAGTGCCGTCTCGGGGTGTATCGCTGTAAGTGGAACGCTTCTTGCACGTCCCACTTCGGCAGCTGGCTGACGCAACATCTTCCGATCCGATGTTGCACCTGTGCCTCGCAATAAGTAGGTCTTCCCGCACATCGACTCCCCAACTGGCAGGCGACATCTGCGCACGGCTGCGGAGTGACCCGAAGGCTCCCCCCTCCCCCCCGCCGGCCGCCGGCCGTCGGCACAGGGGGCACCGCAACAGCGCCGCGACGACACGCAGTACGACCGCAGCGGCGAGCCCGCCAGCTCACTTACTCCTGTCTGTGAGTGGATGGCAGATGGCTCCTATGGCAGACGGCACTGGAACACCCTCCAGACCCGGAGAGTGTTCCAGTCGGAGTAGGAGCCATCTGCGGAGTAGGAGTAGGAGATGGCAGATGGCTCCTATGGCAGACGGCGCTGGAACACTCCGGACCCGCAGAGTGTTCCGGTCGGGTGCCATGGGTGAGATGGCAGATTTGCAGACCGCTGGAACACTCCGGACCCGCAGAGTGTTCCGGTCGGAGTAGGAGCCACCTGCCATCCGGGCTGAGGTGGAGGGTATTACGTGCACGGCTGTGTGCTGAATCTACTGCAGCACGACCGCGCGGCTCAATGATAACTACTGCATCGCCAGGAGGAACGTTCACTACTTGGTTAGCCAGCCGATGTTAGATAACCTGGACACCATGCCGCGATGATCGCCAGCAGATACCTACCATGCAGACGCAACAACAACCTTTTCTAGTCCTTCTCTTGCCTGCTCCCACTCTCCCTCCATTTCCCTCCAGCTCCTTCTTGTCTGCCACGTTTCCCGAGTTCCGGGATCCGGACGGTCGCGTCACGGCTGGCGGCACGCCACACCACCACCCGCCGGCCGTCAGGGTTGGTGGCACGCCACACCACCACCGTCACGGCTGGCGGCACGCCACACCACCACCCGCCGGCCGTCACGGTTGGTGGCACGCCACACCACCACCGTCACGGCTGGCGGCACGCCACACCACCACCCGCCGGCCGTCACGGCTGGCGGCACGCCACACCACCACCCGCCGGCCGTCACGGCTGGTGGCACGCCACACCACCATCCGTCACGGCTGGTGGCACGCCACACCACCATCCGTCACGGCTGGTGGCACGCCATACCACCACCCGCCACGGCTGGTGAGACGCCACACCACCATCCGTCACGGCTGGTGGCACGCCACACCACCACCCGCCGGCCGGCCGGCGGTGGCCGACTGTCCCGAAACGTCGCCAGCTCGGCCTGGTTCGGCCGCCGACGGATCTGACACGACCCTGACCTGACCTGGAGCCGCGCGGGCCGGACCGACCCTGATCTGACCTGGAGCAGCGCGGGCCTGACAGACCCTGACCTGACCTGGAGCCGCGCGGGCCGGACCGACCCTGACCTGACCTGGAGCCACGCGGGCCGGACCGACCCTGACCCCGGCTGCGGCGGCACCATTGAGAGCGGCCGCCCCCGGCGCCCGCATCTCACAGCTGCAGCAGCGACCCACACTGTTAGTTAGTTATTTGAGTTTAAGGGCGCTTCGACCACGACCAACACTGCGACTGCACACCGCTCTGCACACACGGTTGAATGCGCCTAGAGGATGGACCCGCTGGCAGGATGGAGATGGATCGGCGCAAGGTCGGCCGCACGCCTGCTGCGGCTCTGACGCTGTGTCACGGGCTCGAGCCCTGTCAAAACCGTCCGCCCGCAGTTCACAGTCGTGTCGAAACTCGCCAGACGTCCGTCACGGCTGGTGAACAGGTCCCTCCCCCCCCCACCACACCGCGCGGACGCAGTCAGTAAACAGTAAAAGGAGCTTGACAGATCGGAGACCCACTCCAATCTGTGTCACTTCGCTCAGCCTCCCGAGAAGAAGACAGATCTCATGCATTGATTTAAGAAGGCTTATCTACCACAACCTCACATCTGGAGCACGACTACCACCGAGTAAACTTGTCTTCATCTTGGTATGTGCCTCCACCCATTGGCTTTACATCCACCTCTTCCAAATGTCTCCTTTGATGGCTCTTTTTCTATTCTTACAGGAGTCGTTCCAAACTGACCCGGCATCCAACTTCCCCCTGTTGGTTGTGTTTCAAAGACGCCATTTGCATCCGGTCATAGCTGACGGCCACGCTGTCCGAGCCATCGAGTCCTGTCGTGCTGTACACCGACTGAGTTAGCCTTCTCGCCACTCCAGCTCATCGGAACACCCGCCGCGCTGACTGCCCTAACGACCTGACCTAACTACCCTCACAACCTGATCCAACTGCCCTAACGACCTGACCTAACTACCATAACAACCTGATCTAGTTAGTTAGTTAGTTATTGGGGTTTAGGGGCGCATCGACTGCAGAGGTCATGCAGCGCCCATTAACAACCTGATCTAACTACCCCAAGGACCTGAGCAAACTGTCCTAACGACCTGACCTAACTACCCCAACGACCTGACCTAACTACTCTGACGACCTGACCTAACTGCTCTAACGACCTGACCTAACTACCCTAACGACCTGACCTAACAACCCTAACGACCTGACCTAACTACCCTAAATACCTGACCTAACTTCCCTAAAGACCTGACATAACTGCTCTAAATTCCATAACGACCTGACCTAACCGTCCTAACGACGTGACCTAACTAACCTAACGACCTGACCAAACTGCCCCCACGAAATGACCTAACTAACCTAACGACCTAACTTGACTAATCTAACGACCGCCGGTCGCCAGCGTCCCCGAGCCGACCCGACCCGACCTCGGCTCACCTGACTTCCAGTTTGCCGGTGACGGCGGCCGTCTTGACCACGTTGACGCTGGGCCGGTAGTGGGCGGGCGCGGGGCTGTCGCGGTCGGCGGAGCGGCGGAAGTTCTCCAGCGCCGCCGAACTGGTGGACGGCGACTGCGCCTGGTCCAGGTCGTCCTTCAGCTCGCTGGCCTTCACGGAGCCTGTCGACACGCGGCCAGCTCAGAACGGGCGGCCAGGGTCAGACCATACAGAGCCTGCCAACACGGCCGGCGCCAGAACAGGCGGCCAGGGTCAGACCATACAGGGCCTGCCAACACGGCCGGGCCAGAACGGGCGGCCAGGGTCAGACCATACAGAGCCTGCCAACACGGCAGCCAGACGGGCGGCCGGTCGACCTAAGGAAACGGCCGGCCCAGAACGGGCGGCCAGGGTCAGACCATACAGAGCCTGCCAACACGGCCGCGCCAGAACAGGCGGCCAGGGTCAGACCATACAGGGCCTGCCAACACGGCGCCAGAACTGGGCCAGAAACCTGCCAACACGGCCGGGCCAGAACGGGCGGCCAGGATCAGACCATACAGGGCCTGCCAACACGGCCAGCCCAGAACGGGCGGCCAGGGTCAGACCATACAGAGCCTGCCAACACGGCCGGCCCAGAACGGGCGGCCAGGATCAGACCATACAGGGCCTGCCAACACGGCCGGGCCAGAACGGGCGGCCAGGGGACGAGTAGTAAGTTGCCCGACTCACAATCGAAAGATGGTTGGTTCGAGTCTCACCCGTCGCTACTCTTCGCCCGCGACCAATTGGCGTGAGATATTAGCGGCGCTACATTACTCAACGGTCGACGTGTCGTAAAACAAATAACCACCAGAGCGGCCGGCCGGGGGCAGGTCACACAGCGTCCGCCGGTACGGCCAGGTCAGGACAGCCGGCCAGAGTCAGACCATACAGCGCATGCGGACACGAATAGATCAGAGCAGGCATAGGAATGTCATGGGTGGGTAGGTCATAGGCATCTTGTGGGGCGGCTAAGAGAGAGGCAGCGGCGAAGTGGGATGGGAGATGAGTCACGTGGTCCCGGTAGTGGCTAGGTCAGAGCAAGGGGTAGGGAAGGGTCACGAAGCCGTAGGGCGGCTAGGCCAGAGCAAGCGGCGATGGTCTGGAACTCGTACAGCGCATGTGTGGAGGTTAAGCACGGCACACAAAATCTGTATGCAGGACACGAACGGGCCTGAACAAGCTTCCAAGGCGGTAGAAAGTCGAAACCGGATTGATAAGCTAGCAAGCGGTGCTGGCGATTGTCGTTGGGGTAATGCATATCACACCAACAGACTGACTTTCTGATGAACACAATCGCATTCTGCAGTGAATTACGAGCCAACTAACAAATTAAAACACAAATTATACGCCGTAAAACAAATGATCGCCACGTCTAACCAGGTCTGGATCGAACAGAGATACAACACACACCATCCTAGGGCGAAACAATTAACTGCGTCCGACTCAAACAGAGGTGCAGCACACACCACCCCAGGGCGTCACAACCGACCGCGTCAGCCTCAGACATAGATACAGCACCCACTAGTCCATGGCGAGGTAATCGATCACATGGTCATCAAACATAGACACAGCACTCAGTACCCCTGGGCGACACACTCGACCACGTCAGACTCGGGGGTATGGGGGGGGCTTTAGTGTGCATCGACAATGCTGATCATACAGGCACGTCTTATTCAAACAGTTGGAAACAGAAAGAAAGCAGTGGAAGCCACACAGTTATAAACCATTCGTGAAATAGGGTGGAATATTCCGCTTTCTGAACATTCAATAGACATCCTTCTTCAAGAAGTATCGATATTCTGCTCTTTGGAATGTACACCATCAGCTCGAAGTGCCTACACCATCAGCTCGAACTTGAGTCTGAGGCATCAAAAGAATGTTAAATGACACTATTTCCATGACAGATTTTAACATCCTACTGTACTGTGCGTTTCGACATCTCACACATCACGAAAAACCATTATTTTAAGCCCGAGGCCACATCACTCGGCGGAACTGCGCACGACTACGCCAAGGCCACAGGTGCCCACCACCTACCCGCGCGCAGGCGGCGGCACCTGTGGACGCGTGGACGCCGCAAAAACTGCCGCGGCGCCGCTTAAACAAAGGGAAATTCGGAGGCGAGCTTTTTGTGTTGGGTTTCGACACTTGAGCCGCACGCCGTCGTGTGCACAATAGCGCTGCGATACAACACGTCCGGAGAAACACGACCAAGCCTGCAACACGCCCGGAGAAACACAGTCAAGCCTGCAACACGCCAGTAGAAAGACCAACAAGCCTGCAACACGCCCGGAGAAACACCAACAAGCCAGCAACACGCCCGGAGAAACACGACCAAGCCTGCAACACGCCCGGAGATATCTGGGGTGCGTGAATAGCCAGCGTAGAAAAACTGCGTCACTCCACCAGTCCGGTTAATGACAACAAGCCACTCCGCCAGTCTTACATGACCAAGCTGCAACACGCACCGAAGTCTTAATGACCAGGCAACACGCCCGGAGAAACACGACAAAGCTTGCAACACGCCCGTGTAACACGACCAAGCCTGCAACACGCCCGGAGAAACACCAACAAGCCAGCAACACGCCCGGAGAAACACGACCAAGCCTGCAACACGCCCGGAGAAACACCAACAAGCCAGCAACACGCCCGGAGAAACACGACCAAGCCTGCAACACGCCCGGAGAAACACCAACAAGCCAGCAACACGCCCGGAGAAACACGACAAAGCCTGCAACACGCCCGAAGAAACACCAACAAGCCAGCAACGCCTGCAACACGCCAGTACGGTAGAAACACGACCAAGCCAGCAACACGCCAGTAGAAACACGACCAAGCCAGCAACACGCCAGTAGAAACACGGCCAAGGCCTGCAACACGCCCGGAGAAACACGACCAAGCCTGCAACACGCCCGGAGAAACACCAACAAGCCTGCAACACGCCCGGAGAAACACGACCAAGCCTGCAACACGTCGGAAAATAACAAGCCTGCAACACGCCAGTAGAAACACGACCAAGCCTGCAACACGCCCGGAGAAACACGACCAAGCCTGCAACACGTCGGTGTCTGGGGTGCGTGAATAGCCAGCGAGAACAACTGCGTCACTCCACCAGTCTTGATGACCAGGTCACACCACCAGTCTTAATGACCAGGCTACTCGACCAGTTGCAAATACCGAAGGCGTCTACGTCGTCAGAGGTGTGGGCGGGGCCGCGGTAGCTCACTTGGTAGTGTTGGACTCTTGATCGCAAGATTGTGGGTTCGAATCTCGCAACTGGTGGCATTTATCGAGCCCACTTGTGACCAATGGGCGTGAGACATTGGCGACGCAACATGACCTCGCAGTTCAATGCGCCGCAAAAGAGCCCAAGGTTCTCTTCTCAAAGGTATGGGCAGACGGTCACGTGATCAAAGGTATGGCCACATGGTTAAAGGCATGGCCAGTTATACGACGCCAAAGGCACGGTCACCCGGTGCCTATCGACAGTCAGCTGGTGCGCTGCAAACTACCTCACGATTATTCTGCCATTTTACTACCGCACAGGCACGAGCCACTCCGCAAACAGTAGACACGAGTCCATGGGATGGACAAAGAACGGACACCGACAGAGATATTGGACAGACAGCGACAACGGGATGAGAGGAAAATGGATAAGGAACTGCACTCCCTGTGTTAAGGCGTGACAGTCCACGTGTTAAGGCGTGACAGTCCACGTGCTACGCACGTGACAAGGCGAAGTCGGCGTGCTCGCAGGCTGCAAACGATTAAGCATGAGTTTCTTTGGAGCTTATGGTCGCAACGACTGGGTCTGCCATGCAGCAATCGTGAATTTCCTGCGTCACGACTTCAGCGTCAGTCACCGGGTCAGACCAGGTCACAGATCAGGCCACGACCCTACTCACCAGGCGGCAGCTCCTTACGTCGCCGGTCCAGGGATAGGCGGATCAGGTCCAGCTTCCTGCTCGACTCCTGGAGGGTCTGCTGCGCCTGTCGACAGCCGTGGCTTCGTCACCATCGTGAGCATCGCCAACATCGTGAGCATCGTCAGGATCGTCAGCACCATCAGGATCGTCAGGATCGTCAGCATCGTCAGCATCGTCAGCATCGTCGGCATCGTCGGCATCGTCGGCATCGTCGTACGCCAGAGGAAACTTAATAATCACGGCCGCACAGCTAGCAGACTGTCACGTGACAGATACACATGGAAGGCGGCACAGCTGGCAGACTGCCCCGTGTCAGGTATTTGAAAACAACACCTGTGCAGAATGTGACAGGGAGTATTTGGCATGTGGCTCCCACACTGTTCATGACCCCCAAATCAGCGGCGACACGGGCCTTGGCATGCATTCAACAACACGTCCACTAGCCGTGTCTCACACGCCTGCTGCTTGTTTGTGGCACCTGTCGAATGAAGGCGACGACATGGGTCGGCTGACATTGCCGAACAGGCGACAATGTCGGACAGGCCAGAGTACGGACAGGCGAGCGTGTCGGACAGCAGACAGTACACGGTGCCAGACAGTGTCCCGGTCCGCTACCCATCGGACCTGCGATGGGTAGCGGACGCGCCCACTGCGGAGCCGGGCCGCTCTCCCCTCGGCCGCGCTACGGGGTCGGAACTGCGGGTCACGGGACCACGTGGTGGTGCGACACCACCACCACGGGGCGGGGATGGCCGAGTGGTTAAGGTGTTGGGCTCTGGGTGCCAACGGTCCCGGGTTCGACACTAGCGCTGCCCGGGACATTTCCCAGTTCCGCGGCCCACCGGCGAAGCAGTGTGGGCGGCGCCATTAGCCGTGATGTGCATAAAGTGTGTCCCGAGCCACCCAACAAACAAACAAACCACCACCACCACCACATTGGGCGTCACGCCAGGCTGTCTCTCTGGCTCGCATTGGGTGGCTGTCTCTCTGGCCCGCATTGGGCGGCTGTCTCTCTGGCCCGGTAGCCAGGGCGTCTGGCGGCACTCATGGCTCACTACAGCCGGCGACCCGTCAGCTAACAGCAGCGGAGGTGGCAGACGGACAACTTCGGCGCTGCACGAACTACACGCACGCCTCTGACCACCGAAGTGCCATCATAATAACATCTGGCCATTACATATTACACAATAAATCTGCCAGTGAAGACGGCAAAACCCACTGCGGTGTCGAAACAAAGCTGACTATACAACAGGTACGAAACGACATCGAAAAGCCAAAAAAAAAGAATAAAATAAAATAAAATGACAGCATACACAACTTTTTCATGAGAGTGATTGTGATGAAACCACTGCTGACGTTTGTCATTCAATGCGGACACATTTCATCGGAGCCGATTATGCTCTCCCAAATTACGCTCCAAGAGTTCAACACAACATTCCATTAGGTGAACGCTAATGGGGATGCATGTTGGGGACGCGAACACAAATGTTAGAAACAGCCTAACATGCTCTGTCGAGCCGCAGTCGGGGTCGGCAGGGTCAGGTCCTCCTCGTCTGCCGACACCCGCCGAGCCACAGGTGTGCCCCCACCCCACCCCATCATCTACGGTCATTGGCATTACGACACGTCGACCGTTGAGTCATGCAGCGTCGCCAATCTATCACGCCGACTGGTCGCGGGCGAAGAGTAGCGACGGGTGAGACTTGAACCCACCATCTTTCGATTGTGAGACGGGCAGCTTACCCCTAGACTATTCATCCTCACCCCCGCCACCTCTTCCCAGTGGCTACGGCGGTAGCGTCAGGTCCCCCCTCGTCTGCTGCCACCAGTCACGCGCCGCGGCGGGGACACCCGCCGAGCCACAGGTGTGCCCTTCACCCTCACCTCTCCCCAGTGGCCGGGGTCAGCAGGCTCCAAGGTCGGGCCCCGACCCCGCTGGTCCGCTCAAGAGTGTACTCACTGACAACAGACCACTTATGAAAATGGAAAAATGACTGCAGTCGCTTTCCTGACGAGCCCCAACCACGCCCACAGCACGCACGTCCCGGCAGAGCCTCTGCAGGGCTGACAATGCTTCAGGCAAAAACACTTCGCAGAAAGTGTGCTCTTTTGACAAAGTAATACAAACATAAAACATCTTCGCCATGTACTGTCACGGTACGTGAGATGGTAAGGTGAAGTGAACTAGTGTTCTAAAATTACTTCATCATTAACTGTATGGATGAAGGAAGAAGTTGCTTGGGAATAGTGAAAGATTGGAAGAAAATAAAGGATTGCCACTTAAGGATTAAAAAGCAGAATGCCTTTCACTTCAGTCACATGCATTTTACATTACTTAGCAGTTGTGTGCATGATGAGTGCCCAATGCCCATACATTATGTGGCAAAATGGTAAAAACCTAAGACGAGGATGAACTAGCACAAATCGGCTCAAGCAGTTGATAAATAAATCAGTTAAAATTGCAGGCACCACTTTCCCAATCAGTTTCCTTTGATAAATATCGAACTCGCATCCCAAACTTGAATGTCCTGTGCAGACTTATGTTGAAAGGCTTGAATAAATTCTGTATATTGGCTTAATCGTGCGTCGATTGCTCTGGCCATATAGCGTCTCCAGTCCCTCACGCCGATCGGACGCGGGTGAAGAGCAGCGACAGGTGGGAGTCGAGCCCACAACCTTCTGGTTGGGAGACGAGCACACTGCCCATCAACTCTAGACATTCCTGCACTTCCGCGAAACTCGCGAAAACTCTGCACGCCGGCGAAGACTCAGTGCAGCCGTCGCCGACAGCCTTGAGGACTACCGAAGAAGAGTGGTGTCCGCTCCACATCCCACACCCCACCCCACCTCACCTCACCTCAGCGGAGCGCAGTTACTACTCTACACCCGACGACTCCATCAGTGGAACGTCGTGTCCACTATACACCCACTCCACAAGTGGAGCGTGATATCCATTCTACACCCACTCTACCAGCAGTGTGATACCTACTCCACCCAATGAGCGTGACATACATCCTACACCCGTTGTTTGGTTGCTTGTTATTTGGGCTTTAGGGCGTGACATCCACTCCACACCCACTCCGTCGGTGGAGCGTGGTGTCCGCTCCACGTCCGGCTCGGCCATCTCACCGCCAGCTGGCCGTCGGCGGGCGGCTGGGTGTCACGGGACGCCCGCCGCAGCAGGGTGGCCTTCAGAGCGGCCACTCGGCCCGCCTCGCTCGGCCGGTAGTGCCGCTCGCCGCCGCCGGAGGCGCTGCACGCCGTCTCCACCAGCGAAATGGAGCGCTGGAAGAAGAGCTGCTTGAGCGCTCGCCGTCGGCTGGAGAATGCGAGCAGCTCCTCGACGGAACGCGACCGCCGCACGGGCGGCTCCTCCTCCGAGTCGTCGCTGTCTGTCGGCAGCTCGCTCTCGCTGTAGAAGTCGGAGCCGGACGAGCCTGACGACCCTGAAGACCCTGACGACCCTGACGAGCCTGACGAGCCTGACGAGGACGAGCTGTCCGTGGAGCTGGCGCTGTGGTTGCGCGTGGCGTGCTGGTGCGCCACACAGCGCAGCGCCAGCACGGCCTGCTGCAGCGCGGCGAGTCGCGACAGCCGCTGAGCCCGCTCATCACGGCCGGCGGCAGACGCGCTGCTCTCCTCCGCGTCTGGCGCCGCTGCCGGCGTGACCTCTGGCGCCGCCGCCGTCGCAGGCCTGACCTCTGGCGCCGCCGCCGCCGTAGGCCTGACCTCTGTCGGCGGCGACGACGCGCTGGCGCCGGGCTCCGCCTCGCCGGCAGTCGGTCGCACCGGCTTATAGATGACCGTGGACGCGCTGGTGGAGCTGGCGGCGCTCTCGTCGCTGTCCGAGTAGACGGCGAGCGCGTGAAGCGCCGACAGGCGCGGCACCAGGTCCGGCAGCGGCGCCAGGGACGGTCGCCGGCCGGCACACAGCACCGACAGCTCGCTGCGCGACTTGTCGGCCGCGCGCAGCCGGCGGTACGCGCCGCCGCAGCGGCCGCCCGCCGCCGACACGTTGAACAGCGACTTGGACTTCCACGCCGACTGTTTCAGCCGGCCGCGGTGCCGGCCGTCGGCGGCGCTCGTCCGCTGCTTCTTCTGCTTCACCTTGCCGACCAGGCGGCTCCAGAAGCCCTTGGCCTTCAGCACGTAGCGTTCGTACACGTCGGCCATGGTGGGCGCCAATGCGGTGAGACGAGTCGCTGGAGGACGCCTTCCCGAATGCGATGCGATTCCACTGGACGGGAACGGTTCACGGTCGGATCACACGCTGTCGGCAGTCAGTCGCGGACTGTCGCAGTGTCTCGCACAGCACGCTGTCACCAGTCAGTCTGCACCACCTGCCGCCATACCGACCGCCAGAGCCGTCACCACCTCGCCTCGCCTCACGTCCGTGCTCTCCTCACTGTTTACGTCCCGACGGCAGGTCCACTGTCTTAGGCCTTAGGCCGACCCGGTCAGCAACATCCTGCACGACGGTCCTCCGCGACGTCCAGCCTCCTCTGCGCTACCTCTATACGCGACACCAGGAGTAATCAGGAGCCCTGAGGAGAACAGTCCGCCCCCGAGCGACGCACCTACTGGTGCGGTCGTCAAACCACACCGGCTTTACAGCACCTCGCGAGCAACCATGCGCATCGCGCAGATAAAGCGTCGCATGTCTCCCCCGCACAGTCCACTGTCTTCACACAACGTCCCCGGTCCTCGTCACGAAAACTATAGTCCCACTGTCCCTGCACGTCTCACTGCTTCTACACGGCATCCGACTTCAGCATACCCTCACTTCCTCCGTGAGCGGGACACGACTTCAAAGTTTCTGCGCACTCCAAGCAGCGCCCGGCAGCCTCTACCGCTGACCACTGTCCCGCCGTTTCAGAGCGCAGCACTTCACCTCACTGGTCCCGGGCTGGCGACCCCCAGCGTCTCCGCCACAGCCGCTCGACACACCTCACGGCCGCCACTCACACGTCGGCCCGGCTCTCGGTGCGGCGCGGCGCGCGAGACAGCAGCCGGGCGGCCGCGACCGACGCTGATGGAGCGGCGATCGATGGCGCGCCGGCACACACACTGCCGGCCGCCACAGCCGGCGCTGCCGACACGGCCGCCGCCGGCCGCCACAGCTGTCGAGCGAGTGGCCGCACCTGTGGCGGCCCGGCCGCCTGCCCACGCCGACGGCCGACCGACAGTTGACAGCCAGACCGACGCTCGAAAGACCAAGCCGACACACCGGCCGACGCTCGACAGACCAAACCGACACCCGACAGCCCAAGCTAACACCCTACACACCGGCCAACACCCGACATACCGGCCGACAGCCGACAGCCCAAGTCGTCACCACCGGTTGACGGCCGACAGCTCAAGCCGACACCCGACAGCCGACACACCGACCGACAGCCGGCAGCCGGCACACCGACAAGCTGGCAGCCGACATGCCGACACGTATGAAGACCCACGGAGCGGAATGCGTGCCGGCAGGCCGATTCTCGTCAAGACGTACGGCGGTAGGCACGCCGACCGGCATGGAACGCGTATCGCGAGGTCTTGCTGACAGCAGGCAGACGTGTCGTGGCAGGTACGTCGTCATTCATGAACAACTATGGCGGCACGTAGCTCAGTGGGCCGGCTGGCTGCTGACGCTGCGCCCACGGTCCAGCTCGGCAATATCGAGGGCGAGCAGTTTCGGGAAAAGGCGCTTCGACCAAGGCGTGATCATTTAGCGCCCCTTCCCAGCCGAAACATTGAGTTCCAGTGTCACTCGTCGCTATGGCTCGGGTCGGGTCGGGTCGGGTCTGGAACCTGGACAGACGCCTGCAGGAAGCGGCATCTACGTCCATATCATCGCAACGGTACAGCGATGTTGTTTTAATGGTGCCAAACAGTCGGAGGGACGGACGACCGTAGGGCGACGCCGGACGCGTTCCGCCGTCGAGACTAGACGAGGCGGTGGCGCTGGACGAGTCGCCAGACGAGGCTGAGCCGCTGGACGAGTCACCAGACGAGGTTGAGCCGCTGGACGAGTCGCCAGACGAGGCGGTGCCGCTGGACGAGTCACCAGACGAGGCTGAGCCGCTGGACGAGTCACCAGACGAAGCGGTGCCGCTGGACGAGTCTCCAGACGAGGCGGTGCCGCTGGACGAGTCGCCAGACGAGGTTGAACCGCTGGACGAGTCACTAGACGAGGCGATGCCGCTGGACGAGTCGCCGGACGAGGTGGTCCAGCTGGACGAGTCTACCAACGAGGTGATGCCGCTGGACAAGTCGACGGCCACAGTCGATTTCCTGCCGGCGCCGATAGCTGGGCGGCACAGCTGCGACGTCCGCCCGGCCCCGGCAGCGGCCATCACACCCTGGGCACTGCTCCGTCACTGGTAGCCGTCCGACCACGGCCCCACCGGCCGCCTGGCCGGCCGCCTCGGCCACCGCCGCCGACACCACCCGTGTCCCTCCACCCATCGCCGCCTCCGACGCAGCCGTGCTCCACCCCGCACCTTCTACCGCCTTCATGAACGTTACGACCGTCAGCACCGCTGTCGCTTTCACCAGTGTTACGGCCATTGCCACCTATACCGCGAATTCTGCTCGGCGCGGTGCATCGTCGGCCGCTCGTAAGGTTCGCTCAGGCTGACACGGTACGGCGCGAGTGACCATGGATTGGACGGCGCGAGTGACCATGGACCGCGAGTGGTCTGTGGCCGGTGGTCAGTGTCGCGCCGAGGCCGATGGTCAGTGGTCGGTGGTCAGTGTCGGTGTGTGGCCGGTGGTCAGTGTCGGGCCGTGGTCGGTGGTCAGTGTCGGGGGCCGTGGTCGGTGGTCAGTGTCGGTCTGTGGCCGGTGGTCAGTGTCGGGCCGTGGTCTGTGGTCAGTGTCGGGCCGTGGTCGGTGGTCAGTGTCGGGCCGAGGCCTGTGGTCTGTGGTCAGTATCGGGCCGTGGCCGATGGTCAGTGGTCGGTGGTCAGTGTCAGGCCGTGGTCGGTGATCAGTGTCGGTGATCAGTGTCGGGCCGTGGTCGGTGGTCAGTGTCGGTCCGTTGCCGACGCCCGCCGGACGGGCACGGTCGCCGGCCGGCTGTGGCGTCGGTCAGCAGCGCCGGCCGCCGGTGTCCAGAACTCGCCGGCCAGCGGCGCCGGCCGACGGAGCGACGCCGGCCAGCGGGGCAGCGTCTCCGGCAGCCGGCAGACCGGCCCGTCACGGCGCCACGCGCTGCTCCGCCGCACCCCGGAGCGGCGCGTGTCCACGTCTGCCGGCGGCGGCTGGCTCGACGTGACGGCGGCACACCCGTCGGCGGCGGCGACACCACCTCGGGCGGCCGGCGAGCCGCACGCCGCTCCGACGCCGTCGCTCGCGTCTGTCCAGTCGGAGCTGTGCGCCGCTGACCGGCAGCCGCCGTCTGGCAGCCACGGCCGGCCACAGCCGCTGCACACCGGCCGGCCGGCAGCGTCGCCGCAGCTGCAGCGTGACGCGCGCCGGCCGGCCGCGGACCACATCCGGAGAGAGGTCGCGACTGACGGCCGCCGAGCGCGCCTCTCTTGCCGCCGCGCCGCCGCCGCCGCCGTCCGACCGCTCTGCCGTGTAGTCGCGCCCTGTCCCGCTGCGGTATCCACGTGGCCGCGCCCGCCGCCAGTCGGCAGACATCCGGCCGGCGAACCCCTCCGACGAGTGTCGTCGCGACGCGTCTCCAGCGCCGACGGCAGACCAGTCACGGTCGCACCGGCGACAGAGCGTCACGTGCACCACCACCAGCGCACGGTCACAACAGCAGCGACACTGTGGTGCGCTCGTCACCTCCCGCCGGGTCCCGCCGCCACTGTCCCGCGGCGGCACACAGTCTCCTGTCGACGACCGAGTGCGGGCCGGGTCACGACCATTGCCAGCGGCCACCCGTACACCGTGAGACCGAGCGCCGGACCGGCCGACGGTCAGAGCCACGCGACACGAGCGGTGTCCGCCGCCGGCCGCCCGCACCGTCACGTCGGCAGCCATGCTCACGGCGCGTCCGTCCGGCATCACATCGCACGCGCTCACTGCCGACCGCCGGCTCTGGCCAGACCGCCTGCTCGGGCCACACCTCGTCCGCACACGACCGCCGGTCGGCACGGACTGGGCGTCGCCAGCCTTCTCGCGCGGCGGCTGGCAGCGACGGCACCACCGACACCGGACGTTCGCTGCTGACGACAGTCTCCACAGCCGAGACGTCGCCCTCCGCTGACACCCCACACACGCTGCCGCCACCGCTGACCCAGGCCGACACGAGAGGGTGCCGCTGGCCGTCCGCCGCTTCCGGCGCTGACGTCCGTTGGCAGCGCGGCTCGGTCCTCGGCGGGCGGCAGCTGGACGCTGCCAAGAGTCGCGGCGACGGCACGCACAGAAGTGGGACGGCGCGCTGGTGCCGCGCCGCCAACGGTGCCGGAAGGAGACGGCAAGGAAAACAAACGCGCGTCACTCCACTAGACATGCGGAGCGGGAGCGGTGACGGTGACAACGGACGACAGGCATTTGTGTGGACTGAGTCTTAGTCCACCCCACCCCCACCCCCGCCTGGCCGGCCACCACCACGTCACACAACGGCCGAGGTCATCTAGCAGCAGCCATCAGGTCATCAGGTCATCGGTCAGGATTTGGTTTTCTCGGGAAATGCTGATTTCATCTGCGTGAAGAAAACATCCAGATCACACAATTTGTGCCAAGCCAAAAAGCAGGTATCAGACCGAACAGGTTAGGAGTTATCTTGCATGTGAAGGATTTGCGATTGGTTGATTGGTTATTGGTTTTACGACACATCGACCGTTGAGTAATGCAGTGTCGCCAACCTCTCACGCCGATTGGCCGCGGGCGAAGGGTAGCGACAGGTGAGACTCGGAACCCACAACCTTTCGATTGTGAGACGAGGAACTTACCCCTAGGCTACTCGTCCCCGAAGGGTTTGTGATAAATTTGACGATGTTTTGCGTTATTTTGATGCTTTGATTTTTACATTAAGAGAGATTGGTTAACATTTTGAAAAGCGCTCCAGAGGTCTGTATAGACTGCGTCTGTTCAATATCCATCCGACACGGCCGGATGACCTTCGCCTACGGCGAAAGGCGCCACGCCTGGCGCCGCGAATGTTTTCATCTCACGACTCAGTTCCCGGCCAACGCCGGCCACGTCACGATTGGCCTCTCCGCGACCACCAATCACGCCGCCGATACTGCATGGCGGGCCTATGGCGGTGGCCAAGACAAACACGCCGTCAGCTGCAGCTTCATCCCACGCCCAGCTTCGTCGGCGCAAGCCTGCGGCGGACGTGCGCCGCACCATCGGTTCGTCCACCGCTCGACAGGTGACACCACCGTCGGCACAGCGGGCGACTCCGCGCTGACAGCCGAGGCGACGATCGGTTAACCAGGCAAAACAAACAGAGCTTGCACGTGTTTGATTGCGGTGGTGATGTCGGTGACAGCCGTCGGCTGCCGCAGCTCCGGAGACGCGCCGCACGCCGGCCGCGCACGCCACCCGACCTCCAGTCTCACCGCGGCAAACGGTGCATCCACTACCACTCTGAACTTGTCCAAACCCGCCAAACCGAGTTACCCAAACCATAACGACTCTCGAACTTCTACTCCAGTCTCACCAAGGCAAATGGTGCGTCCGCTACCACTCTGAACTTGTCCACACCCGCCAAACTGAGTTACCAAAACCATAACGACTCTCGAACTTCTACTCCAGTCTCACCACGGCAAACGGTGCGTCCACTACCACTCTGAACTTGTCCACACCCGCCAAACTGAGTTACCCAAACCATAACGACTCTCGAACTCCTACTCCAGTCTCACCACGGCAAACGGTGCGTCCGCTACCACTCTGAACTTGTCCACACCCGGCAAACTGAGTTACCCAAACCATAACGACTCTCGAACTTCTACTCCAGTTTCACCACGGCAAACGGTGCGTCCACTACCACTCTGAACTTGTCCACACCCGCCAAACTGAGTTACCCAAACCATAACGACTCTCGAACTTCTACTCCAGTCTCACCACGGCAAATGGTGCGTCCGCTACCACTCTGAACTTGTCCACACCCGCCAAACTGAGTTACCCAAACCATAACGACTCTCGAACTTCTACTCCAGTCTCACCACGGCAAACGGTAGGTCCGCTACGACTCTGAACTTGTCCACACCCGCCAAACCGAGTTACCCAAACCGTAACGACTCTCGAACTTCTACCGCGCCAATGAGTGCTACGGTACACAACCGCCCCGCGTGCCACGCGTCCGCTGATTAGGCGGAAACGCCCCTACCGACAACCGACATCGACTCGCCCGGCGCTACGAACGCCGCGGCGGCCAACGCGGCGAGACGAGGAACGATACGTCACAATTAATGATTACTGAATTGTGAAATGCAATGCATGACTACTGAATCGGCAAATACAACACCCCACTGCGCCACCATCATCCTCCGAGACCGGCAGTTAGCAAGACGGCGACGGCAAACAATGAGCGAGGTGACAGCAGAAGAGGAAGCAATGTGATCAATGGCTTCATCAGTTCCAAGTTGGGCAGCAATTTGAGCATTCCGTAGCATCAGGCGCATCAGCCCACTCAGCGGCACCGAGCCAGGGCGGCAGCGTTTCCACGTGCTTCGGCCATGTGGGAATACACAGGCCGAGCCTTTCGTCTCCATTCCACCTCCTCAACCAGGGCGGTCACAATTTCATACATCGTGTCTCACTCACTCTTTCTCTCGCTCTCTCTTGCAGTCCTCGCCTCCCTTATGTTCTCGAAAATCGAACCACTTGAGATACCAGCCACTTGTGAGGGACGACTGCCAAAAGTCAGTCCGACAAGCCAATTGGTCCAAGTTAACGCGTTACAAAAATTGCGCTAGAGCTTCTGAATGGATGTCTCTCACATCAGAACTTGGTTGTTGTGTTGGCTGCCGGTCACGTCGACCGGCGAGGTCACCTCACGGTCAGGTCAATTACAAGCAAACCCGTGGAACTGCTCGGCTCCAATGCCCTCAAACCAATCTACTAACGGGTGAACACCAAGCGGTGGCAGTGTTCAGCGTAAATTCCCAACACGTTTCTATTGCTTTTACAGACATATCTAGCACCGATGGAAAGCTCGTAGCTTATTAAGGTTGTTTTTCCATTTGACGGGCACACGTTTTGAAATTCGGATTCTTTTCAGAAGTCGAAAAAGTGGTGTTAACATCTTAAGACGCAGCCCGAGGAACGGTGATACAACAGAATGAAGATCATCGGGAGCAATTGAAGGAGTACTTTGTGAGCCACTTCACAACAATGACAGCTCCACGGACTACTCATCATCGCATTCTGATGTTTTTCTTTAGGATACTGGGACACTGACATACCAAGGAAAAGGACGTTCTGCATGCACGGCCACCAAGATGACAGCGGCGCGCAGGTGTAGTAGCTCTTGTACAATACTCCCGGGAAAACAACTTCGAATTTCGACACGCAATTTGGCTAGGAAGTAAAATATTTAACAACGCAATGCGAGGAAAGTTTTGCAGAACAATGGCATGCGGTACAGACGGCGGTAAAAACTCAATGCCACTGAGAAGCACCGTCAAGCACAGAAAGTAAAGATCCATCTTCTGTCACGCGACACAATGCGCACAAGCAACAATAGCAATATTGCTGTAGACGATGAAGCATGTTTTCCAGTAGCAGTTGATGCGCCCTTAAGCCCAAATAATCAATAAATCAATCAATCAATCAATCAATCAATCGATGAAGCATGTCTTGGCTATACTGGTGGCCTTAAACCCAGTAACACCGGCTACGACTGTGGCGGAGGAGACGACCGATTATGTCTTCTGGACCGCCTGGTTCGGGCCACGACGACCAAAACTCAACAGCTTCCCCGGGACCGAGGATCCCAAAGTGAAGTGAATCCCCTGTGCGTGCCTCAGTAGCGGCCCATCAGCCATGCGGCGGAGTGTCGGCACGCACGCGCCGCGTGGACAGACTGGGAGCGATATCGCTCATGTGTCGGATGGTGCCGTATGCTAATCGAACCAAAGTGCTGGCACTGTATATGTATGCATGTATGCATGTATGGAGGTGCACGCGTGCGATCATTTATGTTGAATGCATTAAAAGTCCTCGATAAACACAAGCGACACAGAGGCACCCCCAGCCCACCACCGACATCCGGCACACCTGTCCGTCTGTGTGTTACCCAGTACCGGGGCCGACCCGAGCACACTGCCTACAGCAGCGCTTACAGCAGCGCCCACAGCAACGCTTACAGCTCCGCCCACAGCAGCGCCTACAGCCGCGCCGGCCCTCACCTCCTGCAGCGCCTTCTTGTCGGTGACCCTGCCGCTCTGCAGCAGGCGGATGGCGTTCTTGGCGCCGTCCATGACGGCCGTCTCGATGCGCATGTGGTGGCGCAGCTCGTCGATGCGCACGTCCAGCGGCGTCAGCTGACTCGACTCGAACGCCCGGTCAACTGGCAGGGTCAGGCGCGGGTCAACATAGGCGGTCATACAGCGACCACGACAGTCGACATTACAAGCACAGGCTGTCATAGGCAGGCAGGGTTACCACGGCGTCAGCTGACTCGACTGGAACGCCCGGTCAACGGGCAGGGTCAGGCGCGGGTCAACATAGGCGGTCATACAGCGACCACGACAGTCGACATTACAAGCACAGGCTGTCATAGGCAGGCAGGGTTACCACGGCGTCAGCTGACTCGACTGGAACGCCCGGTCAACGGGCAGGGTCACGCGCGGGTCAACACAGGCGGTCCGTGTCACAGGTCACACAGCGGCCACGGCGGTTACAGTTGCAGACAGCACCACACAGGTCACACAGAGGTCACCACAGCGTCAGCTGACGTGATTTCAGATGAGAAGATTCATTTTTCTGATGGGATATATTCAACCAATGGCTGTTGGTTGGTTATTTGGGCTTTCGGGCGCATCGACTGCGTTGGTCATACAGCGCCCATAACCAATGGCTGTGTTCATTTTGAAGACGTTTCACTGATATGGCAGTGAAATCTGAAGTCTTCCGGCAATGCAAGTTCAAAATATTTGTGTATCTGTACACCTGATTCTCCAAACGTCAGCATGAGAAGGCACTGTAGTCATGTCGTCGAAGCCGTTTGCGTCCATGTTTCAACATTGGGTTGCATTGCCCGGTCCTCGCCAAATTTTACATAATGCTGAGGTCTTCCTGTAATTAATCTTGAGCATCTAGTGACCCAGGTCCATGCCCTGAATATGGCGATATATTGTCAGCAAAGAATCACAACACTTTAAAAAAATGTAATCAGAGTTGTTGCTGGGGTGGATTTAGGAACCAGGGTTCTATTGCTAAGCAGAGCTTGTTGCGTGATACCTGGTCCCACCACCCGATCCATGAACTCCAGCTTAACGGCAGAATTTCGATCGAAAGTTTAACGTGCCGTCAATACACCGACACGGCCGCCTGGTAGCCTGTCCCCCAGCCTTATCGGGCCAGCTGCCAACTGACACTCCCGGTCGGGGGCTAAATGTGAGCGCGGGAAGCGACTCGAACCCTGCGTTGCCAGGACAGGGGAGACCAGTGTAGGCCAGCGCTCTAACCAACTGAGCCACCGGAGCACTCATAAGCTTGTCCGAAAGATCGTCTCAGAACATGGCGGCTAACATCATGTGTCACCGAAGTTCACACGTGTTACCAGGCGTCACGTAGAGGTCATCCTCATGGTAGGTCGTGTAGAGGCGATACAGGGGATACGCTACAGCTCTCCTATAACCAGTTCGGTGGTGTTAGTTGACCGGCCTGATCTTCCCCCCTCCCCCTCCCGGTAAGCAGGTGGCGGAGGCTGGAGGAGCCGGTAGCTGGAAAAAAAATATGATGGTCCTGGATTTTGGCACCCGAAGCATCATCCTTTACATAAAATT
Organism: Imbricaverruca yamaguchii; assembly: GCA_034440575.1. Taxonomy (NCBI): domain Eukaryota; kingdom Metazoa; phylum Arthropoda; class Thecostraca; family Neoverrucidae; genus Imbricaverruca; species Imbricaverruca yamaguchii. Next base: position 1,420,621 of record JAOTOL010001625.1, read on the forward strand.
ATCATTTCACCTTTCTCACTTAGAGTTGGACAATTGATTGATCTGGTGTAGTGATCTAGATCCACTGAAAGCATGGTTTTGAAAATAATTTTATTGTTGCATTTTGGACACCCAGTACATTATACTCTCCATAAAATTATCCCATCGTTATAATTCTCATTTGAAGTTTGAATGGCACTGTTTGACAATGACCTGCTCTGTGACAACGTGTTCAAGATGCACTGGAAAGTACAAACTGAGAATCTCATGTCGCAGGTTGGAAAAAATATCCTCGGCATTCGATTACACCAATAGTTTCTTCTCCACATACAGGATTACTAAGCACAAATCAACCCCTGCTAGGAAATGCAACACTGGTTCCCTCACAGCCATGGAGCGTGGCTCGTCATTCAAGCACCCTCCCCCTCTTCCATCCTCACTCCTCATCTGCCAGGTCGCATCTCACTCGGGGACGGCCAGCGTCCATGCAGCAGGTGGGGGGCACATGCTGCACGGCACAACACGCTCCGGGGACCAGACCGTGGCGGAGTGTAGGCCCGTCCACGCTCCACAACACGCTCCCGGGGACCAGACCGTGGCGGAGTGTGGGCCCGTCGGCGCTCCACAACACGCTCCCGGGGACCAGACCGTGGCGGAGTGTGGGCCCGTCACGCCCCACAACACGCCGGGGCCAACACCCCGGGGACCAGACCGGCGTGCGGCGCTCCACAACACGCTCCCGGGGACCAGACCGTGGCGGAGTGTGGGCCCGTCGGCGCTCCACAACACGCTCCCGGGGACCAGACCATGGCGGAGTGTGGGCCCGTCCACGGTCCACAACACGCTCCCGGGGACCAGACCGTGGCGGAGTGTGGGCCCGTCCACGCTCCACAACACGCTCCCGGGGACCGGACCGTGGCGGAGTGTGGGCCCGTCCACGCTCCACAACACTCCCGGGGACCAGACCATGGCGGAGTGTGGGCCCGTCCACGCTCCACAACACTCCCGGGGACCAGACCGTGGCGGAGTGCGGGCCCGTCGGCGCTCCACAACACCTCACTCCGGGCGGCCACAACACGCCAGACGTGGCGGAGTGCGGGCCCGCCGCTCCTCGGGGGACCAGACCGTGGCGGAGTGTGGGCCCGTCGGCGCCCCACAACACTCCCGGGGACCAGACCGTGGCGGAGTGTGGGTCCGTCGGCGCTCCACAACACGCTCCCGGGGACGATCGGGCTGTGGCGGGACGCGCTCCGCTACTGACACGCAATACGGATATTTGAAGCGCAAACAGTGATTAGACGGAAACAACACAGCGCTACAGGGCCAAACATGATCCAATCCGACCTATCAGTCGGCGGTGACATTGGGAGCAACCCGGAAAGTGGGAGTAGGACTGATTCGATGCTCGTGTGACACGACCGTAATAAATCTCCGGAAAATGTCGAAGTGTGAAGTCTAGGAGCAGGGTGAACCGGAAGAGCTGGCGACGGCGAGGCACGAAGACTGTCCCTCCTGACGATCAGAGGGGGGGGGGAGGAGGCTCGATCCACCCCGTCATGCGGACTTCATGCTATTGTCGACTCACCCGTCACGGATGGTGGGGGACCGAGTTCCTGCCACTCCGGTGGGAGTCGCCCCACTGTCACCCCAGTAAGCCAACTCCCGCCACCCCGTCAAGCCAACCACCAACCCAACACGGCACGCTATCACCAACCCAACACGGCACACCCGCCCGTCGATCTACTGTCACCGTTGCTGTTGCTGGCGTCGTTCTGGCTCAGCTTGTTCAGGCGCATCTTGATGTAGTCGATCTTGGCCTTGGCGTCCTCCAGCAGCTGGTGCGCGTCGAACAGCAGCTTCTTGCTTTGCTGGCCGCCCAGCGAGTAGGTGCTGATCAGGTTCTCAGCGCCCTGCTTCACCTGCCGACGAGCACACACGTGTCACCGGACAGAGCCACAGCCGCCGGCTCTCTCCCGCCGTGGAAACAGGCACGTCTCACTGCTCAGAGCAACCTAAGGGCACTGCCATGGTATGACATCACGGCTGTGGCCACATCGAGTCCATCTGAACACGCCGCCTTGCCGCGCCGACAAAACGCAACAGTCGCGAGTTGGAGAGAACAGCACTGGTCGTCGCATCAGCGCAGGCAGCAGAACTGGAAGAGAAGGCGCGGCCCCGTGTTGAGTCCCTCATAGTAGCGCAGTCAAATGCAATGCTCACATGCATAACTAGTTAGTTATTTGGGTTTTAGGGCGCATCAACTGCAGAGGTTATACAGCGCCCATCACATGCATAACTACGGTATAATTGACAAGGAGTCATGCTGAAAATTCACATCCACATTACATACACACGTATGTACTTTGCATACGCATATACTTACGTCCCGTGTACTTAAATACAAAACCCCAAGAGCCAATCAAAACATGCATTTATATGGTAACGCAGTATACAACTGCCGAGTGAAGAACACAAAATGCATATTTTTTAGGCAAATTAAGTCGTACTTCACGCAACAAAGTGGTCTCACAAGAGAACAATAACGCACACATGCACTGGAAAAAGCATTCCCGAGTGTAGAAGTTCATCGCCTCAACACGTTCCATGCGTACACATTTTCGACAACAAAAAGTAAGAATGTTTCGCCGGCAGGCCATCATTACACATCCATTCGCCCTACTGCGGGTACCAACGCCGTCCCAGCACCGACCAAACTGCCGACAAACCGGTACATCTTGTCACGCGCTGCCGCTGCGATCGTGCGAGAAAAACGCCTCCGCGTGGGACGTATCAGAAGTATCCACGCATAAGTATCCGCGCTGCTACTGGGAGAAGAAATGCTTTCGTGCGGGATGTACCGGAAGTATCCACGACTAAGTATCTGCGTGGGACGATTGCCAGAACTGCGCGCGCGCAGTGGCCAGCATCTGCCGTAAACGCCGGTCGGAGAGCCATCCCCACCGGGCGGGCGGCACATCACGTCCACCACGGCCAGACTCGGCGGCCGCCCAGCTGAGGCAGCGCGGCCGACGCACACCAAATGAGCCGGCACGTCTTGCCGCCAACTGCGCCGCCGTCGCCGGTCAGCGGCGCCGTTAACGGCCGCGTTAACGGCGCCATTAACGCCGGCATCAGCGACCGTTACGCCCGACACTCCCACCGCCTGTCGTCGCCGCTCCGCCAGGCGAAAACGCCGACAGCCGGCCGACGGCGGTCCCGGCCGCCGCAGGCGGCGGCTGCGTCGTAAATCCGCCGCATCCCTCCCCTCTCGTCACGTCACGCGCCAGTCAGCGTCACGCGTCACGCGACTGGTGACGGATCAACGAGCGCCCGCACTACCGCCCACACACACCGACGTCGATACGACTACAGGCGCTCATACACACTGACACAAGACCACAGGCGCCCACATACACTGACAAACCGCCACAGGACTACAGGACTACGGTTGGTTATTGGTTTTACGACACGTCGACCGTCCAGTCATATACCATCGCCAATCTCTGACGCCGATTGGCCGCGGCGAAGAGTAGCGACAGGTGAGACTCGAACCCAGAACCTTTAGATTGTGTGACGGGCAGCTAACCCCTAGATTACTCCTCGCCTTGTATAGTTATGAAAGAAAACTAAGATCATAGTACCATTTCTTGGACTTATGTTCTGTGCGTTATCCACAATGAAAGCAACCCATTTTTAATGGAGGTACAAAGTTCTAAATACAAATAGCAGCTTAAGCTAATAACAGAACCAATATCATCCTCTCAAATGATGATATTGGTTGATGATATCATCATATCAACCAATATGATGATATCGTAAAAATTTCACGACGCAAAATTGTCCTGTCAAAATCTATGATTCAAGCACATCAATTCAAACGTCAGTGGGTGGGCCCCGCTTCAGTCGATCATCTCCGAATGTACCCGCCGTCATACATGGCTCCCGTGTGCTGTTGAGGAGCCACACCTGGCAGCGGCCGAGTATAGTCGCTGTGCGCCACGGCCGCAGCCCGGTACGCCGCCAGACGCAGGATACACGTGAGGCGGCGGACTCGGAGGCGCAACCCCAGGACCACAGGTACGCATACACACACTGACACACTGTCGCACGACCACAGGCGCCCACACAGAGACGGATCCGGAGCTGTAAATAAAATATATATGTCATAAATATATATATATATTGATATTGATGCTATTGAGTAATAAATTACGTTTCAGAAAAAAGAAAAAAAATAAGAAACTCAACTGAAAGCACATATGAATGGCTGTAATACATGATTCCATTCTACAACACGTACTATCATATTGAAGGGGTTGTGTAGAATATCGGAAATGTTCCAGCCAGTCCAAACAGACAGGCAACTCCGTCTATGAACACAAATATCTCCTCTACGCTTCTTGGTGGCCCAAGACACACTCAGAGAAAATGTCACGATCAGTGCATGCCGGTCTGACACAATGACACAGCACCATAAAAAGCCACACATAAGGGAAGAGGAGATCTCATCGAGGTCTTTAAATTTGTCCATGGTCTGGAGAGGGGATATCTTGGGGAAATGCTTGAACGTAATAGAAATGATGCGATTAGAGGTCATCAATTCAAAATTAAAGTTAACCACAGAAGAACAAGGTTGAGACAATCTTTCTTCACTAACAGGGTAGTAGAACACTGGAACCAGCTGCCAGAAACTATCGTAAGTAGCACCACATTGAACGTCTTTAAAAGCAGCATAGACAATCATTATAAGAATAGAGGGCTTGCTTTTCAGTATTACAGGGAGGGCTGATCGACGAATTTGGTGGGCATCTGGTTGAGTGTACACAGTGCAACCAAGAAGGGCCCTTGTGGCTCATAGTTGCACTATCTTTTATGTCTATGTCTTTATGCCAGCAGCCGACCCCCGTCCAAACCAAAGGCTCCGTCTCTCACCGGTGGTGGCGAGATACTGAGTTCGTGGCAGGCGGCCATCTACCGAGCCCTTCCGTCGGCGGGCCGTCTACCGAGCCCCTCCGTCGGCGGGCCGTCTACCGAGCCCCTCCGTCGGCGGGCCGTGTACCGAGCCCCTCCGTCGGCGGGCTGTGTACCGAGCCCCTCCGTCGGCGGGCTGTGTACCGAGCCCCTCCGTCGGCGGGCTGTGTACCGAGCCCCTCCGTCGGCGGGCCATCTACCGAGCCCCTCCGTCAGCGGGCCGTCTACCGAGCCCCTCCGTTTGCAGGCCGTCTACCGAGCCCCTCCGTCGGCGGGCTGTGTACCGAGCCCCTCCGTCGGCGGGCCGTCTACCGAGCCCTTCCGTCAGCGGACCGTCTACCGAGCCCTTCCGTCTGCAGGCCTTCTACCGAACCCCTCCGTCGGGGGCCGTCTACCGAGCCCCTCCGTCGGCGGGCCGTCTACCGGGCCCCTCTGTCGGCGGGCCGTCTACCGAACCCCTCCGTCAGCGGGCCGTCTACCGAGCCCTTCCGTCTGCAGGCCGTCTATCGAGCCCCTCTGTCGGCGGGCCGTCTACCGAGCCCCTCCGTCAGCGGGCCGTCTACCGAGCCCTTCCGTCTGCAGGCCGTCTACCGAGCCCCTCTGTCGGCGGGCCGTCTACCGAGCCCCTCCGTCAGCGGGCCGTCTACCGAGCCCTTCCGTCTGCAGGCCGTCTACCGAGCCCCTCTGTCGGCGGGCCGTCTACCGAGCCCCTCCGTCAGCGGGCCGTCTACCGAGCCCTTCCGTCTGCAGGCCGTCTATCGAGCCCCTCTGTCGGCGGGCCGTCTACCGAGCCCAACGCGTGGACCGCTCGGAGAGCAGCGCCGGTCGGCACGGATCCGGTATCCGGGGTCCGGGTCTCACAACAAACCGCAGGCGGCAAGGTCGAGGCTGTCGGCCGGCTGCCGCGGCGGGCCGCACAGACCTGGCGAAGGTCACGCCAGGCGGCGCATGGCACGAGAAACAGAGCCTGTTTCGCCGCGCCAGGCCGGCCGGCCGGTCCGCCGGCGTCGCTCAAAACCGGCCCCGCAGATCGGCACCATCATGGATCCGCCCCCACTATCGACTGGCCGAGACGGTCGCACCGCACACTACCGGCAGCCGTGGCTGTGGCCGGCGACCGCACGAAATACCCCGTCAGTGTGCAGAGTAACGGTGCAACATTCGTCAGCGCCGGTCCTGGTGTGGCGCCGTCACTGACGTCGGCCGGACACCCGCCAGCAACGTCACTGACAACCGTCCAATCCCCGGATATGGCGGACCGTAGCCGCCGTCCAATCCACGGATATGGCGGACCCCAGTCGCCGTTAGATTTCCGGATACAGCGGACCCAGCCACCGTCATATCTCCGGACTTGGCGGACCCCACCACCCTCAGATCCCCAGATACGGCGGACCCCAGCCACCGTCAGATCTCCGGACTTGGTAGGCCCAGCCAAAGTCAGATCTCCAGGTCTGGCAGCTCCCTACTACCAGAGACCAGCAAGCACCATCCACCGCCGGACCTGGCGGCTCCTCGCCCCAGCAGAGGTCAGCAGCCACCGTCAGACCTGCCGGACCGGTGGTGTTCAGACGGCGGCACCACGGGCGGCAGCCGCCACATGCCGAGCCCATCACAGCCGCACGTGCGGCGAATAGCGCGGCCGGCCGGCGCCGAGCACCCGACACCCATCGGCAGTCGGCAGTCGTCCCGGCCCGCCCGGTTACCATGCGCCGTTCGTGCCGTGTGGAGACGGCAGGCCGCGGCGCCCAGCCTGATCCTCCTGACGACACAACCCTCCACTCCCCACTCCTCCCCCCCCCCCACACACGGCTCCTCTTTACGTCAGACAGCGGTCCGCGGCAGGCTACGACGGCGCCCGGCTGACCGATCGGCTGCATACTCAGACGTGTACCCGAGGGAGCAGCAGCACGTGACTCGTCGGCCGCCCAGTCCGACTGCCCTGGCTAACAGCCAGAGGACACGTTAGCAATTCGCGGGAACATCAGCACCTGACGCAACCGCCATGCGGCTTTACGAGATCATGTGCCGATCTCGTAAAGCCGCATGCTTCAAGTCCACGAATCCGTGGCAAAGATCTGACATCTGGAGACATCCGATCAAGCCATTGAGCTACAATTACTGATACAGTTGATATGCAGATACGCTGATCGCCTGATAGGAAATATTCACTTCGACCTTAGCCAGAATCGGGACTACTATCGTGAAGGAAACACTAATAATGGTGCGGCTCGATGAACCCGTCGCTGGCTTGAATATGACCTTCACAGCGCCTGGTGTTTCTGCCCAGGTACGTTTGGTTCTTGGTACTTGGTACTTGGCACAGTGCGGGCCCTTTTCTGACTATGGAGGTCAAATCTTTGTCGTGGTGTCCTCCGCGAATTGCTACTGATAACGAGGCTGACTGTTGAGGTGACTTGATCTGTCCTGCACGAGCGCGCAGTTTCACAAGAATTTCAAGGCGTACCGATTTTAGTCAGAAATCTTATCAATAATTCCTGCGACTGTTCTTTTACACGCTTAATTATCAGCAGACATCTTCGTGGAATCTATGAGTGAATTCCGAATCATAGGTCTTCAAAGCATCAGTAGTCATTTGTGCTTTGAATCCTGAAGAAAATTCTTTCGATGCACTGAGACGTAGGTCCTAGATACTAACGGAAGCCGATCTTGGAACCCATGACTCCTGATCGGGTGACAATATCTACTTAGGACTTTTATGAATATGCCCTGATGTGAATCGTGTCGTAATTTGCTCCATTCATCTTTTTATTTGATCATTGTGTTGCTTTCTCGCCGTATTTGAAAACATCTGGCTGGAAACTCTTGCCAAATATGATGCTGGTCCAAAACGTGGAAGGTTGGAAATGGTTTTCAGCCGTAAAACGCTTTCAAACTTCCTTTTTTCTCAGAACCCTGGTATTACTTTCACCATTGCAAGACTATATATGCATATGTAAATGTGTGTGTGTATGTGTATATGTATATACATACATACATATATATATATATATATATATATATATATATATATATATATATATATATATATATATAGTAATAGCGCCGGCGCAAAACAATCGTATTCAGATGACACAATCCTTTCGTTAGTTTCGGTCTCGCTAGGATACATCTGAGCGACTGGCTTCCGGTGGCACGATGCCACCGTTATGCCGACGATGTCATGTCCATCCAATGTGATACGGTCCGAAACAGCATTCACCGCGCACGTGTAAGCGAGCCACGCGGCCGCTGTAGCTGCCGCAGTCCAGCTGTAGCTGCCGCAGTCCGGCTGTAGCTGCCGCAGTCCAGCTGTAGCTGCCGCAGTCCGGCAGTGCGGCGCGGCGTGCTCACCTTCATCTCGATGTCGAGCTGACGACCGAGGCTCTGCAGCCGCTGGTCGGTGGTGGTCATCGGCTGCTCCTCCAGCTGGGTCTCGCCCAGCGGCGACATCGGAGCCTCTGTCGGGCCAGGGCACACCGTCAGGTCACGGCACCGCACCCCCAGAGCACAACGTCAGGTTACGGCACCACACCCCCAGAGCACGTCAGGTCACGGCACCACAGTCCCAGGGCACGTCAGGTCACGGCACCGCACCCCCAGGACACAACGTCAGGTCACGGCACCACACTCCCAGCTGTCCATCACAACACCAGATCCGGCCGGCGGGCACGCAGGACGCCCCACAGCACCACCACAGCACGTGATCGGCTGTCGGCGGCCACCGCCGCGAGTCGTGTAAGTCAGTAGCGACGGCGCGTGGCCGCCGCCCGGTCAGTGTAGCGGCGGCGGCCACCGGCGATCCAAATCGTGACCACAACACGTCTGTGCCGCCGACCACACGTCTGCCGCCTACTACCGCACGCTGACCTGTCATTGTCACGCCCTGACCCGCCACTGCCACTCGATGACCCGCTACTGCCATACGCTGACCTGTCACCCCCGCTGGACGGGCCCTCAGCGCACCTGGGCACTGCACACTGGCCGCTTCTTCACTCGCAGCACGGGGGACGAGTAGCCTAGGGGTAAGTTGCTCGTCTCACAATTGAAAAGTTGCGGGTTCGAGGCTCACCTGTCGCTCCTCTTCGCTCGCGACCAATCGGCGTGAGAGGTTGGCGACGCTATATGACTCAACGGTCGATGCGTCGTAAAACCAATAACCAACCAACCACTTGCAGCACGAAAATACCTCGAGGGGGAGTTTCCAACTGAACGTCCCAAATCTCCACCAAGAGACATCAAAAAGTATCCCCGGAGTAGAACGACGAGACGAGAGGACAAGACGATACCTGATGCACATTCACCGATTCCACCCCACCTCCCCCCGCCACACCCCACCGACTCTGCCATTCCACTCCACCGACTCCGCCCCGTCCACCGACCCGAGCCTCGTTCACCGACCTCACCCCGCATACTGACCCAGCCCCGACCTCTCTTGGTGACCAATGGCGCAGCCAGCAGAGTTGTCACTTGGAAAGTCAACGTCACCCTCCGAAGCTTAATCTGCCATTCAGAGTTGAAACTTGACATAGAAGTTATGTGAACCTTACCAGAGAGACGGCCTCATTGCTGCGCAGTTTCAGCACATAAGTCAAGCTTGCCACTTTTAAACAAAACCACCCAGGCCATAAATCCTCCGCGGCTGACAGAAACTTCTCAGGAAGCAGCTAATGGACTGAGCTGAAGCTGCTGAGGAGCTACAGACCTCGCGTGTGGAGCGGCACGCGAACCTCCACGGAGACCGCCGACAGCAGTTGGTGGCTGCGACTTGTCACGGAGCCAGTCGTCAGGTGACGGCGACACACGGTCTGGCCACTGACTGACAGACCCACGGCGACAGGACACTGCCGTGTCGTCTGAGGTGACACATGGTCTGGTCACCTGGTGACAGACCCACGGCGACAGGACACCGCCGTGCCGTCTGAGGTGACACACGGTCTGGCCACTGACTGACAGACCCACGGCGACAGGACACCGCCGTATTGTCTGAGGCGGCACACGGTCTGGTCACTTACTGACAGACCCACGGCGACAGGACACCGCCGTGCCGTCTGAGGTGACACACGGTCTGGTCACTTACTGACAGACCCACGGCGACAGGACACCCCGTGCCGTCTCGGTCACTGGTCCGGCCACCACAGACCGCGTGTGGTGCACTTGCTGACCGGACCACGGCGACAGGACACCCCGTGCCGTCTCGGTCACTGGTCTGGCGACCACAGACCGCGTGTGGTGCACTTGCTGACCGGACCACGGCGACAGGACACCGTCCAGCCTCCGAGACCGACATGCGCTTCAGCCACGAGTCGTGGCTGAAGCGCCACGACATCGGGTCGTGGCCAACGACCCGATGGTACACAATGGGCAGGGCCTACGAGCTGCGCACTACGCTTTGTAGGCGTGACTTGCAATTCATGGATCATCATGATCGTAATTTGTCTCGCCAGGCACTGACACCAGAAACCATGCTGTAATTAGTTGCCTGTTTTGAAGACTACACCACATCAACCGCATTCTCAGCTGCTATGAATTGATTATACGCCATGTTGGTATAGTGTATACGATATACAACGTCATGTAAATAGGTGGCCCTCAGTAGCCACACATAACAGAAAACACAGCCATCTTTGACCAGATACCAGATCATCTCAGTTGGAGTGGCAGGGGCGGCGTCAGACCACTTCAGTTGAACCGGCAGGGCCGGCGTCAGACCACCCTTACAATCAGTTGAGCTGATTGCTGCACCGGACGTGATTTTGTAGTCAAAATATACGGATAAACGTCCAGAAAGTCTTCATTTTTTCTTCAAAATATCTGCTGCACGACACAGCTGACCAGCCGGCCCAACACAGACTGACAGCCGGCCCGACAGAGACTGTCCCGGGCGGAGGGACCGATTCAGTAACCACTGGCCGGCATAGACAGCTCTCGGGAAGTGCTCAGCGCGCGTCACCGTCCGCAGGACCGGGCCCGTGGCCGGCTGACAGTCTGACGACGCATTCTGGTCAGACGGAGACACACCCAGCAACGGACCCGCACAAACAACACGGCGCGACGCGACACAGACGGCTCGAGGCGAGCCTCTCGGCGGGCGTAAAATGTCTCGGAACAAGGTCACCACCTCGGTAAACAGCCGCTGCCGGCCGCCATAACTTCCCATAAAACCAGCGGCAGCCATCTTCATAATGCGAGGCGCGCCTGCCTGTCACACAGCCGCCGACTATGTCGTGGAAGCTGTCAAGTGTGGACAAACAGAGGCGGCGAGACTGGTGCTGGGACCGGTCGGGCCGGCTGGACGGAGCACCATCTGACACAGGGCGGAGGCAGACGGTGCACCGGTACACATAATCCGGCGAGTTAGCACGTGCTCCCAGCTGTCGTCCGTACTCCACACCAGCCGACCAACCTGAGGCTCCTGTACCTGCAGCACCGCGGACCGTTCTCTGGGTCCCTGTATCTGCAGCACCGCGGACCGTTCTCTTGGTCCCTGTATCTGCAGCACCGCGGACCGTTCTCTGGATCCCTGTATCTGCAGCACCGCGGACCGTTCTCTGGGTCCTGTATCTGCGGCACCGCGGACCGTTCTCTGGGTCCCTGTATCTGCAGCACCGCGGACCGCTCTCTGGGTCCCTGTATCTGCAGCACCGCGGACCGTTCTCTGGGTCCCTGTATCCGCAGCACCGTCGGCAGTCCTTGGATCGATTCGACCGCACCGGGCTGCCAACCAAGGCATCCGGCTGAGTATCCTCCCTCTCACCACCGCCGATCCCCATATTCCATGGACATGCCCCCCCCGCCCCACTATCCAAGGGCTCCACCGAGGGGTACCGGACGGCTCCGCCAGCGCCTGAGACAGTCCGGGCCGGGTTCTGAGCGCGCGGCTAAACACAGACGTCAGCGGCGCATGGTCATCAGACAATACCGGTGCCGCCCGCCGGTGCGCGGCGAAAGCGGGACGCAGATCAGCGGCGCGTGGCCCAGCTCAACTTCACAATCACAGTGCGTCGTGATGAGCCACAAAACTCGGCCGTCCGGAGTAGACGACTGCGGACCGGCGTGTACTCTTCCCACGAGCACGCAGCTGCACGCGATACAGAAAAATCACCCGAGAAAGAGCGATCCAGTAACGGACCAGTCCGAAGCCCCCCAAAGCCAACCGTGCATTCACCATGAAACGACTAGCCTCCGCGGTTGTGCCCTGCTGACCAACCTGATGGAACACGCGACGAGCGGGGTAAGATAATCAGAAGCATGCTGAAAGGAGCTCCGCTTTACTGTCAATACACGTCATCGATACCAGCGACCGGCCAGACCACCTCCGGCTGGGGAGTGTCGTGCTGTTACGCGACCCGCTCGGTAGGGGCACCTCCGGCTGGGGAGTGTCGTGCTGTTACGCGACCCGCTCGGTAGGGGCACCTCCGGCTGGGGAGTGTCGTGCTGTTACGCGACTCGCCCGGTGGGGGCACCTCCGGCTGGGGGTGTCGTGCTGTTACGCGACCCGCTCGGTAGGGGCACCTCCGGCTGGGGAGTGTCGTGCTGTTACGCGACCCGCTCGGTAGGGGCACCTCCGGCTGGGGAGTGTCGTGCTGTTACGCGACCCGCTCGGTAGGGGCACCTCCGGCTGGGGAGTGTCGTGCTGTTACGCGACTCGCTCGGTAGGGGCACCTCCGGCTGGGGAGTGTCGTGCTGTTACGCGACTCGCTCGGTAGGGGCACCTCCGGCTGGGGGTGTCGTGCTGTTACGCGACCCGCTCGGTGGGGACACCTCCGGCTGGGGGTGTCGTGCTGCTACGCGACCCGCTCGGTAGGGACACCTCCGGCCGGGGAACGGTGTATTGGAAGTTGGCGTGCCAAGTCGACACGGGTACCATTCCAGCTGAGGTGGGCCACCCAGGGACGGAACATACTGACAACCCTGGCCAACTGGCCGACCAGCTGATCAGAGAGCCGTGACGGCCAGGTACAATCGGTCGCCCGTGACTGTCGGGTACAGTTTGTGGCCCGTGTAGGTCAGATCAGTAGGGGTGGTCGCCCGTGACGGTCAGATCAGTAGGGGCGGTCGCCCGTGACGGTCAGGTACAGCTGGTCACCCGTGACGGTCAGGTACAGTTGGTCGCCCGAGCCGGTCAGGTACAGTTGGTCGCCCGTGACGGTCAGGTACAGTTGGTCGCCCGTGACGGTCAGGTCAGTAGGGGCGGTCGCCCGTGGCGGTCAGGTCAGTAGGGGTGGTCGCCCGTGGCGGTCAGGTCAGTAGGTGTGGTCGCCCGTGACGGTCAGGTCAGTAGGGGTGGTCGCCCGTGACGGTCAGGTCAGTGGGGGTGGTCGCCCGTGACGGTCAGGTACAGTTGGTCGCCTATGACGGTCAGGTACAGTTGGTCGCCCGAGCCGGTCAGGTACAGTTGGTGGCCCGTGACGGTCAGGTCAGTAGGGGTGGTCGCCCGTGACGGTCAGGTCAGTAGGAGCGGTCGCCCGTGACGGTCAGGTCAGTACGGGTGGTCGCCCGTGACGGTCAGGTCAGCACGGGTGAGCGGAGCGGCGCCGTTCAGCAGTCACCGCTGCACCGGTCCCTGAACACGCCCAGCCGCTGTTGTCGCACAAACCACGGCCAACTGACGGCTGGCTGCCCGACAGCGCGACAGCGTGTCCCGGCGCCGCCGCGTCGTGATTCACGAGCCAGCCACCGCCGCAGTCCCAGCCAGACCCGCACCGGACCGTGACGGCCGCGGGTCGACTCTCCCGGCAGCGCGGCTGATCGATGACGTGTCCCTATTCCGCGGGCACGACAGAAAAAGAGTGTCGAGATGCGTTCGGCTGCAGCTCGGCCAGAGTTGTCCGCAGCGGCGCTGGTCCGGCCAGCGACGGAGCCCGAGACGGCGCCCCGCTAATGCTCGATAACGTTGACAAACGATCTGCCACTCGGCATCGACGCGCTTTCAGCAGTCGCCGGCTAACGTTTACGACTACAAAGCCAAGCGGGGAGAGCCGGGAGAACAGCTGACGCTCATCCGCTGTAATAGTTCAACTCATCTGACGTCGGCCTCCCTGAGGACGGCGCTTTCTCGTCTGCCACGCCGGGTGCCAGCCGGACTCCCCATTCGCTGCCAGGTCAGATGTCTCTCCGTCAGCTGCGACGGACGGTGGGCAGCAGCAGTGGCAGCAGCGGCAGCAGCAGCGGCAGCAACGGCAGCAGCAGCGGCAGCAGCGGCAGCAGCAGCAGCAGCGGCAGCAGCGGCAGCAGCCGCGCCGGTGCCGACGGTGTGTGGGGCGTCTGCCGCCGACGGCCACGTTTCTCTCGGCGCGCCGCTGCCGCTGGTCACGCCCGCCGACAGGGGTCACGCCCGGCGACAGGGGTCGCGCCGGGCCGGCGCCGACTGGCCGACTCTCTCGCGCGCCGATGTGGCACGCGGCGGTCGGCGACGGTCGGCGCGCCGCAGAGCGAGTCCATTCCCGCGGGAAAACACGGTGCGATACCAGACCACCGGCTCCCCACGGTCAAATGAGTCCTACACAGCCGCCGGCGCCTGTGGCTCCTCAACTACCCGCTCTCCACAGCTGGACGAGTCCCACACGTGGCTATTCCACCGCCCGCTCTCCACAGCTGGACGAGTCCCACACGTGGCTATTCCACCGCCCGCTCTCCACAGCTGGACGTGTCCCACACGTGGCTATTCCACCGCCCGCTCTCCACAGCTGGACGAGTCCCACCCGGCCGGGGTACAAGAGGCACGCTCCGGTACGGCAGCTAGCAGTACACCGCCCCGCCGCCGCCGACCGAATGTCCCGTGCGTGGCGTTGCGCAACACAAACACAAATACACACAAACACAAACACACCGGAGCGGACGCTTCACCGCACCTGCCGGCTCGTGTCCGCTGGTCCGGCCGTCGCGACTCGCCGATCGTGCGGCGGCACGACTTGTACGGAGCACGCCACTGTCAGAGACCACGGCTCCGTCAGGTGGGGAGCACGCCTACACCGCGAGTGGAACACGTGCGACGCGTGTCAACATCGCAGACTCCAACAGACGGGCCCGGTGGGGCCATATCGGCCATCGGCTTTGACGTGAGACACGTGCTGAACAAAGGACGCCCTGCATCCGCTGTGTGGCTTCCCCGCTCAGCAGAAGGCGTCGGACAGACGGTGACACGGCTGATACGAGCATAAACAGGTGGTGGACACCAAGACGGAGGGGGCGTACAATACACTACACCGCGCTAAGCTGTACACATGAGCTCAACATTGGAAACAACCTCTGATTCTTTTACGACGCATTCAACCACTAGGTCACAGCGTCGCCAAGCTCTCACGCCCATTGGTCGCGGGTGAACTCGGTCGGTTGTGAGGTTCGAACCCACAATCTTGCGATCAAGAGTCCGCCGCTCTACCAACTGAGCTACCGCGGCTCCTCTCAACACTGAAAGCAGTATCCACAGCGGGCAACCCAACAGCCGCGGTGTCTGTGTCGTTGTACTCCATATTCCTGTTCTATACCCACACAGCGGGACGGGCGTGGTCACCAGCCACCGGAGAGGCGCAGATGACCGGCGCTCACCCACGCGTGATGTCGGAGGGTGTCGGGGGAGCGGGGTGGTATCGGAAACTCCCCCCCCCCCGTGAGATACCGGAGCAGCGTGTGCTTGCACAATTGCATACATAGACTCTTCATACGGTACAAGCCTAATGGACTCGATGTCGAGCAGCTGCCACGTGTTGTCACTCAGCCACACGTGTTCTGACACAACACGTGCGGCTGCCGCACGTGCTGTGTCAGAACAGCGGCGAAGCCGTCGCCGCCGGACAGCGGCGAACGGCGGCCGCGTCGGACGCTCGCGCGCAACACCAGTCATCGCCATCGCCTTCAGCATCAGGCTGTCCCTCGCCTCAAGTCAGCCACCAGCCGACCAACAGATGACCCGCCAGTTGTCGATACACACTGGCAGCGGACACCGGGACCGCCAGTTGTCGATACACGCTGGCAGCGGACACAGGGACCGTCAGTTGGCAGCGGACACGGGGACAGTCAGTTGGCAGCGGACACGGGGACAGTCAGTTGGCAGCGGACACGGGGACAGTCAGTTGGCAGCGGACACGGGGACCGTCAGCTGTCGGGACACCGCGGCCGCCGATCTGCACGTGGGCGGTGGGCCGGTCGTGACCGACAATGCAACAACACACACCGGCCGGACACCGACCTCGCACCAGCGGGACGGCGTTACAACGCTGATCGGTCCGAAGCCGGCACACCTCCCCTGACGTCACCGCGCCGTTCAGATCCGCGCGGCGACGGCGACTCGGCCGGCAACGCAGAGCGGCGTCTCCAAGTGGCACCAGCAAAGCAGGATCAAACCATTACGACCGTGACTTCCGCGGCGTTCTCTTGCGCCGGCCGTCACCGGCCTATTTTTACAGGAACGGATCCGCTTTGGCCGAAAAGCCTACGAAGTTGGCCTTAATCAGCTCTGCCGTCTTACGTCGGGCAGCCGCGGCGGGCAGTCGGTCGGATAGGCACGCCAATGATCAGAGTGACACCAAACAATGCCTGGGGCAAGCCATGGGTCCACCAGATACCGGCAGTCTGCGGTGGATCAGACCCGCGCGGCAGAATGTCCAGACGGTGCAGCGGTCCAGGGTACGTGGGCAGTGTGGTGGACTGACCAGCGGTCACAACCACCGGCACGTGGCACGTGTAGGACTGTTAGTTATTTGTGTTTAAGGGCGCATCAACCAAAACGTGATCATTTAGCGCCCATTGTCGGACTATTTCGGTGGGTCTGACTATGTTGGTGGGTCTGTGTCGGACTGTCTGACTATCTCGGAGTGCTGGACTGTCTCGGAGGGTCGGGGTGTCGGACTGTGTCGGTATGTCGGGCCGTGTCGGACCGTGTTCCACCAGCCGCGTCAACTGACACACGTGGCGGCGGCAGCGAGCCGGCACCGAGCACACCCATCACACCCACCCATCACCGACCACCCATCACCCACCGAGCACACCCATCACCGAGCTCGACGGTCTCGCCGACAGCCGAAAGCGGCGGCACGCCGCCAAAACCACAGCGGCCGGCCGCAGCCGGCGATAACGTCCCGAGTTCCTGGTGGTCACGGCATGCCCAGCGTGTCCTAAATGGCAGCCGGCGCGGCGACTAGTCGGTGGAAAGCCGGGTAAACTGGAGCGACGTTCGGAACGCACAGCACCGACGGCCCGGCCGACGGACCCGCTTCGAATTGGCCGCGGTCGGC
The DNA here is from genome assembly GCA_034440575.1 of Imbricaverruca yamaguchii. Classification (NCBI taxonomy): domain Eukaryota; kingdom Metazoa; phylum Arthropoda; class Thecostraca; family Neoverrucidae; genus Imbricaverruca; species Imbricaverruca yamaguchii. The sequence goes on from JAOTOL010001625.1 coordinate 1,437,804, forward strand.
GCCGTCGCGTCGTTACTGCCGGCGAAAGCCGGCGCCGGCGGCGCGTGCGCAGCCAGGCGCCTCGGGCGGCGGCCGAAGTGACCGCCGATTACATCGGCGCCCGTCACCGGCACAGCCCGATCCAGTTCACGGCGGCGGACACTGGGTGGCGACCGTTCCGAGACGACCGCCCAGAGATAAAGCGGGGGTGACGCCGACACACGTTGCACCGGACCCAGATCGATACTTAGATCGAAACACGGCAGGCGTCGGAGATGCGAGTTAGTTGGGCTTTAAGGGGCTTCGACCAGAACTGATCATTCGCGGGAGCGCCAGAGATGACAGTTGGGCACAGGAGAGGCTGGGGCACAGGCGCCGCACCGACAGCCAACCGTCGACACCACGCCGGTTCCGCGCGCTCACTAGTGAACAGCGACCAAACACCAACGTCAAGAGTACCGAACAGTGAACATGCTCTCCCCGAAGGAGTCCACGATACCCACACCAGAGGGGCTGATACGTCCTACGGGAGAGGCCCAGCCCGCAATACCAGCACTGCTGACCCGTCCCACGGGAGAGGCCCCCAGTCTGCAGTACCGACACCACTGACCCGCCCCACGGGAGAGGCCCAGTCCGCAGTACCGACACCACTGACCCGTCCCACGGGAGAGGCCCCCAGTCCGCAGTACCGACACTGCTGACCCGCCCCACGGGAGAGGCCCCCAGGTCCCACGGGAGAGGCCCAGTCCGCAGTACCGACACCACTGACCCGTCCCACGGGAGAGGCCCCCAGTCCGCAGTACCGACACTGCTGACCAGTCCCACGGGAGAGGCCCCCAGTCCGCAGTACCGACACTGCTGACCCGTCCCACGGGAGAGGCTCCCAGGTCCCACGGGAGAGGCCCCCAGTGCGCCGTACCGACACCAGTGTGGCGGCCGACACGGCTCGTGCCGACCCGGTGGTCCGATAGCCATCGTCTGTCCGGCCACGTCCGACGCTGATGGCCGTCTGGGGTGGGAGGTCGGCTCGGCACCACGGCCGATACCATCGGGCAGAGTCACGAGCCGCGCCGGCCGAGGCGGGCCCGCGCCGACGCCCGCCAGATTCGCATGCATTCGGGTCACTTTCGCGGTTTCGCGGCGCGCGTGGGCGGCGGCCGCGCGACGTCAGTGTGCGGTGACGGCCGGGCGCGTATTACGACGGCCGGGTCACTCGCAGCCCGGCCGTCCCGTCGACAGCAGACACGCGTTACACGTCTGAGCACGGCGACATGAACGGCCACGTACACACCGTGCACGGCGACATACACGGTTACATATACGGTTACATATACGGCTACGCACACGACAAGGTACACAGCGACCACCGGACCAGACCCCCGGTCCCGGTCCAGCCCCCCCCCCCCCCGGTCACGGTCCCAGTCGGTCCGTGCACGGCCTGATGCTGAACTGCGCCTTGACAACAGCACACAGCACAGCGGACCTGAGTCACAGCTCGTCACCCCGTTAGCGGTGCACACGCAGAGCGGCAGGCCGGCGGGGCCCGACAACGCACCAGGTCGCGCCGCAGCCGACTGCAACTCCAACGGCAACGGCGCCGGCTGTTCGCTGTTTGTTTTTTAGCTGCAGCGAACGGCGCATGCACGGGTGGGGGAGGGGGGCTGGTCAGCCCACAGGGGGAGGGTAGTCACCGCTGACAGGCGGAGCTAGAAAAACATGCTGCTCCTGGATTTCGTCATCCAGAACGTTATTATCTGCCGAAAATCATCCTCTCCTTTTTCTCACTGGAAGGTTGAACGGTGCTGTTTCACAATGAATCAAACATGCTGCAACTTTAGAAAATTCCAACAACTCACTGCTAATTGCACACCAAGACTCTGGTGTTGCAACCTGGGAATTTCTGATGCTGCAACCAGGAAGACAACTAACGTCCTCATATCGGACAACTCCCAAAATTTTCACTCCAAGTACAAGATTTCACGACACAGATCCATTCCTGGCAACAGGTAAGAGGCCATACACAGCGCGCGTGGTTACTGAGGAAGCCGGCAGCGCGTGGTTACAGAGGCAGCCGGCAGCGCGCGTCGATGACATCCAGTCGGCGACTCCATCTGCCGGGATCTGCGACTCCATCAGAGGCAGCCGGCAGCCCACTGCCGAGATCGTGTATCATCTCAGCTCGGTGGCCATCCGGCAATCTACAATCTTCTGCGTCGACCCCCGCTAGTTCGTGTTCGGTCCCTATCTTCTCGGAGGCATGCATAGTCACAACCATACCACCAACTGTGAATTGTCGTCAGAGCAGTGAGTTTGATGCCGGTGGGGTCCGGTCCAATTTTGTCATCGACCCCCTCCCCCTCCGCCAAACCCCTGTACTGCGTTGAAAGCATCACGTTACAACTGTAGCTTCTACGGTTGGTCAGCCCGCGCCGCCCGCTTCGGGCGGCGCGGGCTGAGATTCGACAGGGTTGCCACCTTACACAGGTCAATGGCTCCCAGGCTCGCAACGCCCGAAGTCCTGGTCCTACCGCCAACCGTCCCGGTCCCACCGCCAGCCGTCCCGGTCCCACCGCCAACCGTCCCGGTCCCACCGCGAGCCGTCCCGGTCCCACCGCCAGCCGGGCGGAGCACTGCAACAGCCCGGTAATAATGACTATGCGTGTGAGCTAACACCAGTAGCAAAATGGAAAGGCCGGCTAAGTGACGGGTGGCATACACGTCCATGGCGGGCGATTTATTGGCCGTTCGGAAACGTGCGGTCATCCCCACTGTTCCCAGGCGTCCCGACCGGCGGCCGACAACAGGTGCGGTGTGACGCCATCGTGCCCGGTCATCGCCGATGCCTCCCGCCGGCGGCGGCGACACGGCGTGACGTCACCACGCGCAACAGCTGGCGCTGCGGCCACGCCCACCGCGCCGCCCGCAGCACCGACCGCAGCCGCAGCCGCAGCCGCCGCAGCCGCAGAAGCGGCGTCGCCAAAACCACACACCAGCGTCTCCGCGAGAGTTCCCGGACACCAGACACACCAGCGCACCGCGAGTCTCCGGACACCAGACACACCAGCGCACCGCGAGAGTCCCCGGCCACCAGACACACCAGCGCACCGCGAGAGTCCCCGGCCACCAGACACCTCAGCGCACCGCGAGAGTCTCCGGACACCAGACACTCCAGCGCACCGCGAGAGTCCCCGGACACCAGACACACCAGCGCACCGCGAGAGTCCCCGGACACCAGCGCACCGCGAGAGTCCCCGGACACCAGACACACCAGCGCACCGCGAGAGTCCCCGGACACCAGCGCACCGCGAGAGTCCCCGGCCACCAGACACACCAGCGCACCGCGAGAGTCCCCGGCCACCAGACACTCCAGCGCACCGCGAGAGTCCCCGACCACCAGACACACCAGCGCACCGCGAGAGTCCCCGGACACCAGACACTCCAGCGCACCGCGAGAGTCCCCGGACCGCGCGGCACCAGACACTCCAGCGCACCGCGAGAGTCCCCGACCACCAGACACCGCGCACCGCGAGAGTCCCGACCACCAGACACTCCGCCCGCACCAGACACTCCAGCGCACCGCAAGAGTCCCCGGACACCAGCGCACCGCGAGAGTCCCCGGCCACCAGACACACCAGCTGACCTCTCCGGAAACCAGACAGCCAGCTAACACGAGAGGCCAGCATTTGGTGGCAAAGTTCTGCACACCACGTACGGTTCGGTCGACTGGCGCCTTCACGGCCCAGCACCATACTCCGCATCGGCGCCCGACCACGGTGACGTCAGCGGCAGCAGACAGTGGCACCAGCTGACCATACAGCCGCCCTGACCCTTCGGCCACGCTCAGACACCCGACACACAAATAGTCCTAGGGTAGTGCAGATCTGGAGCTGACGAAAACAAGTCTCAGCTGTAACTATTTACATTATTCATGTATGTATGCATGCGCAGCATGCATCATTGAAATTTAATTCACTTTAGTCAGCGCAATATCAATAACAATGCAGCACGTTAGAATTACAACGGAAATATTCGTCCCTAGTTTCCATCATTCCGGAGCTCACTTCCCACACAAATACCGACAATTCCACCATACCGGGCCCCCGTCCTGGCCGGCCGCCGCCGCCGTCCCTGGTCTGGTGCGTGGGGCGAGCTCGCGCCGTTCCCACGGGACGGCGGCGCGCCGTGCAGTGGCTGCTGGCGCCACCGCCTGCGGCCTGATAGGCCGCGTCTCGCGCCATCGCCCAGCGCCGCGGCCGGATGGTGGCGGGCGGAGGCGGGTGGAGGCGGGACCGGACCGGCCGAGTCGCCGCGCCGCCGCCGTCGCGACAGATGGTCGGCTGGTGTAGCGCGGTGCTCGGGTTCCTCAGGCGTTCTGCCGTAGTGGTGATGTGTTCCGAGTACTGAGGTGTCGAGGTGCCGCGACACTGAGGTATTTACATAACGTACTGAGGACTGACGTGCTGAGGTACTGAGGTACTGACTACTGAGGTAATGAGACGTCCAGGTGCCGCGACACTGAGGTATTGACGTAGCGTACTGAGGACTGACGCGCTGAGGTACTGAGGACCTGACGTACTGAGGTACTGACTACTGAGGTAATGAGACGTCCAGGTGCCGCGACACTGCGGTATTGGCGTAGCGTGCTGACGTACTGACGTACTGTGGTATGAGGTGTCGAGGTGCCGAGGAACTGAGGTATCGGTATGACTGTGGAAACTATCCTCGGTTCTGAAGCTTTGTGTCCACGCACTTGCTCTTGTTCCTCGTCCCAAGTTCGTGTTGCTTGAATTTTCCGCTCCTACGCTACCTTTGCAACGCTAGCTTTCCACTCTGACCCAATGCCATTGATTTTGTGACCATGGCTATCATATGCTAGATATGCCACGGTCATCCAGGTGCCGCGTCATACTCCGGTCATGCTCCGGTCACACCACAATCAAATACAACAGACGTGCCATAGTCTTACCCTGGTCACACAATATTCATACTCCAATCATACCAGTCGTTCCACAGTCACACCACTGGCACACCACAGTTGCACCACAGTTACACCAGTAACTCCAACAACACACCACGGCCACACCACACCCACGCCCAATGTGTACTCCAGGCCTGGCACGGCAGCCGGCCGTCCTGAACGGCCGGCCGTTCCATGCGACACCCCAGTCGTGGCTCGGCAGCAACGCGCCACAGCCACAGCTCCAGCTGCGGCGCCACCGCCCCAGGGCCCAGCCGCCGCGCCGCAGCGGGGTCGCACGCCGAATTTCTCGTGCAGTTTCGCCGCGCCGGTCGGGCGCGACCCCGCGACCCGGCGGCGAAACCGGCGCCGCCGGGTCCGCCGCGCCGTGACTCGGCGCTCCCGAGCCGTCCGCCGCGCAGATAGTGGCGGCGATAGTGACGCACACTGCGAGCACCAGCCGCCGCCGCCGTCCGGGGAGCTCGTGTGGGCGGAGGCCGCCTCACTCTGTGGCGGTAGTGGTGTGCACCACGAGCACCAGCCGCCGCCGCCGCCGTCCGGGGAGCTCGTGTGGGCGGAGGCCGCCTCACTCTGTGGCGGTAGTGGTGTGCACCACGAGCACCAGCCGCCGCCGCCGCCGTCCGGGCAGCACGTGTGGGCGGAGGCCGCCTCACTCTGTGGTGGTAGTGGTGTGCACCACGAGCACCAGCCGCCGCTGTCCGGGCAGCACGTGTGGGCGGGAGCCGCCTCACTGCGGTTGGGCGGGAGCGTCCGCTGCCAGCCGGATCGGAATACACGGAACGTTCTCCCGACGATGTCCGTGTGCCCGGCGCGCTCCGTATGGTATCGTGGCGAACAGCTCGCGCGGCCGACACTTCTGATTCGCTCGGCTATTTAGTTTGCTATTGGAGTTGAGGGGAGCGTCGACTGTATCGGCCGCACAGCGGCCAACGCTCGCTTAATACCAGCAACAATGGGCAAACATGTCAGCCGACAGGGGCTCAACAACGAAGACACGATCGTGGAATGACACTCGCCAGGGGCCACCTGTCTAATTTGAGCTCTTCCATCCGATCCCCTTCGCATCTCAGCGGTAATGTCACCAGCTTCCACCTCGGCAGTGGTGGTGGTGGCCATTTGACGCCCAATGCGTCCACAGCAGCAATAATTTTAGCAGCTTCCATTTCAGCGCAATGGTGCTTCCAGAGCTGAGACTACAACTGAGGTAATTTACTGAGATAATTAATTGCATGCACGTGGAGATCAATGATAGCACCGCCAGCATAGTGATCACTTATACCACACATGATGACGCAATTTTCCATGACGACGACACGACCCAGCTGCTCGCTGTTTCGTATCGTTCTGGGATTTCGCCGTACGAACAAAACACTTGTATTCATGCCGTCACGTGTATCACAACTATCATCCGGGAATGTCGGCACTCTACAATGACCAGATGGCGTACGGGGCACCACTCACGTAAAGGTATTGGGTCCGAACACCCACAGACCGGGGGCGGGCCGCGTCAAGGCTGCTTCACGTGACCGAGGCACCGACACGCAACCGAGACTCCTGATTTGGTGCGCTCAACAGCTGCGTTCGGCAGCCCACCAGCGGTTTCCCGATGTAGCCCGGGCGGGATGAGCGCGGATTTGAATACCACCCAGACGGCGGACCAGTTTGGATCGACGCGCACGGCAGCGGAGCGACGATGACGCAACGACGAGTACCCTCGGACCAATGATTTCGTGCAGCCCTTCGCCGACTACTAGGTTAGCTTAGTACGTGGTCCTGCCCCCACCACCGCCAACACACACGTAGCAGGTGCAGACAAACAGAGCAACCAGCGTCATTAGCTGCTCAACAACACATCAATCCGCCGCTCACCAGCGTTGGCTCCTAAATGCCATCAAGGCACCACAGCACCACGCAGGCTAGATGGGCGCTAAATGACCACACCTGGTCGATGCGCCCTAAAACTCAAATAACCAACCAACCAACCACGCAGGCCAGGCGGACCGAGCGACTCCACGGTAGCGTCAGCTCGGTGATCGGCCCGTCGCCATACGGTGCCAGTGACAGTCAGACGACTACAATGATGGTCACGGTCACCAGGAGCCACCAGGGGCTCGGTGACGCTTGGACACCAGGGGCCACCAGGACAGGCCGCCAGGGGCCACCTGTCTAATTTGAGCTCCTCCATGCGATCCACTTCGCATCTCAGCGGTAATGTCACCAGCCTCCACCTCGGCAGTGGTGGTGGTGGCTCTTTGACGCCCAATGCGTCCACAGCAGCAATAATTTTGACTGGTGATGGTCACCACTTGGTGACCACAGCCGTCAGACTTCTACGCCAGTCACCATGTGCCAATTCCGTTGCGCCCTTCGTTGGGCTCTCACGACGCCTTCGACCGCGGAGCCACGTCACCAACCTCTCACGCCCGCTGGACTCAGCAACAGGGTGGGAATTAGGGCATTTCTTAAGAGATTCCATCTCTTAAAACGTTTTTGCACACCGGGTTCATACAGGAATGCCACTTAAAAAAAACGAATACAAGATTGAAGAAAACACCCACCAAACATGTCATTCTACTTACGATTACCAAACAAACTAGCCTATTTTCGTACCATCAAGCACACAGACAACACCTGAACACACCACACCGAACCACAACCAACACAAAATGCCGACAACAACGCGCCAAACCTTGCGCCTGCGCACTGTACAGTGGCCTCTGGTCGCTACGAATTCGGCCGATGCGTCTCCAGAAACCTGCTTTCGAGCCACCCTATAGTGGGAAAAATTGACAGTTTTAAGAGACACCCTCCGGAGTCCCGGAGGTCACCGATCAGAATTTGCTTCGTTAGCCTTTTCTGTTCTGAAAACTGCCTTTCAACCATTCGATGCAAGGTATTTTATATGACGTCATAACCATTAGCAACTTTGAACACATGTCTAACAGTGTCATACTGCAAACACAAGACCTTGACTGGTCCTTTGCTTTGCGCACCGCTATCGCTTCCGACTGTCGCGTGAGAGGTAGTGGTGTTGGGTCGTATCATGCAGGGAATTGGCTGCGTAGGTAGGTAGGTAGATGTGCGCTCTGAGCTGAGAGTGAAGTGTGAATGGATTGTTTTTCATTTGGCTAGACTTATGCCGAAACCAACAGTGAAAGAAAAGCGCATTGCTCCTGCGAGTTATGAGAGACGAAGCTGAGCTGATCATCACGACGCCCTGCCTTGCGGTGCCATCCATTGTTCACCTCTTTGTTTCTATGCTTTGATGTGACCAAAAATGACGATGTGTATTACTTATGCATATTACGTAGGTACTGACTAGTCACGTATGATTTTCCGTCGGTTACCGGTGAATATATTCCATACATACAAAAATAATATGTCCATGAAAATGTACTCCGGAAGAAATATGTTTGCAATCCGACTCCAAACCCAGAAAGTAAGCTGCCCACTGTGCTCAGCAATCTCGCCGATTGTGGGATTCGAACCCGCGATCTTGCGATCAGGAGTTCGACGCCCTACCGACTGATCTACTACCACCCCGCGGCAAATGTCGCTGCCCTTTGTCACACCATGCTCGTCGTGGCCTGACTGACCTAGAAGGCAGGGCGGCGGTGGTGGCGGCTCGTGTCGAGCCTGGCCCTGCGTCAGCAGGATCTGGCTGTCCAGCTCGTGCAGCTCCGCCTGCAGCTGCTGCAACTTCGAGTTGCCCTCCTTGACGATGCTGGCCACGTTCTGGAGGCTCTTCTTGTCGGAGGTGGCCGTGCGCAGCTTCTCGGCGCCCTCCTTGAGCCGCAGCTCCTTGCGGATCTCGCGCTTGATGTGCTCGCGCAGCTCCTCCAGTTTCTGAGGCAGCGCCGCGTCGTTGAGGTCGGCCGCCAGGCCGTACTTCTGGCCCATCTCGTGGAACGCCGAGTGGGTGGCGCAGTCGCCCTGAAACGGCAGGGCAATCGGTCAGGGGACAGCTCAGGGAGCGGGCACGTCAGTCGGTCAGGGGGCGGCTCAGGGTCGAGTACGTCAGTGAGTCAGGGGACGGCACAGGGAGCGGGCATGTCAGACGGTCAGGGGACGGCTCAGGGTCGAGTACGTCAGTGAGTCCGGGGACGGCTCAGGATCGAGTACGTCAGTGAGTCAGGGGACGGCTCAGGGTCAACTACGTCAGACGGTCAGGGGACGGATTATGGTCGAGTACGTCAGTCGGTCAAGGGACGGCTCAGGGTCGAGTACGTTAGTGAGTCAGGGGACGGCTCAGGGTCGAGTACGTCAGTGAGTCAGGGGACGGCTCAGGGTCGAGTACGTCAGTCGGTCAGGGGACGGCTCAGGGTCGAGTACGTCAGTCGGTCAGGGGACGGCTCAGGGTCGAGTACGTCAGTGAGTCAGGGGACGGCTCAGGGTCGAGTACGTCAGTGAGTCAGGGGACGGCTCAGGGTCAGGTACGTCAGACGGTCAGGGGACGGCTCAGGGTCGAGTACGTCAGTCGGTCAGGGGACGGCTCAGGGTCGAGTACGTCAGACGGTCAGGGGACGGCTCAGGGTCGAGTACGTCAGCGGGTCAGGGGACAGCTCAGGGAGCGGGTCAGTCGGTCAGGGGGCGGATCAAGGTCAGGTACGCTCGCACAATGTGACCAGGTCAGGTCGGGCCAGATGGGGGCTGATCGCAGCAGTCAAATTGGAATCGTAGGTCAGGTCAGAGTGGGTCAAATGTTTAAGGACAAATCATGTCGGCGTTGTACTAATACTTCGCCGGTCAGCCGACGGCAGCCAGACATGCCCGAGGAAGGTGAAGGTCGCATGCTCGAGCACTTGTCGATTTCGTCATTACCATCTCCATGCCCGTCAAGTGTCATGCATTCCTTACATTTTGACACATTATGTTCAAGACCATGTGCTGAGCCTTTCTGTGCCCAGACTTATCACTATATATATCAGCCAAAGGGTATTCTTATAATCAATACTACCGGGTCTTGGAGGGGGCTGTCTTTTTACAATGTCCTAAAGCTTTTCCAAGATCGTTGCAAAACTGCCGAGGTGGCGCCACAATCACTTCAGGCCTTTTCCTTGCACATTTTTGCGAAGGGATAATTTCCATCTCAGGTCATGTGAGGTCATTGACCTAGCTCAGATCAAAGGACCACCTCCAAATGAAGGTCAATAACGCATACACATGAAGGGAAATTGAAACGAAACTTACTACTTCAGTTCAATTGAGCAGTGTCTCCAAAACGTATATATCGAATTTTTGTTTTTGTCTAGCCGTGATCTGAAGTCACGGCTAAGTTTGGCCAATTTCGGGTCAATTTTCCCATTGGTATCACATATATGCTCTTCTAACGTCATGTTTGCCTTGGTATGCATGTACAAGCATTAGAAGTTCCTTATGTCTTCATTTATCTGATATCCATCAAGTGCTCTGAGATCGGGTCACGACCAAATCGCAGTGCGGGCTAGGCATATATATAGACATTGCTGTTTTATTATTTGTTTGGTGGCTGCATGGCCTAAATAGTGCCAACGTTGCTATACACGACTTAAACTTCACAAATATGCGACATAAAATTAAAGCACATTAATTTTTAATCAATTTTTTAAATTTCAATTTAACTTAATTTTAATTAAGCGCACATAAAACCACATTTATTTTTCCTAAAAAACAACACACCCGTTTTGAAAATTATTGCACAGAAGAATAAGAATAATTTCCGACAATATTTGTCCAGGGCTTTCCAATATCATCCCGTTCGTTTTCATACAACGCTTAGTGTGCAAGTTAGATGGGGGTCTTTAAGAACCTCTCCCCGAGACAGCGTGTGAGGATCTGAACGGAGAAACGGCGCAGGTTAAGCGAATATAGCCGCGCGTCACTATATACGATATCATTTCCTCTGTATCACCTCCACATCTCGCCCACATTTTTCCTTCACTTGTTCTTCATTATCAGTTTCTATCAACCCAGAACTGGATCCTATTGTGCTTCATCGTGTCACAATGAGTCGCCGTTTTGAAACACGAGCTAACAATAGATTTTCCTTGTGACCATCACGGTCTGTTTGAAACCAGAGTAAGAACACTAGCATATCACCTGAAAAACGTATCCCCACGGATGTCAATTAACATAGAATAATTGAATGCATACAGCATATAATGGCTATTGGTCAAGCATAGCAGTGTGCGTAGCACAACGATCCTCAACGGATCTCGCATGGTGTCAGTACCACCAGCGTGGGCACATATTCAACACATGGTGCCAGCACTCAGGCCTGACCTGACCTCCAGGTGACCAGTCAGGTTTCTCAGGACTTCAACAGTGCGGAACTCACATACGTATTACACAAGTGCAGCTGGAGAAACACACCGGGCGACAGAACAGGCACCACACCTCTCCTCCCACGCGCTACATTCACCACACCCAGAGGTTGCAACACGGGAAATGCACGTTGCAAAAGGTCGTCGGGGCCGGGGACAAACGAGCGGCACAAGTCATGTGCACATCGCCGTCCCGCCCGGCGCCCGTGACGGCCGTGGCCGTCTGTGTCACTGCGAGCGGGGTCCACTGGAGAGGTCCAACCACAGCCACCGCCGGCCGCCCGACAACAGTGACGGCCGTCTGTGTCACTGGGCGGCGTCCAACGGAGAGGTCCAAACACAGCCACCGCCGGCCGCCCGACACCAGTGACGGTCGTCTGTGTCACTGGGCGGCGTCCACTGGAGAGGTCCAAACACAGCCACCGCCGGCCGCCAGACACCAGTGACGACCGTCTGTGTCACTGCGAGCGGGGTCCACTGGAGAGGCCTCCACAGCCACCGCCAGCCGCCCGACACCAGTGACGGTCGTCTGTGTCACTGCGAGCGGGGTCCACTGGAGAGGTCCAAACACAGCCACCGCCGGCCGCCCGACACCAACTGGTGTCGAAGAAGTTGTGGATGAAGTTATTTAGCGCAGTTATAAATGCAATACATTTAAAGTTCGAGCTGGAGAAAAATCCAGCACGAACACGGGCAGCAAAATGGTTTTCAGGGTTTGGATGTTTGAAGTAACATTTTATTCCCACCTTGCTGACCACCAACATCTATTAGAGAACAGCATCAATATCTGTATTTATATATTTGGTGAGGGGTACGGATAGGCTGTATAACCACGTAAACTACACGTTGATCTGAAAGTCGCCTGCAACCGGTAAGACCTTGGTACCTAGAGTGCCGTAATGCGACGGCACGTGTTTTCATTCAAAACAATTTAAACAGGGCAAAAGGCGTGCCCGCCCGCTTGCCCTCACGACACACCATCGGCGCAATGTGCGTCCATGCGCAGATGTGTCGCCCAGCCGCCGCCGGCCTCTCCGACGGACGACAAATTGAACACGGCTCAGCTTGGACGGACTGGTGGTGCGGCGACCCGACCCGACCCGACCCGACCGGACCGGACCGGACCGGAGGGGCCGCGGACGTTCAGTTGATGGAGCGTCGGACTTTTGACCGCAAGATTGTGGGTTCAAATCTCACAACTGAACCGCATTTACAGAGTCCACCCGTGACCAATCGGCGCGAGAGGTTGGCGACGTTATATAACCTAGCGGTTGAATGCGTCGTAAACGAATCCAAGAAGACCGGACTGGTGGTGCGGCGACCGGACCTGATCGTCGGCGCGTGGTATCCGGTTCCCAATGCGGTCGGACAACCGTTCGTAGGACGGACCGGAACTTTTACCATGCAAGGTAAAATATCATCGCAGCAGCCGCAGCGGTGAATGGAGCAAAGGTGGCAGGCCGACTACAAGGCCCCATCTCCGCGGCCCAACACCGGCTGACTGCATGAAGCACAGGAGCATAGGATCCCCACTCGCCGATCCACTACCAGCCGGCTACGGGGGACATCTCGCCGGCCAAAGACGGTCGGCTACCGCGGCCCACCAGCAGAGGAAACGTTCGTACACCCGGTCCGACCGGTCGCGGCGCGTGTCACCCGGCTCCGACCATTGTGCCGGCCGGTGACCACGATCAGATCAGAGATCACGCCGAGTGGACCTGGCCACGGCCGTGCAGACCACTATTGAGAGCGCGTGGGCGGGCGCAGATCATATCTGGCGGCGGCACCGGCACACCGACTCGCCGGCGCACCGCGGCCAGACTGCGGTCCAGACGCCGCGATACATGCACAACGTCGGTTGGCTACTGGGTTTCACGACACGTCGACTGTTGAGTCGTGCAGCGTCGCCAATCTCTCACGCCGATTGGTCGCAGGCGAAGAGTAGCGACAGGTGAGACTCGAACCCACAATCTTTCGATTGTGAGACGGGCAACTTACCCCTAGGCTACTCGTCCGCACATGCACACCGTGGCCGTGCTGGCCATTATTCGAGCAGCTCCCACCACTCCAACGGGGACGACTGACGGCTCCACCACGCTACCGGACCAGTCCTAGGTCACCACTTCACCGTCGGACCAGTTAGTTAGTTAGTTATTGGTTTTACGACACATCGACCGCTGAGTCATGTAGCGTCGCCAATCTCTCACGCCGATTGGTCGCAGGCGAAGAGTAGCGACGGGTGAGACTCGAACCCACAACCTTTAGATTGTGGGACGGGCAACTTACCCCTAGGCTACTCGTCCCCTCACCGTCGGACCAGTCCTACGTCACCTTTTCACCATCGGACCAGTCCTACGTCACCACCTCACCGTCGGACCAGTCCTACGTCACCACTTCACCGTCGGACCAGTCCTACGTCACCACATCACCATCGGACCAGTCCCACGTCACCACTTGACCGTCGGACCAGTCCCACGTCACCACTTGACCGTCGGACCAGTCCTACGTCACCACATCACCATCGGACCAGTCCCACGTCACCACTTGACCGTCGGACCAGTCCCACGTCCCCACTTCACCGTCGGACCAGTCCCACGTCCCCACTTCACCGTCGGACCAGTCCCACGTCACCACTTGACCGTCGGACCAGTCCCACGTCACCACATCACCGTCGGACCAGTCCCACGTCACCACTTGACCGTCGGACCAGTCCCACGTCACCACTTCACCGTCGGACCAGTCCTACGTCACCACATCACCATCGGACCAGTCCCACGTCACCACTTGACCGTCGGACCAGTCCCACGTCACCACTTGACCGTCGGACCAGTCCCACGTCACCACTTGACCGTCGGACCAGTCCCACGTCACCACTTGACCGTCGGACCAGTCCCACGTCACTTCCCCTTGACCGTCGGACCAGTCCCACGTCACCACTTCACCGTCGGACCAGTCCCACGTCACCACTTGACCGTCGGACCAGTCCCACGTCACCACTTCACCGTCGGACCAGTCCCACGTCACCACTTGACCGTCGGACCAGTCCCACGTCACCACTTCACCGTCGGACCAGTCCTACGTCACCACTTCACCGTCGGACCAGTCCCACGTCACCACTTCACCGTCGGACCAGTCCCACGTCACCACTTGACCGTCGGACCAGTCCCACGTCACCACTTGACCGTCGGACCAGTCCTCCGTCCTCACCGCACCGCGCCGCACGTTTTTATCAGCGGCGCGCTGCAAACGCGTGTCACGCCGGTCCCCGCGCTTCTCCGGCCGGAGAAGAGCACTAGGCAAACGGCACAAAAAGACGAAGCATTAAATTATTTTACGACGCATTCACCTGCCAAGGTTATTTAGCGTCGCAAATCTCCCACACAGATCGGACGTGGGCGGACGGTTCAGCCGGGCCACGATTGAGTCCAGAGCCTGCCACCGAGAGACAGCCGACAGCAGCAGCCTGCAGCCTTTTTAGCGGAGCAAACCAATGCATCATCATGTGGCGTCATGCATCATCATGCCAAGCAGCAAACGTCACGCGGCCGTAGCGCTTCAGCACTTCAAACTCGGTGCAATATGTCAAGAATGGCTCGTTGTTAGCCTCCCGCTAACGAGCTTCAAACTCTGCGCAATACGTCAGGAATAGCACGGCGCTAGCTCCCAGCAAACCAGCTTCGAACTCTGTGTAATACATCAGGAATAGCTCAGTGTTGGTTCCCGCAAACGAGCTTCAAACTCGGCAAATTTACCCACTGTACTAAGATAGACCGGACACTGGTGCCTCCGATGCACCGGCACCACACGCGGGCATGTCCGGTCCGGCTGTGTGGGGCCGGCCGGCCGGCTCGGCCGCCGAGGGCGCCCGGCACCGGCGGATGACCTCCGCAGGACCCTGAACCCGGTCTGGGCGTGCCGCTCGCCGCCACGGCGGCCGGCCACGTCGACCGACGCCGGCTCGACCCCCGCCGCGGATATCGCCGCCAGCCGCGGCCAAGCGCTCCAGCTGCTGCGACGCCGACTACGCGAGCTGGCAGAAAAGCTGAACACCCACCGGCGGATAATTCGCACGGCCGGGGAAGCGGCCAAACTCGGCATCCATCGACCGACCGACCGACTGGTCGTCAGGTGCGGCCAGCCTTGGAAGGAACGCCGGTGCACCGGGACCGATCAGCATTCACCGTGCGTACCCAGACACTGCACGAGGAGTCGCCGGCCTGGACAGGGGCGGCGCCATGCGATGCGGCACGCCGACCTCAGACAGCATGGTCGTCAGGGCGGCAGCATCACCCACTGCCCAGCTGTTTAGCGTCCGTCGACCGGCGTCGGAGCGTGCCACAGGCGCCCAGTCAAGGTCAGGCCGGCGGCCGCAGAAGCCCGGCTCCGCAGCCGGCAGCGGCTACTCACGCCGGCTGGTGTGGGAGGCAGACGACACTGCGTCATCGCCGCGGCTCAGCCTCTCGTCGTGACGCCGACAGCACGTGATCTATCCACAGCTGTGCCCAACACACACCAACATCGCCGGTAAGCTGCCGCCATAACAGAACAACAACGCAATGTGTTACACAACGGCAGAAATACACTGCCGGCAGACAGCGGCAGCACACCTGCCGGACGTGACGAGCTGTTGACGTCGACGGTGTTGACGAGAGTGACGTCACGTCGCCGGAGCACGCCCGGCAGAGCCGCCGCTGACGCAATGCATGGAGACGTCGCGTGCCGGCCGCTCGCGCACGGCCCAGTCGAGCCGTCGTGTCGCCGCGCCAAAACAGGAAACGGCGCGCACATTCCGGCCGGCGCGGCGTGCCACGCAATAAACCGATCTGGTGAAACACAGCCTGCGGGAGTCGCGGGTCACGCTCGCCGACCTGCGGGGGGGGGGGAGTGACGTCACACCCGGCGCGGTGTGTCACCACAGCGTGACTCCCGACAACGGCGCCACCTCGGCACAACAAGACGACCGGCGTCGACAATCAGAACGGCGGCACGGCCGGCCGCAAAACACGTCGGCGCGCCGATGGAGCACGACGCGCCGCCCCCGCCCCCGGCGCGACCCGCCATTCACAGCCGTCGGCGCCCGCCGGCGTGTGGCGCAACTGAAGCGACTGAAGTACGCCGCCGCCGGACGAGCCGCGCTCATCACGGACGGCCTCGGCACGCTCGCCACAGACACCCACCCGCCGGTCTGGCCGTCCGCCCACGCGCTCAGCTGTCGGACGCTCCGCGGCCGACCGGCACAATGGCGCGACGTCACCCCGATCGGGTCCGGCGTGAACAGGAGGCTGTGGGAATCCATCGAGAGCTGAACCGAGAGCCGAGCCGAGCTCCACCCTCAAGACATGACATATCTAGCAGGACCTGGTAAGCGAGCTATCCTAATGCGCCCCAAAGCCAAAATAACCCACTATCCGCCAGTACCTGATGGAAGTGATTTGGACCTGAACATGAAGTCCCCACCAGGACCTATGGTGTTCACAAATAACTGCGGAGGCTTTCACTAGGGTCTGGCGGACACGTCTCCTCGGTTTTAGATGAGTGATTTAGTGTTCTAGGGCGAGCCAACTACTCGTTTTGCGACCAAACCGGAGTTTAGGGATGCTTCCTATCAGGAACTGAGTACGACACCTATCGAGACATGATGATGCTATTTACCGGGAAATGGACGCTGATGACCGCCGGCACCCGATGAAGATGTGATCAATACCTCAGAATAGAGTCTGCCAGGTGGCCTGGTGCCATGTCTGCTAGGGATTATGGTACCCGGTCTACCAGAGCTCATGATACCCGTTCTGCCAGGGGTCCTGGTACCAGATCTACCGGGGCTCCTGGTGTTGCCACATGGAATACTCCCGGTCAGCTTGTTAATTATTAAGGCCTTAGCGTGTCTGAAACGCGATAGTCACATCGAGCGCCCGACGCCTTCGTATCCATAAATCAAACAAGCACGTGACACCTTCAGGCACCACCATCCAGCTACCCCGCACCGCACCCGTCTGGCCACGTTCGTCACGTGACATGCGAGTCACGCGCTGCTAGGCACCACGCACCTCCCAGTATAGTCGCGACGCATCACGAGCCGGCCGTGCCACTGCCTCCGCCGCACATACTTCGCCGTACACACGAACGGACAGTCCCCCGGCCGGCCGTAGACGTGACGCGCTACTGCTACCGCCGACCATTCCACTCTTGATACTTGGCCGCTCCGTCCAGCCCACGGTCCTGCCGCTGGCCGTTCCTCTCCCGGCATCTCACCGCTCCTCACCCACTCCGCAGTCCTACCGCGGGGTGGGTCGACGGCAGGCGAGGCGGTGCGACACGACGGACGGCACAGCGCGTGACGACGGCGTCACCACCGCCGCGGACCGTCGTGTCAGGCGTGTCGTGGCCGGCGACAGAGACGATCGTGAGTAAGGCGACAGCCGCCGCCACGTAACGACAGGCCCACGACAACCACCGCCCTCCGATGGCGACCGGACCAAGTAGGCGTCAAGACCGGTCGCCCCCGCCAGTTGGTAGTGGGAGTAGCCGAAGCAACCTAGCATCACCATTAGTTATTCCAGCATTGTCATCACCACAGTAATAATAACCGTCGGCTCCACGTGTTGTCTGTTAGAGCGACGCGCGTGCGAGCGCGAGCGCCAGCCAGCCGACAGGGGAGGGGGAGGCGACGCGCGTGGGACGACACTCCCGACAGTGATCGTTAGTTAGTTAGTTATTTGAGTTTAAGGGCGCTTCGACCAAAACGTGATCATTTAGCGCCCATAACTTCCAGTTGAGCATCAGTTAGTTAAGCAGGCAGGTGCTACGGGTGTGTGTAGATGGCTTGAAAACCGATCGCTTTCAGAAAGCGGACCGACAGTGATCGTCGTGCACGTCACGGCAGATGTCACGACGGATGTCACGCGCGCCGCCAGCACCCGTGCACGCGCCGCCGCCTCCCGGATACGGCCGGCGTCCGTGTTAGCAGCCGAGGTGACGGTAACGGCGTTGGCACGAGTTAATCTCCTCAACACAGTGCATGCGGTCCACTCCAACTCCATCCTGTGTTTGCTTCCAAGAAGGCTTAGGCTGTTCTCGCCGAGTTCGCAGAACGTGAGATCCACCGGATTTCGTACCCACACTTCCCAGTAAACGTGACCAGACGATTTCGAGCACAGATCAACCCGATATCATGAATTATTAGCCCAAGGCCGAGTACCGAAGTCCAGCGGTGCCATCAATAAACGCGACCCAAATCACGGCACCAGGCAAGAACCAGTGGCTGCCCCATGAAACTTCCGGGTGGCACCTCCGTCGGTCAATCACGGCCTGATCCCGGTGTCCAACGCTTCCAGTGGCAACACCACCCGCCCCCGCACCACCAGGCATCAGCGGCGGCAGCGGGCGAGATGTGACGACATCGACGGCAGCGGCTGTGGCAGGAGCGAAGGCAGGGGTGGCGGCAGCGGCGCCCATCACTCACCACCGGCCGGCTGGTCGGACCGCGTGCGTCGGGAGCCGCCGGTAAGCCAGCTGGCCACGGAGCGCTCCCACGACACCGCCGCAAGGGTGGAGGCGACAGGCGAGACGAGCGGCTGGACACATCCGGCCGCCGGCCTCCCTCGCCACGATGCTCCACACCACCGCACACACAGCTTCAGCAGCGCCGACTCCTCACGAGGCCGTCTCACCACGGTACACACAGCGTCAGCGGCGCCTTCCTCGATATTCCGTCCTCCCCGGGGATTCATTTTCCTCTGTCATCCGTCTTACCCGGTGTTCACTTTCCTCGGTCAACCGCTCTTCCCGGGTTCACTTCCGTCGAATTTCCGTCCTCCCCGGTGGTTCACTTCCCTCTGTCATCCGTCCTCCCTGGGATTCACTTTCCTCGATTATCCGTCCTCCCCGGTGGTTTACTTCCCTCGACCATCCTTCCTCTCCGCGATTCACCTTCCTCGATCATGCGTCCGTCCCACCGGCTGCTCGGCTTCCTTTACCCACCGGGTCCGCTTCGCTTCTGTCGTTCGTCTGCCATCTCCTGGCCCATTTGGCCAGCTCGTCCCACGTTGGTTGGTTCCGAGAGCTTCAGGCGCAGCGACCACGCTGGGTGCTCGTCCGTTGCCTCCCCACTAATTGATACCTCCGTCCGTCCGCCAACTGATTTATCTCCCATTCGCCCGCTGCCTCCCGGCTGATTTATCCCCCATTTGTCCAACGCCTCCGAGCTAGTTTAATCCCATTTGTTCACAGTCTACCAGCTGATTTTTCCCATTCGCCCGCCGCCTCCCGGTTGATTTATCATATCCGTCCACCGTCTGCCAAAAGCCAAACCACGTTCACACCGTTTGCTTTACCTAGTCTACTTCCGTTTTAGGAAATAACAACTAACATGGCTATGTTGCACCCACAACTACGTTGCTATAAAAAGCTTAAAGCGCCTGTTGTCATAAAAATATGATATATCGACAACAGTACAACATGAGATCTGCGATCCATCACAACTTATGGTGATCTGAAAGAGTTGATACCCGAGGCACCATCTCCGGCCGCAGTGGCGAGTAGATCGTTGATAAGATCATGCCCCAAAGATAATCAAGTTGCCCTCCAGAACCAACAACACGGGAGCCGTCCGCTATCACGTCAGACGTTCTGTCGGCGGTCGTTTAAAGCATTGACATTTTCATCGGCCGTGGAAAATTCCTATCTGCAAATCGGGCGTGAACGGCTTGTCGCACAGCAGTCATACAGGCCACCATAAATAGCTGCTGTTTTCATGTGTGTTACGTGCTATCACTGGTGATTGTATAGTGTCCAAATCCAATTGGAAACGAGACACCCCGAGGAAGGCAATCGCCGACACATCGGCAAATATACCGCACGCGTTTAGCTGAACACATCAGCGTCGTGACGCCACGGCCGCCGCGTCCGGCGGGCCGACAGTCGGCCGGCACGTGGCGCGCTCTCGTGCGCCGGCTGCCATGACGTCACAGACCCGGAGCACGTGTCGCCGCGTCGGACGCCCGGCCGGCCGTCCCGCCCGTCGCATTGTGCGTTCGTCACACGTGGCGGTGTGACGTCAGACGGTCCCGATATAGACTCGCGACACCGGCGGCCGCCGACAATGGGCGGGGCGGGGTCGGTCCGGTTTCCGCCGCACACTCCGCCGGCGTCA
Source organism: Imbricaverruca yamaguchii (assembly GCA_034440575.1). Lineage (NCBI taxonomy): Eukaryota > Metazoa > Arthropoda > Thecostraca > Neoverrucidae > Imbricaverruca > Imbricaverruca yamaguchii. Next base: position 1,458,214 of record JAOTOL010001625.1, read on the forward strand.
GCGTCAGTATCGGCACGATGCCCACCCCCAGCAGCTACCACCGGGCAGGCGAGCGGGCGAGATGGATTGGACGGAACGGAACGTCGCAATTTCACCGGAAGACTGTCGACACCGGCGGGCGTCAAGTTTCTGGTGGTGAACACCAGCAAATCGCATTACCTGAGGCGTACTACGACCGATGGCATACAATGGAATTGATCAGTCCTGCAGGCAGTATAACACTCGTCCACTTCACCACCCAAATGCTAGCAAACAGCAGCAGCACGAGCACAGCACCCAAATGAACAACAATAGAAGACATCAATGTCAGAAGCCGCTAAAATCCGCCCCTCATTCCAGTTATCGATTTGCATGATGCGTAGGACCTCCCGTGCCACTTCAGGGACAGCTGTCGTCTGTTCCAGTGTCAATTCGGTTGGCGATCCTAGCCACGCACCAAGACTCTATGTCGGTCCTACTGTTTTCGTCGGATTCCTATTTCCAACGCGGTTCGAGGTGAAAACTTGGTTCACAGCCCCAGCTCCGTACTGCAGTGTCCTATAATTTCCAGCCCCAGCGTTGTGCAGCAGTGTCCTGGAATTTATTCCCGTAGAATGGAGGTCATGGGCCCACGACGTGAAAAGCAACTATGAAATCGAAAGAAACCAACATTATTGCATTCAAAAATGAACTTACGAAAAAAGATAAAGGTAAAACGTAAGTATTATAAAATGCGATGAACTAAGGCAATTGGATGCAGTCAGTTCAGGATGTCAAAACAACAGTCGAAATGAACTTCGATTAGGTGTTCGTTTCCACGCAAATCTGGGCATTCCAGCACATTGGATGTTCGCAGGTGCCAGCGGACCCCGCAGCAACCCGCGCAGCAGGATATCCGCCCGGACCGGCCGCCCGCATCAGTGAGAGAGAGAGAGCACCACACCAGTGTCGGCTCCCACCTGTGCAGGCGTGAGAGTCGCCAGCCGGACCAAGATCGGACGCCGCACAAACCGAACGCAAAAACGGCGCACGCTGCCGCTCATTTTGCCGCGCATCCACCGGAAAGCGATAAAGTGCGCGTGAAGTGTGCGTTCCCAGGCGGGGCTGCGTGTTCCGCCGCCTGGTGGTGCCGCGCTCCCGCCACAGCTGACGGCGCGCCGGCGCCGACGATCCCAGCCGGCAGGGCGACGCCTCCCCCCCCCGTCAGCTGGTGACCGGACGCGCCAACTGGCTCACTTCCACACTGCGCGCGCGCGGGGACGGGGCGGCGAGCGGGCGGAACCGAGCTAACCAGCGCTGTCGTCGGCCGGCGGCGGTGCGCCTTTCTCCGGCGGCGGAGTTCCCAGGCGGCGGCGCGCGCAACACTGCAGCCGCCGCCGGGCACACGGCGGGTCGGCGGGTCGGAGAGCGGGCGTGACCCGGCGCCGCCCGCTGTGTGGCCGCTGGGCCGTGGGTGCCTCGCCGGCACCGCCGCGGACGACGACGGCTCCCCACTGGCGCCACCTAATCAGCCATTCACACTGCTGGCTCTTCATCTGATGGTTAGTTATTTTGGCTTTAGGGCGCTTCGACCAGTTTTGATCATTCGCGCCCATTTGATCTGATGGTAATCATCGGAGTGAGCCGTTCTCCACCGGCGTCCTGAAGCATCCCGACCTCCTGACCGGCACCGCATTGGCACACTGTGCCGCGGTACACCACGTCCGCTAGCACGGCTTATCTTTCGACGGACGGCCACCAAACCCGCTCACGGAGATCGTAGATCTGTGCGACGTTCGACCATGCAAATGGAGGGTTCTTCCTATGTGACGCCATCGGTGAGCTAGTAGCCTCGCATGGCAATGCGTAGCTTGTGTAGCAATGTGTAGCTAGTCGCCTTGTGTAAACTCAGCCAGTGACGGCACTGCTAAGCACCGCTACACTGGGCACCGCTACACACTGGGCATTGCTGCAATGGGCACCGCTACACTTGGCACCGCTACACACTGGGCACCCCTGCAATGGGCACCGCTGCACTGGGCACCGCTACACACTGGGCACCGCTACACTGGGCACCGCTACACTGGGCACCGCTACACACTGGGGACCGCTACACATTGGGGACCGCTACACACTGGGCACCGCTACACACTGGACACCGCTGCACTGGGTGGCGCATCGCCAGCGGTGCGCCGCCGCGCCAGTCGGCCCTGCCAGCGGTGAGCCGGCCACCGGCCGGGCGGAACACCAGTAGCACGGCTGAGGGGGCCGCCGCTCTCACGTGTCAGACGGGTACCGCGAACAGCGCCGAGCCCGGCGTGGGCGGCCACTACCGGAAAACGGATCAGCTCGGAGCGGCAGCCGCCGACCCCGTCCACCCTGCCGCCGTCCAGGTCGGCTGCTCTCGCCTCGCCTCGCCTCGCCTCGCCGGCGCGTCGCCGTCGATACCGCGGTGACGCGTCTCGTCGGTGCCGACGGCGCGACAGCCGACACCAGCGGCGACACTGGCCAGGCGACATGTCGCGAGGGACGATAGGCCGATACTATGGTTACGATGGACCGACACACAGCACACCTCGCCACCATCGCACACGTTGGTCACGTGTGAGGCACCAGCACACACAGCACAGGCGGGTAATCGACAATTCAGCGTCTTTAGATGTAAAACAACACGTGCTGCCGCAACGCCAACAGCCACGCGACCCACAGCGCCGCCGGCCGGCGCATCTCGGACGGCGGCGGCGGCGGCGACAGCCACCCGAGCCGAGCTTATCGACAGCTGCGGCGTGCAAGTGGCGTGCACGCTGCCGTTCCGGCCGCTGGACTCGCGGCCGCTCCTCCGGCTCCTTGGCGACCGGCCGGCGAAAACTGCGCACAAACCCAGCCCGCGTGAATCCGCCACGGCGAAATGCCGGCGAACGACGACACGCCGCTCACGCCTCCCCACGCGACACGGGCGGGGCGGCGCAGACCGACATCGTGTGGGGATTTGTCGCTGTCTTCGCGGTGTGAAGACGCATATGAACGAGATCGGCAGTGGGTTACTGGACAGAATGCAGTGCGGGCGGCCGAGCACGCGGAGTCCCCCCGGACACGCAGAGCCCAGCTCACGCGGAGTTCGCCCCCCACCCCCACCCCCTGGACACGCAGAGCCCAGCTCCCGCGGGCCGCCGTCGGGTGGATGGTCTCCGCGGCGGACAGTCATCAAGGTGGTCCGGCGGCGAGGCGGGGCGGGGCGGTCGCACACCTGGCCCAGGGTGTCGGGCGGGTGGGACGGCTCGCCTGTTGCCATGCGGAGCTGCCACGCGGACCCCGGAGAGCAGCGCCGCCGCTCCGGTGGTGCGGAACGACCGTTTTTTTGGGGAGTGTTAATAGTCGGAGCGCCGCACGTTCAATGACACGCCTGATTCGAACACGTAGATTACGAGGCGTCCGAGTGTACGACATCTGAGGACCATCTGATGACCACTTAAGGATTTGACTTATCTTGGAGAATTTAGGAATTAAGCGGAGCCAGCGTGTGCAAGACAGTCAAACAAAAGATCGCAGCAACATTCGTGGCAGTGTGTGGGCCTAGGATAGGGACAATTTAGCGTCATGACTGTGCGGAGCATGTAGGTTCTTGGGTGCGAGCCAGAAAAATGGGGCGTTTGCTAACACAACTATTGGTGTTTGCAAGTCGTCCGGAGTACTTAATGGCAGCACATAAAGACACCAGGGCACCGAATCACTTCTGGCCGCGTTTATGGGCGCGGAATGGCCCCACCGTCGGCGCCTCGCCGCCTTAATCACCACGTGGGCAGCGGTACGGCGCCACTGGATCAGAGGAACCGTCTGCGGCCGCTGTGGGGAGTGGTGAGATGATGACCAGAGGCGCGGGCGGGGACGGGGGAGGGGCGGGCGGGAGTGTTACCCTGGTAATGATGATGCTGCTCAGTCGCTGGGTCAGACCGGGTCGCAAACACGAGGAAGTCAGGGGTGGTTGTGGTTGGTGGTTATTGGAGTTTAGTTTATTGGAGTTTGTTGGAGTTTGTACTGCCGAAGCAAGGGGAGAGGAGGTCAGGGGACGGGGCGGGAGTGTCACCTTGGTAACGATGATGCTGCTGAGTCGCCGGATCAGACCGGGCCGCACCACGGCCGCCAGCGTGAGCATGCTGAACTTGGGAGCGGCCAGCCCGCTGACGGGGCCGTCCCCGGTGGGGCTGTCCGGCAGCATCGTGGCGCCGAGGCGCCGCGTGCACCGCACGGCACCTCACCTCACCTCACCTCACCTCACCTCACCTCGCCGCACCGCACCACGCCGCACCGCGCCGCACCGCACCACGCCGCACCAAGCCGCACCGCCGTCCGGGACGCCGCCGGCCGCACCACTGACAACCAGAGTCGCGGCGACGCGACGCGCGCCGCCGCTCGCACGCGCGCCGCCACCGTCAGCTGCACACGATGGCGGCAGCGGCAGCGGCGGCGGTAGCGAGTAGGTGCGCGTGTGTGTGTGTAAGGTGTGAGGGGGGAGGGGGTGCGTGTCGGTGACCTCTCGTGCCTTGAGGCAGGACAGAGACCTGCCTGTCAGCCTCTCCCACATCGTGGAGAGGTTTATTGGTATTACGATGCATCGACTGTCGTACGACTTACAACCGCCTTGAGTCATATAGAGCCGTCAGCCCCTTCACCGACTGATCGTAGGCGAAGAGTAGCGACAGGTGGGACTCGAACCCGCGACCTTTCGGTTAGGAGATGCGCACCTTGCCCTAGGACTCCTCGCCACCCGAGTGGTGGGCTGTGAGCCGTCCGTCAATGTGTGGACGCCCTCTTACACATCGGATGGTGTGAAGTGATCCGCCTGCCACAGTGTGGCGGTGAGCTGCTCAGCCAGTCCCGGCCGCAACCCATTCGACCCTGCGGACGCTGCAGTGTCCTAGCAGTTCTACAGATTTAGTTGGCATAGGATTTGTTCTGTAGGTCTTGTAAGAAGATGTTGTTCTGCATGTTTTGCAGCTATAGGCTTTCGCTATTGGTTTATCCATGCTATCCCGAATGCCAAGAGAGAATTCACCAAGAGCACGCAAAACCAATCCAACAAACTAGCTGACGGGCACAAAAGCAAGGTCACAAAGCAACACCTACGACGTGCGGATACCTAATGCCACAGTGCAGACACACCGGATCCTCCGGCGAGCCGGAGAGTCGCCGGACGCTGCCGGTTACGATAGCACTGCAGGTTGCCCAGTATCGCGCGTGTGACCCAGCACGTCCCAGGGCGTGCCCACGACCACCTCGTCACGGACGCTGCGGCACACCCCTCGACACGCTCACGGGCGGGCTTTCCCCACCAAGCGCCACCCACACTGACAGACACTGGCAACACCACACAGACAATGGGCCACGGCCCACTGCCCACGGCCCACTGTCTACTGTCTTCTGCCCACGGCCCACGGCTCGTGACCGACGGGCAGCGCGAAGTGCGTGTCTCCGCCTGAGGATGATGCGGCCAGCTGGCTAACGTGTCAACACCTACAGCTGGCACCACCCGGGAGTCGCCGCAGCTCCGCGGCCGGACATCGCCACACGAGTGCAAACAGCGCTCGAGTGGACGCATTACCGCCGGGTGGGGCCGTCATAGTGGTGACGTCAGTAGTGCCGGGGTCACCGGGCGGAGAGTGGCAGCGCTGGCCCGGGGGAAGTGTACCACCGCTGCGGAGACAGGGCGCCGCCACTGTTCCGGAGATAGGGTACCGCTGCTCAAGAGACGGGCACTGCTGCTCAAGAGACGGGTGCTGCTGCTCCGGGAACAGGTCGTCATCGCTCTGCTGGAGACAGGGCACCACCGCTCCGGAGACAGGAAGCCTTTGTTGGGAGTCAGAGTTGGGAGAGCCAGGAGCAGGGCAGCGTCACTGGCCCGGGGCCGGCCCGCGCCAGTCGCCCACCCCCCGCCCGCTGACGAGTCGGCCACACTGCGTGCCGACAAAAAGTCGCCGGACACGCCGCGTCGTGAGCGTGGCGACTCCTTTCATCGAGGCGCCACGCGACAACCGCACTCAAGGCCAAGGCGAAGGGCGCCGCGGCGAGAGGCGCACGTCGCCATCTGCCGGGACTCCAGCTCCCGACGGCGAGGCCGGGGACGACCTGCCCACCTCCGGTGGGTTCAGTTCTCGAGTCTCTCGTCCGACCCGGCTTCAAGAATGTCCGGCCGCACCGCCAATGTTGGTCATCGTGTGACGTGACATGACATCGGCACGCATCACGCGACGCCGAGATACCACGTGGTGTGACGTGGCCGGCGCGGCAGACGTCAGACGTCAGACGGCAGACGGCAGACGTCGGACGTCGGACGTCAGACGTCAGAAGGCAGACGGCGGACGTCAGAAGGCAGACGGCAGACGTCAGACGTCAGACGGCAGACGGCAGACGTCGGACGTCGGACGTCAGACGTCAGAAGGCAGACGGCGGACGTCAGAAGGCAGACGGCAGACGGCGGACGTCAGACGTCAGACGGTAGACGTCAGATGATAGACGGGAGACGGCAGACGCTGCCGCCGCCGCCAGAGGCTGTACGTGACCGAACGCCGTCAGTGGCGGTGACGCCCCACACGTGCTACCGGCCGCCCCCGGGCGTCGCCGTCGCCGGGAGACTGCAGCCGAGCACAGCATGGCAACACCAGCACGTGGGAAGAGTATGGCCGGTACCGTCGACACAGGACGCCAACACCGGCACGTGAGAGAGGTTGGGCCGGTACTGCTCACACGGAGTTGCCGCCCGGACAAGCGTGCCAACACGCCCCGGCCCAAGCCAGACAGGACCGGACGGACAACAAACAGCCCCGCCGGCTGAAGCCATTGACCGCTGCTCGTCTCGTCTGCCATATCGAGTGCGGAGCATGGCACAGGCAGTTTGATCCGCCGGACCGGCAGTTTAAAGCCGGCTCGGCAGCACCGGCTGCCCGCCGTCGCCAGCCGGTCACGAGTATTCGAGTCACGACTGGGTCCGTCCCTCGAGTCACGTGTGTGCCGGATTGTCGAGACACGGCACTGCCACCCACTCCAGTGATGTGTTAGCCAACTGTAAACCGGCACACGGCGCAGCCCACGCCGAGCCCCACGGCACGGCCCACACCGAGCCCCACGGCACGGCACACCGGCGCCAGCGCCGACCGCACTCTCACGCGGCGCGCTTTTTCCGTCACGTCTGTGGCGGCGACACCGGCAGCAGTGTGGCGGCGACACCGGCAGCAGTCTGTGGCGGCGACACCGGCAGCAGTCTGTGGCGGCGACACCGGCAGCAGTCTGTGGCGGCGACACCGGCAGCAGTCTGTGGCGGCGACACCGGCAGTGGGTCTGTGGCGGCGACACCGGCAGCAGTCCGTGGCGGCGACACCGGCAGCAGTCTGTGGCGGCGACACCGGCAGCGGGTCTGTGGCGGCGACACCGGCAGCAGTCTGTGGCGGCGACACCGGCAGTGGGTCTGTGTCGGCGACACCGGCAGCGGGTCTGTGGCGGCGACACCGGCAGCGGGTCTGTGGCGGCGACACCGGCAGCGGGTCTGCGGCGGCGACACCGGCAGCGGGTCTGTGGCGGCGACACCGGCAGCGGGTCTGTGGCGGCGACACCGGCAGTGGGTTGGCGCCAGGTCGCCGCGTCGCCGTCACAGTTGGCGTCGCCTTGTCACATTGTCCACGCGTGTCACGACCCATCGAGCGTGACGGCCGCGGCGCGTGCAGCGCCGCGCCCGCCCGCCGCCGGGAGCGTCCGTTGCACCCGAGCCGGGCGGGCCGGTCGGGCAGCTGCGGCTGAGGCCGGCCCGGCCGGTCCGGCGCCGTACTCACACCGCCAGAGGGTGCACCTGGCCAGGAGCAGCCTGCAGAACGGCTGCTGGGTATAGACTCACTGGTGGTGGTTGTTGGCTTTACGGCACGGCGACCGTTAAGCCATGTAGCGTCGCCAATCTCTCACGCCGATCGGTCGCAGGCGAAGAGTAGACAGGTGAGACTCGAACCTACAATCTTTCAATTGCGAGACGGGTAACTTGCCCCTAGACTACTCGTCCCTTCGATTCACCGGGCTGGGCGGCCCAGGAGCACGAGCAGTGGAACGTGCGGCCGTGTCTGGGGATGTCAATGGGCATGTCGTGTCGGCCACCCATCCGAAGCAACCCATCCGGGCGGATGGGTTGCTTCGGGTTGATGTTTGCATCACGCTTCACCAACGATCCGCCAAACACGGACATGCATGATGCATACGAACCAGAAATAAAGCCAGGGGAACGGTAGTGAAGACGGCCTCGAGCCAGGCTATCAGATCACCACACACAGGAAGTGTAAAGCAAACAGAGATACAGGTTGTTTACCTAACATGTGCTTGCTTCAACTTGTCTACAGAACATGGCCCATCAATTACTGATCAGTATTTAGCCAGCCCATTGGTTTGTTAGTCAACGGACTCCAAATGAGCTCAATGTTTTATTTTCATCCCCATACCATCTGACAGCTCTGGACCTTTCGCAGATGTCTGGACTCACTATAGTCAAGCCCACTACGAGGTCCCTGGTGTGGTCGTGTGGTGTGGTGACGTCATCACCGCTCTCGCCGAATCCAGACTCTCGGGACAATTGAGACACTCCTGGATAGTCCAAAGACAGCAACAACATAGTTTCCAGGCGGTGCATCGACAATCTAAGACATTTACCAATATGAAGGCGGTACATAGATGGTCTGAAAACGGCCTCAGTAGGGTGCGATAATAATCTGAGACCATCATAAACCAATCCAAAAACGGTTCCGAGACAGCCGTGAAACGTCGATACAACACCAAGTCAAAGCAGTCTTGAGACTGTCGGTATGGCTCACGTTTTGGTCGTCTATGAAGGACGAACTTCATCGACCGCCATATAGTGCGATAATAATCCCAAAACAGCTTCAGAAGTATCAAAACGGTTCCAAGACAAGCTCCAGAGTCTCGCCGCAGCAGCAAAACAATCCCGAGTGCCATGACATCAAACAAATCGGCAGGCACTCCATCAGCAGCGGGAGGTCACCCGCCGTCGGACAAAAAGCCCGGCCTCAAGCAGACGTCCCGACAAGTCCAATCAGCGGCTATTGAGTAGGCGCAGCCGGCCGTCTCAGCTGTGACGGTACGTGGCGCCACGGGTGACGGTACGTGGCGGCACGTGGTGCGCCAGGGTCGGCCGCCGCTCCACCAACACCGCCGCAACTGACGCGGTAAATGGTGCCCCTCATCGGGGGATCGTTAGTTAATTCGTTGGTTGGTTGATCGGTTTATTGGCTGGTTGGTTAGTTGGTTGGTTGGTTGGTTGGTTGGTTGGTTGGTTGATCTGCTGGTTGCTTGGTTGGTTGGTTGGTTAGTTAGTTAATTGGGTTTCAGGGCGCCTCGACTGACCATTCGCGCCCATCACTCCAGCCGTGTGACGGAGGAGCGAACCGGACCGCCAATGGGTCAGGCGGCGGCTGTTCCTCGCGCCATCTGTGTGACGGAGGAGCGGCAGTGGAGCGAACCTCCAATAGGTCAGCCTGGTGATCTATTGGCCGCCGCCGAGCACCGCCGTCAGCCAACCGGCACACATGCCCACCGGACCAGCCGACACGCTCCGGCACACGGACCGCTTCCGCAGGGTTACCACAGGGTTACTGCATGGTTTCCGCAGGGTTACCGCACGGTTTCCGTGCCCATCGGATTGGCGCGACGGGCCCGCCCGTGTCTGACGACGTTATCGAGGGAACCAGCTAAACAGAACCAATGTTAATTGGCTGGTTATTTGAGTTTTAGGGCGCATCGACCGGGTTTGGTCATTTAGCGCCCATAAGCAGAACCAACGTTGGCGAATCGAATGCCACATACCCTGGCTGATACGCCAAGCCACGCTTAAAATGTTTTTTATCTGCCATCACCTTCCGGCGTGTGCTGTGCTGTCGCTCATTTTTCAATGTCTGCTTTTTCGCCTTCACAGTGACGCCAATTACTGCACGAAATATCATTGTAAATGCACGCCCGTTACAAGTGCTGCCGAAATAACGGCTAACAGAGTCGACACTTCCCACTTCCGCGCCGTTTTCCGTCTGCTCTGCACATGCCTAGCGGTGAATTGCGTCAGCATGTGGCTAACGACGCTACCCCAGCAGCAGGTCAGCGGCGCCCGCCAACGCTACCCCATCAGCAGCCCCAGCAGCCGGTCAGCGGCGCCCACCAACGCTACCCCAGCAGCCGGTCAGCGGCGCCCACCAACGCTACCCCAGCAGCCGAGCGGCGCCAACCAACGCTACCCCATCAGCAGCCCCAGCAGCCGGTCAGCGGCGCCCACCAACGCTACCCCAGCAGCAGGTCAGCGGCGCCCACCAACGCTACCCCAGCAGCAGGTCAGCGGCGCCCACCAACGCTACCCCATCAGCAGCCCCAGCAGCCGGTCAGCGGCGCTCCACCGCCACCCGTCCGCGCCGCGTCTGCCGGCGGTCCCACGGACACGGACCGGCCGCAGTCGGCGGCACCTGACGATCGTCTGTCGGGCGGCGGACGACGTGCGGCCGCTCCCGACACCACTGCTGCCATCTGTGATCGGACGGCCCAACTGGCGCCATGCCGCCGCCAACCACACGGTGGCCGCAGCGGAGGGGGATGATGAGAAACCGGCCAGCAGGTGGAGAGGGCAAGGACAAGGGCGATACACGTAGATGTAGAGGCAGAGACAGAGGAAGATGCAGTGGCCGAAGTAGATGCAGGTGTAGATACAGATGCAGATGTAAGGCAGAGGCAGACAAAGGCAGGAGGAGGTAGAGGTCATAGTAGAGGTAGATATAGAGGCAGGGAAAGGGAGAGAGGAGGGATGTGAACAGATATAACAGTAAGTTAAAGAGGAATAACAGGTGGAAGATAAGTAATACAAATATAGGTGATGGAACAGGACGGAATAGCATGTGGTTGGGTAGCAGCGCTGGGAAAGATAAGTATATGAATAGGTGGGAGTACTGGCAGGAGAGCAGGTACATAGGAAGCAGAACCGCAGACGGACCAGCATGTGGACAAGTGGAAGGCTACCGGGAGCTGCGGGTCTACAGTAAGTATCAATTGTATGGGCCAATTACTGGACGCGAAGCAAGAGAACAGGGAGAAGCACGTAAAAAAGGAGCAGCAGGAACAATGAGATCAAGTACAGAACAGGGAACATACCAGTGATGGCAAAGAACACTGACCAGCCATTGGTGAGGAGGTATGTAAGCTGGCAGTGACAGCAAAAAATCGCCTCACCACGATACAGAAGAGAAACATATGAGAGAAGACGAGGGGAAAATGGAATGGAGAAGACAGAGATAGCTTTCTCGACCAAACATTTCTGGAGCAGTTTGAGTAGTGGAGAGAGAACAGGTCATTGGAAATGCAGACGAGGCAGATCGACGACGGAAGTGTAATGAGATAACTGGAGGTGGAGAAAGGCCAGATCGACGGTGATCGGGGATCTATCGAAGAGGGTGGAACAGGGTGATGTGGAGGAGGACTGGTGGCGGCACCATCAGCCGTCAGCTGGTGTAGGTGTCACGTGGCACCGTGCCACCTAATTTGTTGTCAATCCCGATTCTTTAGATGCAGACATGTTCCATTCCTCAACAAACAATATTCACCGACGTCTTTCGGTTGACCTCAAACATTCAATATCACGGATACAATTGTTTCACGTTTTTAGCTCACCTAGAGCAACTCGACAACGAAAATGCTCAATAGCTTCACATTACACCTCAAATTACCCACATCCTTTTAAGACGAGTGCCCCATGTGGGCCAGCAGTGAGAGCGAGGAGTTTTTGTTCCCACACTAGCATGCACGCATCACATGCCACATAATAAAAGCAAGGCTAGATGGGCGGGGTACCCAAACCCCAAGAGGGGTGTCCAATGTGGGCTAGCAGTGAAAGCGAGGAGACTTTGTTCCCACACTAACAGTTGCGGATCACAGGCCACGGAACAAAAGCAAGGTTAGATGGCCGGGTGCCCACGGCGAAGTTGACTCAAATCCGTGCCGGGCTGGGGGTACTCTGGGAATGATTCTGCCGGAAAACATCCAACGGACCAACGCTGGCGAAGTATCGCTTTAGTTCTAGCCAATAGCACAGTCACCCCAGGAAACAAGGCACCGCATCCCATGCAACTCTGAGAGACTGAAAAAAAAACTTTTCCCAAGGCCCTCCCTCTACGGAGTCATACAAACGGAGCCAAAACTTGCGTACGGTCGGTGCATAGAAAGCCGAGGAGACCCGTGCCGGTGGACCGGCAAAAACAACGACACGAGTGGGAGGGGCTGGATGATGTTCAGACGAGGCGTACGAGAGGCGTGACGGAATTAATGGCCCACGTAATTTGCCATGCACGCACCACAAAACAATTGGGTGTAGACCATTGGACATGGCTTATGTGGTCCTGTGTCATATGTAAATGAGTCTGCTTTGTGGGTGAAACGGAGCGGGAGGATGGGCAATCCCAGTCCCGGATTGGAGATCGCTTTTCTGACAAAAGGCTGGGGAAAAGAAACTGATGCGGCTTCCCATTGTTTACTTCCGTGTCAATCATTAAACACAGTACGAGTAGCAGGACTGGGCAGGGTTCGCTAAAATCCTTTGTGCATAGGCGTCTCCGTGAACAGAGATGGGAGGGTTAATAGGAAGAACAAAACAATAAGGGGGAACACCATCAGAACAGGTGAATGTATTGGAAAGTGGATTTGGCGGCAAGGTGGCAGACTATGAAAACTAAAGGTAGAAAAAACTACACAAGTAGTGCGTGGTAGTGCTCGGTCTACATTTTGGAGCGCCCTTCCTAGACACATAGTAAAAGTACAACAGAAAGGTTCGTATTTTTATAGACATTTTCAAGAAAGATGACCAGACTACGGTATAGTAAATGACGAAGTGATGGCACGGCCCATTTCTTCAGCATTTCGAAGTGGCCCAAGTGACTATGACCGAAAAAAGAAATAATATCCAATTTCTTCCTCATGTATCGTATGTTTGACGTATTCACGACAACAAAAAAACAATGCTTTTGGTATCAACAAGTCCAAATAAAAATAATGAACGAGCCACCCTCCACCCCCATAAAAAGTTATACAATCACGATTCTGGATACGGTATGATAACAGTGATAGATGTGGCATAACAACGGTAATAAATGCGGTATAATAACGGTGTGATAGATGTGATATAATACTCCTGATAGACGTAGCGATATAATTCAAAACTTCTGCTATTCACTGAGTTCGAAAACTTCTGATCTTTGTCTGAAGCATCAACTTGGACGGCATCAATTAAATTCACACAAGTTCAATACATCGATTACACTAAATACATGCATTCAGCTAGCAATTCTCATTTTCCTATCGTCTACCCCGCTGTATCCGAACGGCAGTGGACTGACGCCCGCCTTGTATCCGTATCCAGACGCGGCCCTTCCACATGTCCACATGTCCACCGTCTAAACACGCCTGGAGCTGACCCTACAGCTGACGACACGCGCCAAAGTCCCGGCTATCCCGCGTCCGAAGAGCGCACGACACGCAACACAACACCCGACCTCAGCCCGTGACCGGCCAGATGTGTGCCAAGTGCGGCGCGGCACGTGATCGCAGAACACAAAACGGCGCAGACGCTGCCATGGCGCGCATTCAGGATGCGCCCTGCGGTAACCGTGCGGAAGCCGTGCGGTAACCCTGCGGAAAACATGCAGTAACCCTGTGGTGACCCTGCGGAAGCGGTCCGTGTGCCGGAGCGTGTCGGCTGGTCCGGTGGGCATGTGTGCCGGTTGGCTGACGGCGGTGCTCGGCGGCGGCCAATAGATCACCAGGCTGACCCATTGGAGGTTCGCTCCACCACCGCTCCTCCGTCACACAGCTGGCGCGAGGAACAGCCGCCGCCTGACCTATTGGCGGTCCGCTCCTTCGTCACACAGCTGGCGCGAGGAACAGCCGCCGCCTGACCTATTGTCGGCCCGCTCCTCGGTCACACAGCTGGAGAGAGGAGCACCAGTCGCTGTAACTGGTCCGCGCCACCCCGCCCCAACGACCGCAGCTGATCACGGCTCCAGCATCCGGCCCGGATCAGCCAGGATCACCAGGTGCGTGAGCGCGTGTGGGTGTGCGTGTGCGCGTGTGGGTGTGCGTGTGTAAATGAACAGCCAGACCGACGACGTGACCAAATCCCCCCACCTCCTGAGTGCATTACGGTCAGAGGTGGCCTTCGGAGCCGCCCCCGCCGTCGGACAGCGCTGCCGCCCAGCCACGCAGCTTTGCATAACGCCCGTGCCGAGCCTGTTTCGACATGAACGCTCCGAGGTGAGACATGTCTGGCCGGTGGGTGGGTGGGCGGCCTGGAGCGCGCGCAGACCAGCGCCGAACGACGCCGGCGGGTGCGCCGAGATCACATCACGTCATTAGCCGAGGCACCGCTGATGGAGTCGGGAGGTCGCGCGCCGCCAGGCACGCGGCCGCCCGAGGCCAGGCAGACGAGCCGGCGGACGAGCCGACGGACGAGCCGACGGACGAGCCGACGGACGAGCCGACGGACGAGCCGGCGGACGAGCCGACGGACGAGCCGGCGGACGAGCCGGCGGACGAGCCGGCGGACGAGCCGGCGGACGAGCCGGCGGACGAGCCGGCGGACGTGCCGGCAGACGAGCCGACGGACGAGCCGACGGACGAGCCGACGGACGAGCCGACGCCCGGCCACAGCGCGGCCACTTCCTGTCGGCCGGGCGCCGGCGCCGCTCTTCGGTTCGGCTGAGCCGCTATCACTTGGCGAGCCTCCAGACACAATAGCCGACTGACGTGGCGAAATGCTGCCACGTGCCAGGTCGTTGACACACAACGGCGCCGTGAGCTGTGAGCTATGAGCTAAGTTGTGAGCTGAGCTGTGAGCTATGAGCTAAGTTGTGAGCTGAGCTGTGAGCTATGAGCTAAGTTGTGAGCTGAGCTGTGAGTTGTGAACTGTGAGCTGAACTGTGAGCGGACTCAGCTGCAGTCGATGACGCGGCCATAACCTACTCCTCAACGCGACGGCGCCGCCACGATCCCTAAAAACATCGCGCGGCAGGTGACATCTTGACGCAAACGCGAACATGCCACGCAGGGGCTTCCGCTCCTTCCATCACAAACGAGCGTCGACTGGAGAGGCCGGACAGGCTCCCGGCGCACGGACCCGAGACCCACCAACCACGGGCCCGAGACCCACCAACCACGGACCGGAGACCCACCAACCACGGACCCGAGACCCACCAACCACGGACCCGAGACCCACCAGCCACGGATCGGAGACCCACCAACCACGGGCCCGAGACCCACCAACCACGGACCCGAGACCCACCATCCACGGACCGGAGACCCACCAACCACGGATCGGAGACCCACCAACCACGGATCGGAGACCCACCAACCACGGACCGGAGACCCACCAACCACGGACCGGAGACCCACCAACCACGGACCGGAGACCCACCAACCACGAACCGGAGACCCACCAACCACGGACCGGAGACCCACCAACTACGGACCGGAGACCCACCAACCACGGACCGGAGACCCACCAACCACGGATCGGAGACCCACCAACCACGGACCGGAGACCCACCAACCACGGACCGGAGACCCACCAACCACGGACCGGAGACCCACCAACCACGAACCGGAGACCCACCAACCACGGACCGGAGACCCACCAACCACGGACCCGAGACCCACCAACCACGGACCGGAGACCCACCAACCACGGACCGGAGACCCACCAACCACGGACCGGAGACCCACCAACCACGGACCGGAAAATAATATGTCCATGAAAATGTACTCCGGAAGAAATATGTTTGCACTCCGACTCCAAACCAGGAAAGTAAGCTTCCCACCCTGGTGTGCAGGGGTCGAGTCTGTATTCAACAGAGGTAAGCCATTGACGGGAGCCAGTACCGGCTGTCGTGTTTCCGCCGCGGGGGGCGGCGGTACCTTTCCGGCACGCACACTGAACAACAACCGCTGACGACAGTCGGAATATCAGCCACCCGAGGCACAGAGAGAAAACAGACCGATGACAGCGACAGGACAGCGGGTGTGTGAAAGGCAAACGAATGGGTGGAAACTGCTAGCAGTACGTGCGACCAACGACGGAGGTACATATCGGATAGGCTGGGGATCTGAGGGCCATGAGGGGTTATGAAGGGGCAGGAAGTTGGGAAAATTTGAACGGAGAGCGAGAATATGCGAGACAGAACATAGAACGACATAGAATGGGACATGGAGAGGGGATTTGGGAAAGGAAGAGGGGAAACTAGGAGAGACAAATGAAAACGGGAGAGGAAAGAGGGAAGATGAGAGTAAAGAGAAGAATGGCAAAGGAAAGAGGGAGAGTGGCGAGAGTGGGAAGAGGTGAATGGAGAATTGGAGCAGAGCGAGAGAAAAGGAAACGGAGTGTGGATGCGGAGGAGGGATGCTCTCGATGCACGAGACACCAGACCACATGCATATGAATGCGCGTGTTTTCGTGGCCGCTGCGGCCGCTCTCGGCCTTATCATATCGTCACCGATGCAGTGTCGTGTCGGCTGTCGCCAGGCGTCGGCGGTGCCCACCGGGCAGCCGTCAAACACACCCGGGGGTCCGGCGGAGCGTTTCACTTTGGAGCGGCCGGGCGGGCGTGTCAGCCGGTGTGCCAGGGGAGGAGAGGCGAGCGGCACGGCGTCCACCGTGTGGCCGTGTTGCGCCAACACCGCAGAACACCATTCCACCGTGTGGCCGTGTTGCGTCAACACCGCAGAACACCATTCCGCCGTGTATCCGTGTCACGATCCAGTGCCCGTCCAGCGGGCCGATCAGCAGGACAACGCGAGGACGAGCGGCCAAGGTCGCGCGCGCGCGCGCGTCCAGCGAGCCGATCCAATTAGCGACATCACAGCCGACCACTGCGGCGTGTCTCCGGCCGTCACGTGACACGCGCTCGCCGGCGCCGGTTTACCTTGGCGCGACCGCCCGCCGAGCCAGGTCCAGAGCGAAATCCGAAATCCGGATGGAAATTCAGAGCGGAACGGGACGGCCGATCGGCACCGTCAAGAATCAGCCGTCACCAGCCGGTAAAACGGCGACAGAAACGGGCCGCGGTTTCCACACAGCGAGCGCAATTCAAAGGCGGCCACCGGCCAGGCGAGGCCCGCCCGCCCGTCTGGCCGGCTCTCCACAGGTGATCGAATGGCGGTGGGCTGAAGCTCTCTCGCCGACGCATCGGTTCGGAAAACGGCCCGGCTCGGATGGACATCGCGTCGATGTTTGGAGACCACGCTGACACGACGGATGACGCTCCAGTGTCGTGCTGTTACCGCGAACCTAGTGTGGAAAGTTGTTCTATAGAAGTTCTAAGTTAGTTATTAGGGCTTTAGGGCGCATCGACTACCTTCGTCATGTAGCGCCCACAACAAAGCAACTTATTTACATGTCGATATATCGCGCATATTAGCTAGAATATTAGTCAACGTAGCGAACGGTACATAAAATAAAGTATGGCAACAAACATTTTCAACGTGGTGCATATATGACTGGAAACGATACTTCGGAGAGGTAATCATAGCGAGCGCGGGCGATAAGCGGGCGTGACATTTGGGGCAGCAATTATATCACTACCAGTTAGTAAGTAAGAGTGCGTGGCATATGTATGCCCAATTCTCAAACGACATAGTGCTACTTCGTCTCGCCTATTTCTACGTGAGCACGAAGTCCATTTTCCAAGGCGATGCTTGATCGTTTTCAACTTGTTATCTGGTATTGCGTTCCAATAACCATGCCACTTTGTGAGCACGGAGTCAGAAATGGTTCGGAAGTGGTCACGGGTAGGGAGTGGTAGGGTTCGTGAGCATGGAGCTAGCGACGCACGTTTTACAGCAGCATCAGCTAGGTCATTTCCAGGGATGCCCACGTGTTAAAACGTCCTGCAAAATGGGGTTTGACGGATTGTGTCCTCATCGCTAAAAGGCTACTTAGAGAATCCGTCAAAACTGTGACGTGGATTGTCTGATAACTCCATGAAACAAAGAGTTTTCAGAATGGCAACAAGCTCAGGAAAATAGACAGAAGCATGTGCTGGAAGTGAAAAGCTTCTAACCACAGTACCTGTAATAAAAACGCTGCCGACGCCGGTCTCCGTTCTGGATACATCGGTGTATGTTGCAACAAATCCACTATAACATTTAATGTGCTTATGGAAGTTCTAAAGATGTGGAAAGATGTTATTGGGACTAATTATGCTTCCTGTGTCGTTTGGCTGTCGATGTCCTGTGATAAAAACACTGATAATAATATAATAATACCATATCGACCGTGACCCAAAGACATAGTACAGGACACTAAGGTGCCGCATGCCACTTTTATAGCATGTAAGTATCCACGTTCCGGTAGCATGACAGCTGCCTGTCTGGCTATTATCTGGCCGCTGTCCGGTCACCTGTCAAGCAGCCTGTCCGACTACCTGCCTGGCCGCTTTCTGGCTGTTACCCGGCAAAACAATCGAAACAAACCAGCTCATTTCAGATAATAAAGCCAGCAAAGTTATTCTTAGGAAATAAAAGTAGTACAGGTGATGGTGGCCGGTTTTTGCTGGCCAGGTCGGCGGGCCTCCCGGGCGATATCAATCTCCTCCCGTCAGAGCGCCCATCGGTGCTGCTCGCAGTCACAGTGTCGCCGACCTGCGCCTGATAGTGCGCCTAGGTCGAGGTTCCGCCGGACACGTCTCCACCAGTCTCGTCAGCTCACCATCGGAGCCTGGTGTGTGCCTGGTGCCATCACCAGAGCCTAGTATGTATGTACGTGTATGTATATATTGTAATTCTACAGAGCCTGGCGTGTGCCTGGTGCCATCGCCAGAGCCTAGTATGTATGCACGTATATGTATATATTGTAATTCTATATCTTAAATACAAATGTCTTAAATTGTAGCAAAATGGTCGAGATCGCTCTTCACACAAACACGCAGCGGGAAATTGTATTGTCTGGGGAGTTGGGCACATCGCGTGACCCGTGGGATTGAGGGCTCGGGGTCGCGAGCAGTCCGTGGGATTGGGTTCTCCGAGTGATCCGGTGTCACAGAGCTCACCGCCAGACTGAAAGTTTATGGGTTCGAGGCTGGGCCACCGCAGGGGCCAATTTCGCCACCGCAGACCAGTTGGCGTGCGACCGACGCCGCCGGTCGGCCGGCCGGCCGGCTGTAATCGGCGCCGCAATCCACCCGCCGACACTGCCTCATCTTTCTCCCGCCTGGGAAACTCTCGTCGCGGCCGGCTCTTGGTCCCGAGACCGTGCGGTGGCACAAATAATCCACCCGCCGACACTGCCTCATCTCTCCCCCGTCCGGGAGATTCCCGCCAATGCCAACTCTTCGTCGGGAGACCGTGCAGTAGCGCAAATAATCCCCGCCGACACTGCCTCATCTCTCCCCCGCCTGAGAGACTCCCGCCACGGCCGACTCTTGGTCCGGAGAGCGTACGGTGGCACAAATAACCCCCATAACAGGCGGCCACCCCGCTCCCGTGACTCCAGCGGTCAGCTGCAGCGTGTATACGCTGTCCGCCTTGCATATCGTATGCACTAAGCGACATGTTTTATGCAGTGTATACTTTGGCGAGCAGCTGTCGTTCGTCTCAGCAGCATCACAGACGCATGCTGTCGTCCGTCTCAGCAGCATCTCAGACGCCAGCTGTCGTCCGTCTCAGCAGCATCTCAGACGCCAGCTGTCGTCCGTCTCAGCAGCATCTCAGACGCCAGCTGTCGTCCGTCTCAGCAGCATCACAGACGCCAGCTGTCGTCCGTCTCAGCAGCATCACAGACGCCAGCTGTCGTCCGTCTCAGCAGCATCACAGACGCCAGCTGCCGTCCGTCTCAGCAGCATCTCAGACGCCAGCTGTCGTCCGTCTCAGTGCCAATTCAGGGGGAAGCTTCCTCACGTCTCAACTCTAATTCCGAGACAGCTTTCTCATGCTTCAACGCCAGTCCCGACAGACAGCTTCCTCACGTCTCAAACCAGTCCCGACAGACAGCTTCCTCACGTCTCGGCGCCAGGCCCGACAGACTGCTTCCTCACGTCTCGGCGCCAGGCCCGACAGACCGCTTCCTCACGTCTCAAACCAGTCCCGACAGACAGCTTCTTCACGTCTCGGCGCCAGGCCCGATAGACAGCTTCCTCATGTCTCAGGCCAGTCCCGACAGACAGCTTCTTCACGTTTCAACTCCAATCCCGAGACAGCTTCCTCATGCCTCGGCACCAGTCCCGACAGACAGCTTCCTCATGTCTTAGCGCCAGTCCCGACAGACAGCTTCCTCACGTTTCAGCGCCGGTCCAATACGAAGCTGTCTCTCCGCCGTGCCAAAGGCCCGGCGAAAGCCGATCAGTCCAGGGTGTAACGAGCAGCGATCGCAGCAACAGCGGCAGCATACCGAGCACGTAAATCTCCCCGAGCCCAGCAGCAGGGTGACACCGGACACTGAGTTAGTTAGTTAGTTATTAGGGCTTTAGGGTGCACCGACTACAATGGGCGGACACTGAGTGGTGGACACTGAGTTAGTTAGTTAGTTATTAGGGCTTTAGGGCGCACCGACTACAATGGGCGGACACTGAGTGGTGGACACTGGCCAGTGTACACTCGGCACCGCACACCAGCAGCGAGCAGTGGACCCCAGGTACCCCACACTGGACAATGCCCAGTGGGTGCTGGAAAATGGACAGTGGACACTGGACACCAGACCCGGACACTGAGCAGTGGACCCCGGGTACCCGGCAGTGGGCAGTGGCCAGTGGGTGTCGGGCAGTGGACAGTGGGCAGTGGATACCGAACCCCCGATACCGGACCCCGGGCAGTAACACCGGATACCGGGCACTGGACAACCCGGTCCCCATCGCCCCGGGTGGAGGTCTCGGGTCCAGAGCGGCACCACCAGTCCAGTGCACCAGACAGTGTACTGTCGCCACGCCGTGGCCTGCGGCCCGGTCTCCACCACCCCGGGTGGAGGTCCGGAGCGGCACCACCAGTCCAGTGCACCAGACAGTGTACTGTCGCCACGCCGTGGCCTGCGGCCCGGTCTCCACCACCCCGGGTGGAGGTCCGGAGCGGCACCACCAGTCCAGTGCACCAGACAGTGTACTGTCGCCACGCCGTGGCCTGCGGCCCGGTCTCCACCACCCCGGGTGGAGGTCCGGAGCGGCACCACCAGTCCAGTGCACCAGACAGTGTGCTGTCGCCACGCCGTGGCCTGCGGCCCGGTCTCCACCACCCCGGGTGGAGGTCCGGAGCGGCACCACCAGTCCAGTGCACCAGACAGTGTACTGTCGCCACGCCGTGGCCTGTGGCCCGGTCTCCACCACCCCGGGTGGAGGTCCGGAGCGGCACCACCAGTCCAGTGCACCAGACAGTGTACTGTCGCCACGCCGTGGCCTGCGGCCCGGTCTCCACCACCCCGGGTGGAGGTCCGGAGCGGCACCACCAGTCCAGTGCACCAGACAGTGTGAGGGCTGTCGCCACGCCGTGGCCTGGCCCGGTCTCCACCACCCCGGGTGGAGGTCCGGAGCGGCACCACCAGTCCAGTGCACCAGACAGTGTACTGTCGCCACGCCGTGGCCTGCGGCCCGGTCTCCACCACCCCGGGTGGAGGTCCGGAGCGGCACCACCAGTCCAGTGCACCAGACAGTGTGCTGTCGCCACGCCGTGACCTGCGGCCCGGTCTCCACCACCCCGGGTGGAGGTCCGGAGCGGCACCACCAGTCCAGTGCACCAGACAGTGTACTGTCGCCACGCCGTGGCCTGCGGCCCGGTCTCCACCACCCCGGGTGGAGGTCCGGAGCGGCACCACCAGTCCAGTGCACCAGACAGTGTGCTGTCGCCACGCCGTGACCTGTGGCCCGGTCTCCACCACCCCGGGTGGAGGTCCGGAGCGGCACCACCAGTCCAGTGCACCAGACAGTGTACTGTCGCCACGCCGTGGCCTGCGGCCCGGTCTCCACCACCCCGGGTGGAGGTCCGGAGCGGCACCACCAGTCCAGTGCACCAGACAGTGTGCTGTCGCCACGCCGTGGCCTGCGGCCCGGTCTCCACCGCCACGGGTGGAGGTCCGGAGCGGCACCACCAGTCCAGTGCACCAGACAGTGTACTGTCGCCACGCCGTGGCCTGCGGCCCGGTCTCCACCACCCCGGGTGGAGGTCCGGAGCGGCACCACCAGTCCAGTGCACCAGACAGTGTACTGTCGCCACGCCGTGGCCTGCGGCCCGGTCTCCCCCACCACCAGCCAGTGCACCAGAAGGACTGTCGAGCCGTGGCCTGCGGCCCGGTCTCCACCACCCCGGGGGGGGGCCCCGGGGCGGCCCGTCGTGACCAGACAGTGTGTCGCCACGCCGTGGCCTGCGGCCCGGTCTCCACCGCCGCGGGTGGGCGGAGCGGCACCACCAGTCCAGTGCACCAGACAGTGTGCTGTCGCCACGCCGTGGCTGCGGCCCGGTCTCCACCACCCCGGGTGGAGGTCCGGAGCGGCACCACCAGTCCAGTGTCTGTCGCCACGCCGTGGCCTGCGGCCCGGTCTCCACCACCCCGGGTGGAGGTCCGGAGCGGCACCACCAGTCCAGTGCACCAGACAGTGTGCTGTCGCCACGCCGTGACCTGCGGCCCGGTCTCCACCACCCGGGTGGAGGTCCGAGCGGCACCACCAGTCCAGTGCACCAGACAGTGTGCTGTCGCCACGCCGTGGCCTGCCCGGTTCCAAGCGTGTGTGCGGCCCGGTCTCCACCACCCCGGGTGGAGGTCCGGAGCGGCACCACCAGTCCAGTGCACCAGACAGTGTGCTGTCGCCACGCCGTGGCCTGCGGCCCGGTCTCCACCACCCCGGGTGGAGGTCCGGAGCGGCACCACCAGTCCAGTGCACCAGACAGTGTACTGTCGCCACGCCGTGGCCTGCCGCCCGGTCCCCACCACCCCGGTGGGGGGGCGGAGGGGAATGCTGTCGCCACGCCGTGGCCTGCGGCCCGGTCTCCACCGCCACGGGTGGAGGTCCGGAGCGGCACCACCAGTCCAGTGCACCAGACAGTGTACTGTCGCCACGCCGTGGCCTGCGGCCCGGTCTCCACCGCCACGGGTGGAGTTCCAGAGCGGCACCACCAGTCCAGTGCACCAGACAGTGTACTGTCGCCACGCCGTGACCTGCGGCCCGGACAGCGCCGCTCGGCTCGGGCTGCCAACCGCTGCTCCGCTTCTCGGAACTGCACTATGTGGGTTACCGTTCCGGGAGGTATCTTGATGCAGCCGGATCCGGCGCACCATGCTTTACTACACCTGAATGTGGCGATGGTATCGCATGGACATGACTCGTTTCAATGAGACACAGGGTCATGACGGTAGGAGCAGCCAGGATTCCATTCCATTCCAAGCGGCTGGGCCCAACGTCTTGGAAATAAAATTCAATTGTTCAGACTCAAGCGTGAGTCTTGACATCTAAATGCACTCGACATATAAATGTAAATTGAAACTGGTGTAAACGTATTTGGCCAAACCATCATCGTGACAATAACTGATGACTTCAATAGATGGTGGTGGTGGTGGTGGTGAATTGGAGTTTTGGGGCGCGTCGACAAGCCGGGTGGTGGTGGTGGTGGTGGTGGTGGTGATGGTGGTGAATTGGAGTTTAGGGGCGCGTCGACAAGCCGGGTGGAACACATTCAATGTGGATGTACATCGCTGCACCCGAACCTCATTCCACTCTGTTGCTATTCTCGCCACATCAAAGGGCAGCCGGTCTAAGTATTTCAAGTTAATTTTGTTAAATTCCGGGGTACTGCTGCAGAACGTGAGGCATACCAGGCTGACAGCCGCACCACCATTATTAACCCGAACCCACCCACAGCGCGAAATGAAGAGCAACCGCTTCAACACGACGATACTTCACCATTAGCGGCTGCCTCTTGCTGCCGGGCCTGTTCAATATGCCGGTGTTTGATCAATGGGCCCGAGCACCAATCGACCACACTCCTGGCGGACCGACACCACTCGGCCTGGCCTTGCGGACTGACGCCACTGGCCTGGCCTTGTGGACTGACGCCACTCGGCCTGGCCTTGTGGACTGACGACACTCGGCCTGGCCTTGTGGACTGGCGACACTGGTCTGGCCTTGTGGACTGACGACATTCGGCCTGGCCTTGTGTACTGACACCCTCGGCCTGGCCTTGTGGACTAATGACATTGGCCTGGCCTTGTGGACTGACGACACTATGCCTGGCCTTGTGTACTGACACCCTCGGCCTGGCCTTGTGGACTAACGACATTGGCCTGGCCTTGTGGACTGACGACACTCGGCCTGGCCTTGTGGACTGACGACACTCGGCCTGCCCTGATGCCCTGATCCCGCGTGCGACAATGGGCTTGGTCTCATGGACTGATGACACGCCGATGACTAGCAGGCTTGTGTTGCGTGCAGTTTCCTAGACCGGAGGCAACGCACCCCTGCCGACCAGGTACCCAACACTGCCGACCAGGTACCCAACACTGGAGACCAGGTCTCCAACACTGGCACATCTCCGACGCCAAAGTCCAGGATAGGACAGGACCAGTCGCTGCCACGCGAGTCAACCACGCGAGTCGCAGTATTGCCCTGTACCGACGCAGTCCCAAAGCGATCGATTGAACTCCGGAGCGCCTTCTGTTCGTCACTTTCACCCCACTGATTGCACCCGCGCAGCCTCCGTGGAGAGCCTGTTTTGACACCGCAGATCCGATCTAGATACGACCCCGGAACGACCGCGCACAGCACGTGAGACAGGCGGCACACACGGACAGTGAGACGCCGGGTGCACCTCACAGCACGTGAGGCAGGCGGCACACCCGGGCGGGGAGACGCCGAGTGTTCCTCAGCGCGTATCTCGCGCGCCGACAGCCAGCTGGCGGAGCGGCCGCCAGTTTCGCCGTGTCGTGGCCGACACGGGGAGATGGCGGCGGCCATGGTTTATCGGTGCTTCTTGCCCGTGCTGTCCTGCTTGCGAAGGTCGTTATCTCGTAAAGGGCCCGGAATCACCGAGCAGTGCCGCATCGTTAATTAACTTTCAATGAATAGAAAACGTGTAATACACATGGAAGATTGGTCGGTCCTCGGCCACAAATTTACTGGTTTTGTTGCCGGTGGTTTTACTTTCAAATAATAGCGATATCTCTCGATTTAGAAATGCTTCATTGCTCATTTGGGCTTAAAGGCGCACTAACTTCTGCTGGTGATATTGCGCCCGAGTGCTGCTCACCGTCGCACTTGGCTGTACGTATGTATGTTTGGAATGGATAAATTACGTCGAACTGAGTAGCCGACGCTGCCAGCATACTTGACCTGCCTGGGCGATCTCCAAAGTGTCACCGAAAACATCACAGTATGGTGTTCGGTAAAAGTTGGAACCGGAGTGCGGTCTTCGATAAACTCGGAGGTTAGGGAAATAAAATGCCCGTTGGTAGTGGTTATTGGTTTTACGACACGTCGACGGTTGAGTCACGTAGTGTTGCCTATCTCCAACGCCGATTGGTCGCGGGCGAAGAGCAGCGACAGGCGAGATGTGCGAGAGCCCACAATCGTTCGATTGTGAAACGAGCAACTCACCCCTAGACTACTCGTCTCCCAATCGCCCAGTTCAGCAAACGCTCCGATATGCTGCGACACGTCGCAGGCATTTCCACATGAGCACAAAAACAGCAATACAGAACAATCAACGACGCGCGATGTCTCCGTTGTGGTATTGTTCCAACAGATCCACGTTTGGGCTTACAACGGAATCTACATTCGCGGCAGGGTGTCGGAAACTACCGGGCGGCCAGGAACGGAGCCGAGTGAAAGTCCCTCATCCCCATTCAACGGAATATGGCTGGCGTTCGAAGTTGGCCTTTCAAAGTTGGCGCCGCAGCAGCCCCGCCCGCCATAGCGGCCGCCACGCTCATCAGCGGATCACATCGGCTGGAGAAAACGGCAAACGCCTGACGGCCGGCACACGCCTGATGGCCGGCACACGCCTGACGGCCGGCACACGCCTGACGGCCGGCACACGCCTGACGGCCGGCACACGCCTGACGGACGGCACACGCCTGACGAACAGCACACGCCTGACGGACGGCACACGCCTGACGGCCGGCACACGCCTGACGGCCGCCACACGCCTGACGGCCGGCACACGCCTGACGGACGGCACACGCCTGACGAACAGCACACGCCTGACGGACGGCACACGCCTGACGAACAGCACACGCCTGACGGCCGGCACACGCCTGACGGCCGGCACACGCCTGACGGACGGCACACGCCTGACGGACGGCACACGCCTGACGGCCGGCACACGCCTGACGGACGGCACACGCCTGACGGACGGCACACGCCTGACGGCCGGCACACGCCTGACGGCCGGTACTTGCGCACGGGTTCAAAAAGCCGGGTCGCGACGTCTCGCGTGACAAGACGCCACGACCCGGCGAAACACCTCAGCCCGGCTCCGACGGTCATCTCCACGGTGCGCGGCTCCGCCGCGGGGCTGGGCGGCAGCTCTGCGGGAGACGCTCGTTACGTGCTCTCCCCGGGGCGGATGACGCATCGGCAGCTCTTCACTGCGCCATGAGGCGCGACTCGGCGGAGTCGGAGAGGCTCTGCGGTCAGCGACCAGCGCTGCTGGCTCACAGCCGGCGAGCGGCGCCACAGGTCCTGTCTCTGGACAGTGTCAGAGGTGTCCACCTATCTCTGGACTGCGTCAGAGGTATCTCCACCTGGCCCTGTCCTGTCCAGAGCGGCGTCCGCGGCCCGCGGAGCTACTTCGCCCTCTGTGGCAACGATCTTTCTCCGGTGCGGAACAGCACTGGTTCCTGCTGTGGTGGACCCGAGAATATCCCACCGACGACGGTTACGGTGGCAGTGATATCTCCGATATAAAGCAGCCACTAGTTCCTGCTGCGGTGGACCCGAGAATATCCCGCCGCCGCCGCGTGGCAGCGACCGCTGTCGGCAGAGCAGCCCAGTCACTTTTCGTGGACCGAGAATACCCCACTAGCGGCGGTCGCCGTGGTCTTTCGATATAGAGCAGCAACGACTAGTTCATGCTGTGGTGGACCCGAGAATATCCCACTAGCGGCGGTCGCTGTGGCGGTGATCTCTCCGATATAGAGCAGCAACGACTAGTTCATGCTGTGGTGGACCCGAGAATACCCCACTAGCGGCGGTCGCTGTGGCAGTGATCTCTCCGATATAGAGCAGCAACGACTAGTTCATGCTGTGGTGGACCCGAGAATATCCCACTAGCGGCGGTCGCTGTGGCGGTGATCTCTCCGATATAGAGCAGCAACTAGTTCCTGCTTCGACGTTGCTATCAGAAGATAGCAACGTCGAAGACACGAGGTACGCGCCATTCGAAAGCTGACCGTACGCTCATTGCGAATGAGTATATTCTATCAACATCTATCGGTCGCTCTTTCTATTTAAAAACGCACTTTCGCTGTTCCATTTCGCAACTGTTTGAAATCGCCGGGTCAACTGCCTTAATTGTGGTGATGCAGCTGTCTTGTCGTATACCTGACAAATCATCAGATTATCGGCAATAACATCAAGTAAATTACACCGGCTTGTACCTGGTCACGTACAGACCCTTATAATATGCGTCATAGCTTACGCCGTTGGAGATTATACTGTGACCGCGTGCTCTGTGGTCGGCGTGACCTCAGCGTATGATAATATGCGCCGAGACGCTGCGGGAAGTGTGCTCCTGCCGTGTGCTCGGTGGTCGGCATGGCCTCAGCTTGTGCTATGCACACGCGACGCGCGCAGAAGCAGTTGGAGGCGGCTTTCCGACGTACATTTGTATTTAGATGTTACACGTTCGGTCAGTGTGCACGCGCTGGCGTCGTGGGCCCGGACAGATATTTTACATAGGCCCGGGCAATGGCTAGATACCACAAACCAGATGTAAACAAAGCGCCAGAACCAACATTTTCAGCATTCTCCAACGGCTCCCACGTGTTGGAACAATCATGGGAGCCCGTACTGGCAATACTAATGCAATTTAATCCCGGAGTTGTATTGCATATTTGATGTTAGCTCAAACACCGTATGTGTAGATAAGGTCTCGAGCAGTGAATTTTCAGCTGCGTGTAGATTGGGACGATCTCAGGTGTATTTGTGGCGGCAAATCAAACGTAATGCAAATATTCGTAAGACCAGGGTATGTTAATTATTGCACTCACCGAGAGATTCAGGCCGGTAAAAACCACTCAATATTGCTACCTTGAATGAGGAATTCATAGATATCAACTAAGACAGCTGCATAACGACATAAGCAAATACTGCATAGATGCTGCTCAAACAGTCGACCCGGCCAATGGAAACAAATAAAAATCGATCAAGGGTATGTTTTACAAAGCAATCGACGAACTTTGATAAAATGACATGTTCAACACATGCTCAGCTTTCGAATGATACGTGTTTGACCTTTTCAGCATCCCGGGACCCTCCAACTCACCGTGAGCTCGGATTGCTCAGAGAAACTGACCGTAAGCTCTGACCGCTCCGGGCGACTTACGGTGAGCTCGCAACACTCAGAGCTACTCACAGTGAGCTCGGAACACTCCGGGCGATTCACGGTGAGCTCGCAACACTCAGAGCGACTCACCACAATATAGAGCAGGCTGTTGACTCGCGAGCCATAGTAGGCGGGTCGGCCGTACACGCCGGTCAGCACCATGGCTGTCGGACGGTGGTGGTGGTGGTGGTGGTGGTGGTCGGAGGACACCTCACGGCACCCGGCGACACTCGCCTGCACACGGCAGCTCGCCGGCGCACAGCTCGACACCCATCGCACGCGCCGCCACCAGGGCGCGGCGCGACGCAGACCGCAGGCCGCGCAGCCTCACCGCCTCGCGCCGACACAGACACAGACCCGGACCCGGACACACGGTCGTGTGGTGGCAGGTCAGCGGTCACAGCGGTACACGGGGCCGCCACCGCGCCGACCAGCCGCCAAACACCACTGGCGAGCCGGCCGGCGAGGCCCTGCTCGCAGTCGGCGGCGGCGGCGGCGGCAGGGGCGGCGCCGGCCGCCGGCCGCGCAGCGCCGGCTCCGCCGCTGCCGCCGCCGCCGCCCACCCAGCCGCTGCCGCCGCCGCCGCCGCGCCAGACAGACGGGCAGAGGCTGCGGCCGCCGCACCTCCCAGCTGGGATGAGGACGAGAACCGAGCTGTGGCTGGAGCTGGGGCTGGGGAGAGGACAGCGACTGTGTTGGAAATTGAGACCGAGGCTGGGCTGCGGCTGGGTCGGAATGGGCTGGTGCTGTGCTTAAGGCTAAGGCTGAGATTGAAGCTGGCACTGAGTCTTCGACTGGGACTGGGGCTGGGACTAGGACAGGAGTTGAGAGTGGTGTACCTAGTTGAGATTGTAGGGCACGTTATCTTCCTCCGCTACATAGTGCCCAGAAGCTGAGACTGCAAGTCCCACTGGAACCATGTTTACTGGCGCTGTGGGGTAGATATTTAGCTAGAGCGAGAAGGGGGACGGGTAGTCTGATATATACATATATATATATATATATATATATATATATATATATATATATATATATATATAACGGACATGGAAGCGGATCGATACAGAAGTGAACGGACAGACACAGACAGACGGGTGGACCGAAATCATGCGCACCGGCAAGTGCAGATAGAGACGGTTCCGTTTCAGAAATGCATGCAGCCAGGAGGGGAGTGTGGTAGACAGGCGGTCCGAGTGACTCCAGGGCCGACACACGCTCCGACACGCCGGCCGGCCAGCTAGCGCGTGGCACAATGGCAGCCGGCGCGGGGCATCACGTACCGCCTGCTCTGGCGAGCCCGCGGCTATGGCGCTCCTCCCGTCTACAGACGACGGCGAGGTGCCGAGCCAACCGCCTCCGCCCACGTCAGCCCGCCTCGGCTCACGGCATCCCGCCCCGGCTCACGTCATCCCACCTCGGCTCACGTCAGCCCGCCTCGGCCCACGTCAGCCCGCCTCGGCCCACGGCATCCCGCCTCGGCTCACGTCATCCCGCCTCGCACACCGCCTCGGCCCACGTCAGCCCGCCTCGGCCCACGTCAGCCCGCCTCGGCCCACGGCATCCCGCCTCGGCTCACGTCATCCCGCCTCGGCTCACGGCATCCCGCCTCGGCCCACGTCAGCCCGCCTCGGCCCACGTCAGCCCGCCTCGGCTCACGTCAGCCCATGCCAGTCTGCCTCGGCCCACGTTAGCCAACGCCAGCCCAAGTTAGCCCCCTCAGCCCACCTCATCCCGCCTCGGTCCATCACAGCTAGCGTCAGCCCACGCCAGCCCGCCTAGGTCCAACTCAGCCCACGTCAGCCCTCGCCAGGCCACGTGTGCCCACGCAAGCCCACCTCGGTCTATCTCAGCCAAAGTCAGCCCACGTCAGCCCACATCTGCCCAAATCACCCCAGCTGGGCCGCCCCGACCAGCGTGTCCCGCACCGCTGCGAGCTCCGCGCCGCGCGCCTCTCCGGAGCCCAGCCGTAGCGTTACGCTGTGAATACGGCGTCATCGCAGTCTTTTGACACCGGAGACGCACCACAGGGCACGGGGCGCACGTCGGCCCGGTCCGACTGGACCGTCGGACCATCAGACCAGCAGACCAGCACACCAACACACCACCAGACCGTCAGGTCCCCGGTCCGTCCACTGAGCTACCGACGCCCGGGGGACGAGTAGCCTAGGGGCAAGTTGCTCGTCTCACAATCGAAAGGTTGTGGGTTCGAGTCTCACCTGTCGCTACTCTTCGCCCGCGACCAATCGGCGTGAGAGATTGGCGACGCTACATGACTCAGCGGTCGATGTGTCGTAAAACCAATAACTAACTAACTACCGACGCCCGAGGGGCCGTCAGACCATCATACCATTAGATTATCAGACTATCATGCAAGACGATCAGACTATCGCATCAAACTATCGGACGATCATAATGTTAGACTGGCGGGACACCCATTAGATCATCAGAACAGAGGATCTTGCACCCGATCTTGCACTCACACCAGGGCGACCGTGTGCCACAGTCCGGTCCGACACCACCACGATGCCCATGGCCGGTCGCGTGGGACGGTCCGGTCCGACACCACCCATGGCCGGTCGGGTGGGACGGGCCGGTCCGACTGGCACCAGCCCAGCCCACTGGTGACCGCGGCCCGGCCGCCAGTCCAGCGCGACGGACATCCCTCCGCCGCAGCCGCACCACCACCACCGACAGCCTCGCAGTACCGCACCATCCGCAGGGGCGGCGCCAATGGCCGGGCGTCCGTCACGACAGCGGCTTCGCCAGCTAGCTGGCCGCACACAGTCGTACGAACCACAGGGCTAGCGGCTGCCTTGTGACTGCGTTTGTGTGTGTGTGTGATAGCGTTGTGTGGCAGTGTTGTGTGATAGCGTGCTTTGTGACAGTGTGTTTTGTGATGGTGTTGTGTGATAGTGCATTCTGTGACAGTGTTATATGTAGTGATAGCGCGCCGACTACACGACCATCGCGCGTCCACTACACGAATGTTAACCTGATTGCATGGCTCGGGATAGAACCCCTGGTTCGTTCACGACGCATTCAACTGCTGGACCACGTAGCATCCAAACTCTCGCGCCGACTGGCAGCGGGTGGAGTCGACAACCCCGTCGGCTGTGGGACTCGAACTCACAACCTTCGGTGGAGAGCTTGGCGCCATACCGACTGAGCTACCGCGGCCTCAATCGCACAGCCCATGGCTGTGTGTTCACGAGTCGCAGACCGAGCTGGTGATCATGCTTTCTTCGACGTCATTTGTGAACGTGACGTTGCTAATGGGGCGGACGCGTCCTCCACAGAGCCTGACATCGCCGTGCACTGCACTCTGACGTATGCACAAGGGTAAAAGTTGCCACGCCGCCGACGAGTACTCAAACGCGCATGCACATCTAGTTGGAGAACGCAGTCGGGTTTTTGTCCGGCGACATGAAAGCTGTGTCTGTTGTTGGCTCGTCCGGACCGGCAGGCCCAGGTGAAGAGCCTGACCCGCCCGTCCGGACCGGCAGGCCCAGGTGAAGAGCCTGACCCGCCCGTCCGGACCGGCAGGCCCAGGTGAAGAGCCTGACCCGCCCGTCCGGACCGGCAGACCCAGGTGAAGAGCCTGACCCGCCCGTCCGGACCGGCAGGCCCAGGTGAAGAGCCTGACCCGCCCGTCCGGGCCGGCAGGCCCAGGTGAAGAGCCTGACCCGCCCGTCTGGACCGGCAGGCCCAGGTGAAGAGCTTGACCCGCCCGTCCGGGCCGGGAGACTCAGGTGAAGAGCCTGACCCGGCCGTTGACCCCGCCAATGGTCATAATCGGTGGGCAGGTCATTGGTCATAATTGCCAACAAGGTTTGCAACTGACTAGCAACGCCTCAATCGGGCTTGGGCCTCATCACAGGCACCGAGCCTCGCCCTCAGCCTCATCCTTAATTCATCCAGCATCGGCACGCTTCGTTCCCAGTCTTGGCCCGCCCCAGCCGCAGTCTCGACTCGTTCCAGCTCCAGTCTCAGCTCGCTTCGGCGCCAGTGTTGTCTCCATTCCCAGCTGCCAGCGACGGATGGGAGGTGCTACCAGCCGGGGAACCAGCACCAGCGGCATCGGCGCGCGAGCGCCCTCTCCCCGAGATCCGCCGCCGCGACACTTGGGAAGTCCGCAGCGGTACACAAATGGGCCGCCGGCAGACGACCGCGACGACAGTGGTGGCGCACCCAGGCTTGACCTGCACCCCGCCCACGCCCCCACCACCGCAACCGCCTCCGGCTTCGGCCCCGCCTACGCGGAGGGGGCGCCACCGACCAGCCGGATGGTGGCACAGATACAAGCCCTCATGAGCTTAGACCGTCTTCAGCATTGTCTCCTGCGAAGTTCCGGTTCTCTTCCCCATTATCAGTTATCTTCTTCCTTAAACATTATCGTAGCTACCTGACCTATCTCCTCCTTGGTCCGCCCCTGTCTGACATGTCCCCCTGGGCTGTATTATTCCTCACCTGTCTCGTGCCCGTCCAGGCCTTGTCTGACCAAGCTTCAGCCTGGTTCCCACCCGTCTCACCCTTACCTGACCTTCCCACGCCTGTCCCGTCCCTGTCTGACCCGTCTCCCGCAAGTCTCACCCCTGCCTGACCTGTCTCTCGCCCGCCTCACCCTTAACTGACTTGTCTCCCGCCAATTTCGCCATTGCCTAACCTGTCTCCCGCAAATATCATCCTTGCTTGAACTGTCTCCCGCCCGTCTCGCCCTTGCCTGACCTGTTTCGCTCTTGCCTGACCTATCTCGCCCTTGCCTGACCTGTCTCGCCCTTTCCTGACCTGTCTCGCTCTTGCCTGACCTGTCTCCCGCCCGTCCCGCCACCTGCGTGACGCCCACCCCCCGTGACCCGCCCTGCCGGCAGCTACTGACGTCACTCATGGACCACACAATGACTCGGCTGGCGGCACGCTGATCAATAGGTCACCCTCTCACCCGCCGTCCCCGAGCGACGCGCTGCGGCGACGCGCGGCTGGAGGCTGGGGTGGGGTCGGCCATGCTGATGGTGACTGGGGTGGAAAGGTAATGGCAGCTGGGTGGAAAGCGGGGCGGGGCCGGGGCGAGGCGGGGCCGGGTGACTGGGACGGGGGTGGGTGAGAGTGTGTACGGCGACCAGGGTGGGAGCGGATGTGGTGTCATGTGCCAGAATTCCAAACCGTACTCTGGAATCTTTAGACTGTATCAATAGTTAGTTAGTTAGTTAGTTATTAGGGTTTTAGGGCGCAAGACTGTATCAATAATGCTGACAATTTTCCTCTCTGGAATCTTTGGAATTATTTGTTGTTGTTTGCTGTTTTACTAAGTAGTTGGCTATATACAAGAAGATGAGGGCATACGACGTCGCCTGCCTGGCAGGAAGAGCGGGCACTGTGGATAACCTCCTATCTCCGGTCTCTGGTCTCCCATACGCTCAGCTTAACTACTGATCTATCAGCACACCGTATCTTTTGAATCGTAGGATTAAAAGATTCAAGGGTCAATTATTCACAACCAAGGACTCAAATTATTATACTTCTTGGACATGTGTGCATCAACTTTATAAATGCCTTGAGAGGAATCATGAGAATATTGCTTCTCGAGTTAAAAGTTAAATAATTCTGAGACTATTGTAATCTATCGTAACATAATGTACTATATTCTACTCTACTCTACTGCACTCTGCTGTACTCTACTTTACTCTACTTTACTCTACTCCGCTCCACTTTGGAATCACCAATTCCAAATATTGAATTCAAGAAAGTCAAAATACGGTTTTGGTACTCTGACACATGTCTAGTGGGGGAGGGGCGAAGCCCTGGGAATGATGGCTGTGGGAGGGTGTTCAGGGTGGGAAAGGGTCGTGGCTGATGAATCACTTCTCACACGAGGCGCTATTTAGCGATCGCAATCACATGGTCAGGCGGGGCGCGGCGTGTCCGGCGGTCCATGGAAACCGCGGCTGTGAACACAGCTCGACGTTGGCGTGCCGGCAGCGTCGACCGAACAGGCGGCCAGGGTCATCGTCGACCGTCAAGTCCCCCAGTCATACGTCACGGTGACTGGAGGACGTGACGTCACGGTGACGGCACGTGACGAGATGGGACGTCCTCTCGTCACACGACACGGTGACGGCACGAGACGAGACGGGACGCTCTCTCGTCATACGTCACGGTGACGGCACGTGACGAGACGGGACGCCCTCTCGTGACACGTCACAGTGACGGCACGTGGCGAGATGGGACGTCCTCTCGTCACACGACACGGTGGCGGCACGTGACGAGATGGGACGTCCTCTCGTCACACGACACGGCGACGGCACGTGGCGAGATGGGACGTCCTCTCGTCACACGACACGGTGACGACACGTGGCGAGACGGGACGCTCTGAACACCAGGACAGCACGGCTGCAGTTGGCCAGAGCTCAGACGCGATTTTCACACTTTCACACTTTTCGTGGCGACACGGTTAAAATCTCTGTTTTGTGCTGGTACTACTGATACATGCCGCTCTGCTCCCGCCCTCATCGCTCGCTTCGTCTTCGGGACGCCTCAACTGCAGACATGCTGCGCCCCCCCCTCCCTCTACCCCACCCAGTAATTAAACCCATGAAGCTGGGTTCAGCTAAGTTTATTGTTTTGGTTGGTGTTTCCGTGCGGCTGGCGTCGGCGACTCGAGCCGCCGCTACGAGGTGGCGACGCTAACGACGCTGGCGGCTGCAGTCGCGTCGTAAACCAACACAAACACGGCCGCCGTAAACACACACGGCCGCCGCATTTCGACCTGCGTCAGCTACGCCGCCGCCGTCGCCGCAGCGGCGCAACTGCCGCGCCGTCCCGTCCCGCGGCCGGCCGCCTCGGCCGGCCGGCGAGAAAATCGACACCGCGAACGGACGCGGCGCGCGGCGAGAGAGCGCCTTCGTGGAAGCGCGGAGATGGCACCGGCTGGGAAGCTGGCGCCCGCCGGTACAAGGTCACACCGAGCCGGGGCCGGGGTCGTGCCGACCGACACGAGACGAAACAAATCGCTAGAAAGTGAGCAGGCGGCGCGGGCGGCCCAGTCGCGACAGCATCTGACTATACAGGTGCCGGCCCGGGTCACCACGGGCCGCATATCATACCGGCCGGCAGCGACAGCATCTGACTATACAGGTGCCGGCCCGGGTCACCGCGGGCTGCATATCATACCGGCCGGCAGCGACAGCATCTGACTATACAGGTGCCGGCCCGGGTCACCGCGGGCTGCATCCCATACCGGCCGGCAGCGACAGCATCTGACTATACAGGTGCCGGCCCGGGTCACAGCGGGCTGCATATCATACCGGCCGGCAGCGACAGCATCTGACTATACAGGTGTCGGCCCGGGTCACCACGGGCTGCATATCATACCGGCCGGCAGCGACAGCATCTGACTATACAGGTGCCGGCCCGGTCACCACGGGCCGCATATCATACCGGCCGGCAGCGACAGATCTGACTATACAGGTGTCGGCCCGGGTCACCGCCGGCTGCATATCATACCGGCCGCAGCGACAGCATCTGACTATACAGGTGCCGGCCCGGGTCACCGCGGGCTGCATCCCATACCGGCCGGCAGCGACAGCATCTGACTATACAGGTGTCGGCCCGGGTCACCACGGGCCGCATATCATACCGGCCGGCAGCGACAGCATCTGACTATACAGGTGCCGGCCCGGGTCACCACGGGCTGCATATCATACCGGCCGGCAGGACAGCATCTGACTATACAGGTGCCGGCCCGGTCAACGACCCGGGTCACCACGGGCCGCATATCATACCGGCCGGCAGCGACAGCATCTGACTATACAGGTGCCGGCCCGGGTCACCACGGGCCGCATATCATACCGGCCGGCAGCGACAGTATCTGACTACAGGTGCCGGCCCGGGTCACCGCGGGCTGCATCCCATACCGGCCGGCAGCGACAGCATCTGACTATACAGGTGCCGGCCCGGGTCACCGCGGGCTGCATCCCATACCGGCCGGCAGCGACAGCATCTGACTATACAGGTGTCGGCCCGGGTCACCGCCGGCTGCATATCATACCGGCCGGCAGCGACAGCATCTGACTATACAGGTGCCGGCCCGGGTCACCGCGGGCTGCATCCCATACCGGCCGGCAGCGACAGCATCTGACTATACAGGTGCCGGCCCGGGTCACACGGGCTGCATCCCATACCGGCCGGCAGCGACAGCATCTGACTATACAGGTGTCGGCCCGGGTCACCAGGGCTGCATATCATACCGGCCGGCAGCGACAGCATCTGACTATACAGGTGCCGGCCCGGGTCACCACGGGCTGATATATACTGGCCGGCAGCGACAGCATCTGACTATACAGGTGTGCCGTCACCACGCCATATATACCGGCCGGCAGCGAAGATTTGATATAAGGTGCGGCCCGGGTCACCACGGGCCGCATATCATACCGGCCGGCAGCGACAGCATCTGACTATACAGGTGCCGGCCCGGGTCACCACGGCTGCATATCATACCGGCCGGCAGCGACAGTATCTGACTATACAGGTGCCGGCCCGGGTACCGCCGGCTGCATATCATACCGGCCGGCAGCGACAGCATCTACTATACAGGTGCTGGCCCGGTCACCACGGCTGCATATATACCGGCCGGCAGCGACAGCATCTGACTATAAGGTGTCGGCCCGGTCACCACGGCCGATATATACCGGCCGGCAGCGACAGATTGACTATAAGGTGCCGGCCCGTACACGGTGCATATCATACCGGCCGGCAGCGACAGCATTGACTATACAGGTGTCGGCCCGGGTCACTAGGGCCGCATATCATACCGGCCGGCAGCGACAGCATCTGACTATACAGGTGCCGGCCCGGGTCACCACGGGCCGCATATCATACCGGCCGGCAGCGACAGCATCTGACTATAAGTGCCGGCCCGGGTCACCACGGGCTGCATATATACCGGCCGGCAGCGACAGTATTTGACTATACAGGTGTCGGCCCGGGTACCACGGGCCGCATATCATACCGGCCGGCAGCGACAGCATCTGACTATACAGGTGCCGGCCCGGGTCACCACGGGCTGCATATCATACCGGCCGGCAGCGACAGCATCTGACTATACAGGTGCCGGCCCGGGTCACCACGGGCCGCATATCATACCGGCCGGCAGCGACAGCATCTGACTATACAGGTGTCGGCCCGGGTCACCACGGGCCGCATATCATACCGGCCGGCAGCGACAGCATCTGACTATACAGGTGCCGGCCCGGGTCACACGGGCCGCATATCATACCGGCCGGCAGCGACAGCATCTGACTATACAGGTGCCGGCCCGGGTCACCACGGGCTGCATATCATACCGGCCGGCAGCGACAGTATCTGACTATACAGGTGCCGGCCCGGGTCACCGCCGGCTGCATATCATACCGGCCGGCAGCGACAGCATCTGACTATACAGGTGCCGGCCCGGGTCACCACGGGCTGCATATCATACCGGCCGGCAGCGACAGCATCTGACTATACAGGTGCCGGCCCGGGTCACCACGGGCCGCATATCATACCGGCCGGCAGCGACAGCATCTGACTATACAGGTGCCGGCCCGGGTCACCACGGGCTGCATATCATACCGGCCGGCAGCGACAGCATCTGACTATACAGGTGCCGGCCCGGGTCACCACGGGCTGCATATCATACCGGCCGGCAGCGACAGCATCTGACTATACAGGTGCCGGCCCGGGTCACCACGGGCCGCATATCATACCGGCCGGCAGCGACAGTATCTGACTATACAGGTGCCGGCCCGGGTCACCACGGGCTGCATATCATACCGGCCGGCAGCGACAGTATCTGACTATACAGGTGCCGGCCCGGGTCACCGCGGCTGCATATCATATCGGCCGGCAGCGACAGTATCTGACTATACAGGTGCCGGCCCGGGTCACCGCGGGCTGCATCCCATACCGGCCGGCAGCGACAGCATCTGACTATACAGGTGCCGGCCCGGGTCACCGCGGGCTGCATCCCATACCGGCCGGCAGCGACAGCATCTGACTATACAGGTGCCGGCCCGGGTCACCGCGGCTGCATACCATACCGGCCGGCAGCGACAGCATCTGACTATACAGGTGCCGGCCCGGGTCACCACGGGCTGCGTCCCATACCGGCCGGCAGCGACAGCATCTGACTATACAGGTGCCGGCCCGGGTCACCGCGGGCTGCATCCCATACCGGCCGGCAGCGACAGCATCTGACTATACAGGTGCCGGCCCGGGTCACAACGACCCGGGTCACCACGGGCTGCATCCCATACCGGCCGGCAGCGACAGCATCTGACTATACAGGTGCCGGCCCGGGTCACAGCGGGCTGCATATCATACCGGCCGGCAGCGACAGTATCTGACTATACAGGTGCCGGCCCGGGTCACCACGGGCCGCATCCCATACCGGCCGGCAGCGACAGTATCTGACAATACAGGTGCCGGCCCGGGTCACAGCGGGCTGCATCCCATACCGGCCGGCAGCGACAGCATCTGACTATACAGGTGCCGGCCCGGGTCACCGCGGGCTGCGTCCCATACCGGCCGGCAGCGACAGTATCTGACTATACAGGTGCCGGCCCGGGTCACAACAGGTAACGGCTGCATATCATACCGGCCGGCACAGCATCTCTATAAGTGCCGCCCGTACCGCGGCTCATCCGGCCGGCAGCGACAGCATCTGACTATACAGGTGCCGGCCCGGGTCACCACGGGCTGCGTCCCATACCGGCCGGCAGCGACAGTATCTGACTATACAGGTGCCGGCCCGGGTCACAGCGGGCTGCATATCATACCGGCCGGCAGCGACAGTATCTGACTATACAGGTGTCGGCCCGGGTCACAACGACCCGGGTCACCACGAGCTGCATATCATACTGGCCGCCAGCGGCAGCATCTGGTCACACAGATGCCGGCCCGGGTCGCCGGGGGCTGGGTCACCGCGGGCTGCATATCATACCCCCATCCCGGCAGACAGCCACCCTCCGATGGCAACAGCAAATCATAAACGAACCAAAAACCAGC
Organism: Imbricaverruca yamaguchii; assembly: GCA_034440575.1. NCBI lineage: Eukaryota > Metazoa > Arthropoda > Thecostraca > Neoverrucidae > Imbricaverruca > Imbricaverruca yamaguchii. The sequence continues at coordinate 1,497,784 of JAOTOL010001625.1, forward strand.
ATATTGTACCCGACCGCAGTTGGAGCCATCTCCCCTCCCTCCCCTCCCCCTCCACGCCCAATGGCAACAGTGGACCGCAGGCGTACAAACAAATCAGCAGATCAGTATGCCACTCAATTAATAGATGCGGACTAACAAGCCATTTGGTCATCAAAACAAGAAAGATGATACATATTTTAACGTAATTTTGTCGATAAAGCTTCTTCGACTACTCGCATGCGCCGACATCTACAAGCAGTATTTTATTTCATAGAGCACATCACCAGAGCTCAACGTTGTTCATTAAATTTCATACGTGTCAATTGTTGGGTCACGTTGCGTAGCCAACCTCCCAGGCAACTGGTAGCGGGCGAAGAGCAGCGACAGGCGGGATGTGAGCCCACAACCTTTCGGTTGGGATACTGGCACCTCACCCCAACGCCGCTGGCTCCCAAGAGCTGCACGGCCTTGCGGCGTGTGTTCAGAGCAGGTGGCGTTGGATCGCCCACTGGCCCCACATCCAGATGTTCAGGTGGCTGCCGGATCAGGTGGTTACACACCCAGGAGCTGATTACTTGAGGGGGCGGACAGCCGCATCACAAAGGGGGCATACATGGTCCATGAAGGCGTGGATGAAAGCCTGCGGCGGCCCGCCTGGTAATCAGCCCATGAGCCCACTGTCAGTGAAGACGACAGCATCGTCCATGAAGCCGTGGATGTAAGTCTTCGGCATACCGTCTAACATTCAGTCCATGAGCCCACCGCCGGTTAAGGCGATAACATGGCTCATGAAGGCGTGAATGAAAGCCTGCTCGCCTGGCAGTCGGCCCATGAGCCCACCGCCAGTTAAGGCGATAACATGGCTCATGAAGGCGTGAATGAAAGCCTGCTCGCCTGGCAGTCAGCACATGGGCCCACCGCCAGTGAAGCCGATAGACGTCCGGCTGTCGGATCTCTCGGCGCCTGGCGTGTCGGCCAGTTGAGTGTCGTAACGTGCGGCCGTCACGATTATGTCCGGGGTTAATCAGCGGCCGCATCACGGTCACACGAGCCGTGCCGCGCGGGCCATCACGGAGCCGTCACGGCACCGTCTCACCGCAGACTTTCACCGGCACAGCGGCACACAGACGGAGACAGACAGACGGAGACAGACGGAGACAGGCAGACAGACGGAGACAGGCAGACAGACGGAGACAGACAGACAGACAGACAGACAGACAGACAGACAGACAGACAGACAGACAGACAGACAGACAGACAGACAGACAGACAGACAGACAGACAGACAGACAGACAGACAGACAGACAGACAGACAGACAGACAGACAGACAGACAGACAGACAGACAGACAGACAGACAGACAGACAGACAGACAGACAGACAGACAGACAGACAGACAGACAGACAGACAGACAGACAGACAGACAGACAGACAGACAGACAGACAGACAGACAGACAGACAGACAGACAGACAGAGACCAGAGGAAGAGACCAGCGACAAAGACAGAAAATGGACAGAGAGACAGAGACAGAAACACCGAGGAAGACCCGAGCAAAACCGGAGATAGAGACAGAAACATAGGCACATCGAGAGACCAGAAACAGAGACACAGAAAGAGTGAGATAGTGGGGGAGGAGAGTGATGGGATAGGGGGTGAAGGGAGAGAGAGAGAGAGTGGCGGGAGAGAGAGAGCGAGAGCTAGAGAAACAGAAACAGGAACAGAGACAGACAGAGACAGAGACAGAGACAGAGACAGAGACAGAGACAGAGACGGAGACGGAGACGGAGACGGAGACGGAGACGGAGACGGAGATGGAGACAGAGACAGGGACAGGGACAGGGACAGAGACGTATACAGATACAGATACAGATACAGATACAGATACAGAGAGATAGAGATAGCGATAAAGATGGAGAGGGAGATAGGGGGAGGGAGAGAGGGGAAGAAAGAGTGAGAGGGGAGAGAGTGAAGAGAGTGAGGATAGAGTAAGGATAGAGTGAGGAGGTAGTGAGGAGAGAGTGAGGACGCAGTGAGGAGAAAGAGTGGGTGAGAATCCGAGCCACTAATGGCATCACCGAAGGATAACTTGACTGACTTAGCCGGCGTCGATAAATTACATAACGATCATTAGCGCGCGGTAACATCAACAGCCAAAGGACGCCTGTGGTGTTCGTGACGTCACACGGCCGGGGCGGCGATGCCACTCCCGCCAGGTCGGCGTCAGGACCCGGCCGCTGAGCCGGCGGACACCGGCCTGCCCCGGAGCCGACGGTGGTCGGCGGCGCGTGCGTGGAGAGGCGGCAGCGGGCGCGCCGCTCCCGCCAAATCCGGCGTGTCGGCCGCGTGGAAAGTCGGCGGCGGCGGCGGCGCCGATTACCATGCCGGCCCGCCCGTCGGCAGCTGCGCACACGCGTCCGGCGGCGGCGGAAGCGGCCTGCCGCCGGCCGGACGTCGTATGCCTTGCAGAGGTCGACGGGTGGTGGCGCCGTCGGCGTCACGGCTGCCCGGCCGCCCAATCCGTTTCCCGACAGCCTCCCGACAAAAGACCGGCCGATTTTTGTGCGGACGCGCGGCGCGGTGTGCAGCGAAACGGCGCGCGCGCGTGTCGTCACGGTCGGGCTGGCCGCGTGGCGCCAACATATGCCGCCACACCCTGGGCTCCCGCCGTCAGGTGGTGCGGTGTGGTCACAGAGCACGGATCACAGACCACAGACTACAGACCACAGACCACAGACTACAGACCACAGACCACAGACCACAGATCACATCACGGATCACGGATCACGGATCACGGATCACAGACCACAGACTACAGACCACAGATCACATATCTCAGATCACAAACCACAGATCACATATCACATATCACAGATCACAGATCACAGATGACGGCTGACAATCGCAGCGACGCGACAAAACACCGGCGGCTGCACAACCTCAGCTGTGGTGATCTGCACACGACATGCGGAATATATGCCGAATGCGGTCTATTCAGACAATCTCACAACAAACAGTAACTATGGTTGGTTATTGGTTTTACGACACATCGACCGTTGTGTCATTTAGCGTCGCCAATCTCTCACGCCGATTGGTCGCGGGCGAAGAGTAGCGACAGGTGAGACTCGCGCCCACAACCTTTCGATTGTGAGACGAGCAGCCTACCCCTAGGATACTCGTCCACATACAAACAGCAGCTTTGTTCTTGATTATCTTCATAGTCATTGCCGTTTGATATTGCCTTTATTCTACTATATTTCTGGCATCTCCCAATCGCAGTTTTGTTTCCCATAGAGGTTGCGTAGTTATGAATAAAATCAATTAGGAAAAAGTAACCAATTATTTTTTTCGTATTTCACATGCGTTCTTAGCATCTCCATTGTCAAAATCCGCATGGCACAGAAACTTACCGAGTGAAAGCACGCCTAGCAGAACGCCAACAACAATTTAAGCAGAGTACTCCGTTTTTCAGGTTGTCAAGACATTTCATTAACGTATTGTTCTTCCATGCAGGAATAATGAGAGTCCGGTTTCGTTGTGATTTCAGCTGATACCACTGTTGCAACGCTCGGCCACTGGTCGCTCCCCCGCGCATTTGCTTGAACGGTCCTTTTTTAATTCACAAGACCGGGGCTAATCAGACCGTATCTCTCCTAACCCTCGATAGAGTACAAAGCTACGGTCAACGAGCGTGAGTCAAACAGAACTCGAGCCGTGAACTGGGCTGGACTCAACCCTCGAGTCCAGCGGGACTCGAGCCACGTGTCGGACCGGAGTCGTGGCCAGGACTGACTGCGACCGTGCCTGGTTCCCGTACCACAGGTCAAGCCTGCCTCGCCCCGGACCGACCTTGCGGTGGCGGGTGCCATAGGCGTGCGAGTCGATGACACACATTTCCTGACACAAGATCAGTGTCAGTTGGTCACAACGCTCGGACCGTTACGAAGCTACCAATTACCCACCAATCACTACACCCCGGAGGCATGTGTGCACTGATTTTGCACCCGCCATTGCCGGCCGATTGTCGTGTCGTCTGCACACTTCACCGCTCAGCTCAGCTCGCCTAACTGTGCCGAGCCGGCCAAACGCTACACAACGCTCCACTGGGCGCACGGCCATGCTGTAGATGGTCCGCACTACCGCGGGGCACCACTCAGAGCCGCACCTGTACTTTTACTGCACACGCCGGCACGTCGGTAACTGTAGTTTTCCGGTCTGACTTGCAGGACCGCAGCATCCATCTGCGAGCGACGGACGGTTCCGATGCGGCGGAAAGGAGTGGAGGCGTGGAGGCGTGGAGGCGGCGGTGCGCCGGCGCCTTCGCCGGGATGAAATGACTTTGCCGGGGGTCACCGGTCGTCGAATTAATCTGGCGACCAGCCGCGCCGTCCGCCCGACTCATTACAGGCCGGCCGTGGTTCCCACGCGGCTAATTAGCCGCCCAGCACGAGCCCAAGCCGTGCGGCTGGTCTCCGCCCACTGGAGTGGGGCGCTCTCTGCCAGACCCCGCCCGTGCCCCACCCACTGGGGCGGGCCGCTCAATCGGCCCTCGCCCGTGCCCCACCCACTGGGGCGGGCCGCTCAATCAGGCCCCGCCCGTGCCCCACCCACTGGGGCGGGCCGCTCAATCAGGCCCCGCCCGTGCCCCACCGACTGAGGAGGGTACACCCTACCAGGCCTGGCTCGTACCCCACACTGGTCCCCACGTGTGCTCCACACACGGCAGGGGCGGTCGGCCGCTGTCTGGGTCGGGTCGGGTCGGGTCGGGTCGGGTCATGGCAGATCAGATATGGGTGCGGTCAGTGGGAAACAAACGGCGCATTAAGCCCTGACCGTAAACAGACGGGACACATGGACCGCATGTGTCACTGTTTACCGCGGGCGACCTCTGTTTACGGCCTCTACGGGTCATTACAGGGCACAGCAGGCCGCCAGACCGCACCACCAGCCCTCCCAGCCGTGTCCAGTGTCCGCGCCGCCGCTCTGCTGTGCCGCCCGGAGCCGCCGGACACCGAGCTGCCTGTTCTGCTGCAATGTGCCGCCATGGGAGGGCAGCCGGGGACGTGGGTCCAGCACTGCGGCGATGTGTAGTGTGGGAGAACACACGGGGACGTGGGTCCAGCACTGCGGCGATGTGCAGTGTGGGAGAACACACGGGGACGTGGGTCCAGCACTGCGGCGATGTGCAATGTGGGAGAACACACGGGGACGTGGGTCCAGCACTACGGCGATGTGCAATGTGGGAGAACACACGGGGACGTGGGTCCAGCACTGCGGCGACACGACGCGACGCAACCGGACAGCCGGCACCGCGCCTGGCGTCGACGTCGGCCGCGGCGGCGGCGGAAGCGGCCGGATCGTTACCGGGCCGGTCCGGCGGTGGCGGCGCGTGTTTACGCCCGGTTGATAATCATCACGAGCGCGCCGGTCGCGAGCCGCCGCAGCGCCGGCCGGCGGTGCGCAGCGCCAGCGCCGTCTCGGCCCCAGTCGGGGCACGTGTGGCCAGATCCAAACATCCGCGACCGGACGACGTCGCGTCCCGTCTGATGTGCACCGTCCAGACAACACACACACACGCCGGCGCGGAATCGGCGCAAACGAGCGCGCGCGTCCGGTCGGCGCCGCCTGGCGGCACTGCGCGCCAGTGGGAGGCGCCAGTGAGACACGCCCACCCGCAGCAGAGACGGTGGTGGTCCGCGGGGAGGGGCGTAGCCGTCGTAGTCGGCGGCAGGCCGCACCCAGACCACCTACACAAACCGACCCAAACACACACCAACCGGCCCATACGTGCATGTCCAGACACCGGGCCGGGGGCGGTAACCCTCTACTGGAGGGGACAGTCCGCCGGCGGCGACATGGTCAGACACCGGCCCGGGGGCGGTAACCCTCTACTGGAGCGGACAGTCCGCCGGCGGCAAAGAGCGGCACCAACCCAGACCGAACTGCAACCACGGCTGGAAACACGGCTTTGTCATGGGTATTTGCCATCCGGAACTTTCCTTAATAAAAAAATTACTTTCGAGGAGAAAATGATTTACCTTTCTTCACCAAAAGACCAATGGAGTTGACTATGGCTGCAAGCTCATTGCTGTTTGATAAGCATACCAAACACTGACCGGAAAGTGCCCACAGACTTCTGCTGTCAGAAATACAGCAAAAAATGTTAGCCTCATACCTGAAATTATCGCTAATTTACCTCTCGAAATCCAGGATTGGAAAACATCAACCCAACCCTGGCTGCGGCACGGCATAACTGACCACAGTCACTGGTCCGGACGGTCGCATCAGGGTAGTGCCGCCGTCTCCGTCTCCGTCCCCGAACTGCTCGGACCAGTACCCGGCAGCACTCTCGTCCAAGTCCCGTCATCATCAAGTGCGACATACGCGCTCTGAAGATGTGGATCCCACCTCACGAGGATACGAGCCCCGTCGTTGGAACAGGTTAACCCCGCCGTCAGAATATGAGAGTCGCGTCGTCAGATGCGTGTTCCACCGCCTGGAGATGGTGAATCCAACCGCCTGGAGATGCGAGTCCTACCGTTCAGATATGTGAGCCCCGCCGTCGGACATACATCCCGCCGTCGGAAGATGTGAGACCCACCGCCTGGAGATGCGCCCCACCGCTCGGAGATGTGAGACCGTCGTCAGAAGATGTGACCCCCGTCAGAAGACGTGACCCCGCCGTCAGAAGACGTGACCCCGCCGTCAGAAGATGCGAGCCCCGCCGTCAGAAGATGTGACCCCGCCGCCGGGAGACGTGACCCCGCCGCCGCTGGACGCCGACCCGTGTTTACAGCGAGGCCCGTGTTTGGTCAGCAGTTGGTGGCGACATCGGTCACCGGCCAAATGGCAGCATGAATCACGACCGCCGAGCACAGCGCCGCCTATTACTCTGATTGGAGTTGATGGCCCAGTCAAATGCTGGGCGGTGTGGTCGGCGTCACCGCCATGAAGAGAGCCGCCCGACACTCGGAGCCCACTGCGTCGTGCCGTGACGTGAGACTCAATTACGTCAGCGCGGCGTGGTGGTGCCGCCTCGAGCGATCACCAGGGCACCGCCACCGCGCGGACAGCCGTTTGGGCGCTCACCAGGGCACCGCCACCGCGCGGACAGCCGTTTGGGTGATCACCAGGGCACCGCCATCGCACGGACAGCCGTTTGGGCGCTCACCACGGCACCGCCACCGCACGGACAGCCGTTCGGGCGCTCACCAGGGCACCGCCATCGCACGGACAGCCGTTTGGGCGCTCACCAGGGCACCGCCACCGCACGGACAGCCGTTTGGGCGCTCACCAGGGCACCGCCACCGCACGGACAGCCGTTTGGGCGCTCACCAGGGCACCGCCATCGCACGGACAGCCGTTTGGGCGCTCGCCAGGGCACCGCCACCGCACGGACAGCCGTTTGGGCGCTCACCAGGGCACCGCCACCGCACGGACAGCCGTTTGGGCGCTCACCAGGGCACCGCCACCGCACGGACAGCCGTTTGGGTGATCACCAGGGCACCGCCACCGCGCGGACAGACAGCTCCGCATCAGTCGTCTGAGCTCATACCGTGACTGTTACCGTGCTCATATCGTGACACTTCGAGAATTCCACGTGCCAAAGGTGTGGCCTGTTTCGCCAACTGCAGCGAGATTGGCGAGTCTCCGGCTGTGAGAGGCGGCCTTCGCTACCCCGCGGCACACGACACGGCCGTCTCAGATCCGCTCGGTGCCTCGGTGCAGTGTTCGGCCCGGTGCCGTCCGGTGGGCGGTGCGGCGCCCCCGCCTGCCCTCATCCTTTCCTCGTGCGCACGGCGCCGGCTGCCGCTGTCGCTGCGGCTGTGTGCAGAGTCGGCTGGGTTTCCGGCCATAACGGGCCGACCTGCAACATCAGCCGGGGTGGCCGCCGGGGTGGCAGCCGAGGTGGCCGTCCCCACTGCTGGCTCGTGGCCGTGGTGACCAAGTGAACGTGGTGGGCGTGGTAGCTCTGGTGGTCCTGGTGGCCGTGGTGATGCCCATGATGACCATGGTGACCGTGAAGGCCGTGGTGATCGTGGGCACTCGTGGTGACTTCCAGCTGGTTGTTCGGAGGTGGAGTGGTGGCGTGGTGGTGGCGTGGTGGTGGCGGGGTGATGGCGACCGGTGAAACTAGCAGTGCACAGGTGATTACTGAGTTGAAGTAAGGCTGGCATATGCCGGTGGTGGATGGCTGCAGGGTCGTACTGTCGCTATAGATAGTTGGCAGAGGTGCAGCGCGTCGAGATGCACGTCGTTTATTTTGGAAATGAGCAGCATCCCAGCTTTCATGGGGAATCGCCAACTGTGCACCCCAAAAATTAAATACTATCCCCAATAACATAAGCTGAAGGATCACGAGGACAGCAAAACAAGTTTTTTTTTCTCAATATTATCTGGTTTCAAGAGAACACCTACCATCAATCACTAAACATTTACTATCCCCAATAACGTAAGCTCAAGGAACACTAGGACAGCAAATGCAGTTTTTGCAATATTACCTGGTTTCAAGAGAACACCCACCATCAGTCACTAAACACTTCATTGGAGTGCAACCACCCCCCCCCCTTAAATCACAACAAAAAAGTGTCATCAAACACTATGGCTGAAACCGCAATGCATCCCCAATGAAAGCGATTTAAAGGGACCAAGTCTCGCTACTTGGTGGTAGGGTGCTTATGAGATAGTGGTGGGTGCTAGCGGCTCGTGAGGGACGAGTGTTCGTCTTTCCACACCGGGCGTTTCTCACGTGAGAGGGAAGCCTTCCTTACGAGACGTTTATCACGTGAAGCGATAGGGTACCTATCATTGCGGGGATTATCATGTGAGGTGAGAGGGCTCCTCTCCTCACGGGGCGTTTCTCACGTGAGATGAGAGGGTAGCTCTCCTCACTGGGCGCTTCTCACGTGAGGTGAGTGGGCAGCCCTCCTAACTGTGTGCTTCTCACATGAGGTGAGAGGGCAGCTCTCCCGACCCCGTCCGCGTCACACCCTCCTTACGTCGAGTAGTTGAGATTCGAGCGCGCGTCAGCTGCCTCGGCTCTGCTGCGCCCACCCAGCCTCCTTACCCACCGATGCAGACCCGGCCGCCCGGCCCGCCGTAGCGGTCAGCACGTGACGCGTGACGGCGCCGACAGAACACCGCTGACCAGCTGGATCAGACACACTGCACGGCGCGCCGACATGGCCTCCGTGACCGCCACACGGCACATCGCCGCGGAATCGTCAGAGTTGTGCATCGTCGTCCTAGACGTGGTCAATTTTCGGTGATAGAACATGGAGAGGAAATGTGTATTGAAACCTGCGACATCAGAACCTTAGTTTGCACTTCCCAGTGAATATTCGTGTAAGAGTGGTCTAGGGGTAAGTTTGTTGGTTGGTCTCACAATCGAAAGATTGTTGGTTGGAGTCTCACGTGTCGCTACTCATTGCCCGCGACCGATGCGCGTGAGAGATTGGCGACGCCACATGACTCAACGGTCGACGCGTCGCAAAACCAATAACCACCAATCACAAAGCACTTCCTTGTCAAACAGCACCATTCAACCTCCAAATGATAAAAACGAGAGGATAATTTTTTGGAGACAAAAATGTCCTCGACGCCAATAATCCAGGAGCGCCCTCTTCTCCCAGTCCTGATCTCGGGCCGCCCAGCCACCGACGTCCGAGCCACGCGGCTGCGCACCGTGCCGTCAGTGTGCCGTGTCGACGGTAGACCACAGTCCGCTCATGCAGCGCCACTCCACTCCACTCCACTCCACCCCACTCCACTCCACTCCACTCCACTCCACTCCACTCCACCCCACCCCACTCCACTCCACTCCACTCCACTCCACTCTACTCTACTCTACTCTACTCTACTCTACTCCACTCCATTCCACTCCATTCCCTCCACTCCACTCCACTCCACTCCACTCCACTCCACGGGTGTCAGTGGCCAACGGTAACCACTGTACGATCCAGACGCTGCAGCGCCTTGACGCGTCTCAGCTCGCGTCAGTCCTCAACGTGCCGTCAGGTTCGGGGATGGACCGGGCCGTTCGTATCAACCACAAAAGAAACGTAGCGCGCCGCTTGGTAATGCAGAAGCCGATCAAATTGGTGATACACCAGACAGAAGGTTCGCTTCCACGGTGCGTTTCACTTCTGGTGACTTTCGCCACTTGTTGGCAGGAAGCACCAGTGGCCCGGACAGCCGCCGGCGATACTGCCCGACCAACGCGCCGTTGGTTGGTCGGTTATTTCACCCTTCCGGCAGTACAGACCGCGCTTGGCCACGTGGCGCCCATATAGCACGTTCGCCCTCCAACAGCCCGGCCGCCATCCGCTGCCGTGACCAACCGCCACAGCCAATCTGTGTCAAATCGCCGTCCGACACTGCCCCGAATAGCCTACACTACCGATGGCCAATGACCGCCGCATGGCCCAGTCTGCGTCCCATTACAGGTCAGTGGGGGCCACGGCCGACGGCCAATCGTCACAGTTCGTGTACAGTCGCTCCATCACTCTCCAGGCCATGTGGCACGGCCGGCCGACGCTGACCGCCGGCCGGCTCGGCACGGTCAGCTCCGCCCGCGCCGACCTTCTCACCCCGGGAGACCCGCGTCCGACCCCGCACCGAGCTTCTCCGCCCCGGGAGACCAGACCGACACTGCGCCGACCTTCTCACCCCGGGAGACCAGACCGACACTGCGCCGACCTTCTCACACCGGGAGACCCGTGCCCGACCCCGCACCAGCTTCTCCACCCCGGGAGACCAGACCGACACTGCGCCGACCTTCTCACCCCGGGAGACCCGTGTCTGGCCCCGCACCGCGCTTCTCCACCCCTGGAGACCAGACCGACACTGCGCCGACCTCAGTCCCGGGAGATCCGTGCCCAGACCCCGCACCGAGCTTCTCCGCCCCGGGAGACCCTCGGCCCACGCCGTGCCGACCTCGGCCCCGGGAGACCCGCGGCCCACGCCGCTCAGCGTCCAGCTGTTCCGTAACGGCCGTCGGCATGGCTCTCCCTGACGGTCGGGGTCGCTCTGCTCCGACTGTGGTCCCTTCTGTAGTCCCGACTGTGGTCCCGACTGTGGTCCCGACTGTGGTCCCGACTGTGGTCCCGACTGTGGTCCCGACTGTGGTCCCGACTGTGACCCGACCGTGACCCGACTGTGACCAGACTGTGACCCGACTGTGACCTGACCGTGGCCCGACCGTACTCACAAGGCGGGCAGATGGCGGCTGGACGCATCGAGAGCCCTGCACGCGTAGCGGACCCGTCGTGTTTGTGGGGTTTTAGCCACACAAACTACCGCTAGGCGGACGTGGGCGCACTCCGGATTGGCTCACGCTCGGCTCCAGTTTACTGCCTTTCCGTTTCCAGCACACCATTCCGTTCCCGTGTACTTTTTTCACATTTTCCTTTCACTTTCCGTTTTCACCCTTGACACTCCTGGGATGCGGACTTCAGCCGTCTGTTTCCACTCACGAAGCACGGCTCAGCGTCGCCTAATCCTCCCTGGTCGGCGAAGCGGTGCACGCACCGAAATGAGGCCATAATCAACTCACTCAACGCAGTGTGTCATCACCAAGGTTGTGTGACCGAGAGGACATAGCATCCGCACCTCAAGATAGTCGGCACCCCAAGGCCGTCTGATCGGGAGTGGAAGACGTGCCATTCACACCTCAAGGTCGTCTTGTCTAGATGACATGTCATCCGCACACCAAGGTCGTCTAACCGAGAGGACGTCATCCACATCGTTGACATCGACTCATGGCAACTGATAGCCGAAAGATGATGTGACACAGCATTGGACAGCGCGGAACCGAACTGCCGTGGCAGGTGCGACGGAACGGTACTGGTGTCACGAGCTGGACACCAACACACTATGGGACGGAACGGCGACCGGCACTGAACGGCACGGCCGAGAAGAGCGAGACGACAGCAGATGACGGTGGCACTGGGGTGATGAACGGCACTGGATGTGGCACTGGTGTGGTGAACGGAACTGGATCTTACACTAGTGTGACGGCACGTGATGGAATGTGATGATGTGGCGGACGGAACGGGACGGGATGTGACGCACGGCCGACACGCCACGTGGCGCGACACCAGCGTGGCTGTCTGCACACCATGGGCCCCCGGTTACCCCGGCTTGGGACCAGGGCGAGGCAGTCTACTCAGCCGGAGACCACCGCACACTACCCAATAGTCAGCTGAGACCAATAGTCAGAGACCAATAGTCAGCTGACCGGTCCGCGCCAATAGCCAGCTGACCAGTCCGCGCCAACAGTCAGCTGACCGGTCCGCGCCAATAGTCAGCTGACCGGTCCGCGCCAACAGTCAGCTGACCGGTCCGCGCCAATAGTCAGCTGACCGGTCCGCGCCAATAGTCAGCTGACCGGTCCGCGCCGGGCCGCCGCGCCAATACTCAGCTGACCAGTCCGCGCCAATAGTATCAGCTGACCGGTCCGCGCCAATAGCCAGCTGACCGGTCCGCGCCGGGCCGCCTGCACACCGGCCCGGTCATAACGGACACGCAATTTGGAGTGCGCGGGTCGCGCGGCGCGCCGTAGGCCGTAGTGGGGAACGGGCCGTTCTGACGTTGCAGCCGACGCCGACCGCGGCCGAGCCGGTCGGCCGGCGACGCTGGCGAAAACAGGCCGCTAACGAGCGCCGGCCGATAACGGGCGGCGGAGGCGGCCGGCCGTGACACGCGCGCCACCGATCGCGCGCCGGCCCGCAAACAACAGCCGCAGGTCAGGCTGATCACGACACGCCGACACTGGGGTACGGCGGACGCAGCTGACACAGACAGGTGGTGGCCGGCGGAGCAGACAGCTCGGCGCCACGGTCCACCGACACTGGGGCAGGGCGGCTGACGTGTGTGACCCGGCCCGCACATGGCTCGACGCCACGGTCCATCGGCCCTGAGGCGGGCGGCCGGCGTGCCTGAGTGTGGTATAGGTCTGACCTACATGCGCCCGGATGTTGCATAAGCGTGACCTACACGCACCCTGAGGTAACAAATGTGTGACGCATACGCACCCTGGAGCGACACAGTTATGACCTACGCGCATCCTGGCATCACTTTCTACTTCCGTGGGAGTATCGATGATTCCCGGCGATCTAACCTTTGCTATATGGTCCTGAGCTGTTTTAACCCGAGTTTTCCTGCAATCATTTCTCCTGCAATAAAAATATCCTCCTGATCTGGTTGAGTGAGGCCGAGGGCAGGGGCAGTGCGCGAGTGAGTGTATCGGCTCCGGGCAGCTAGAGCCGGGCAGCTCCGGGCACCTCCGGGCAGCTAGCTCTCCAGCCTCGTCAGTCAACTGGTTCCCCGCTATTCCAATTGACTGTGCATCCAGCGAATGGCCGCGGTTTTGCTCGCGCGCCTGCGCTTAGTTGGACACAATAAAGCGTCGTGAACGACAGAGTCGTGAGGACAAAACATCTTTATCGCACGGGAACTACTTGAGGAATCTGAAAGTGCCGAACGGTCGTCGCCACTCCCCTCTTCGATGAAGTACAGAGGCTTCATGACTGCCGCTCGTTCGCCCGTACAAACCGCTGTGTGAGGAGTCAGCGTGAGTGTGATCTGGTCGCTGACCCACTCACAAAGACACAGTGCACGCCCTCATCAGACATCTACCCGTCAGTGCATGCAGCAGTGCATGCACGATAGGTACCAAGGTGTTCCAGGGCCTCCAGCCGAAACACTTTTGTGATGATTTGTTTCCGTTCCGGGACGCAAATGCCAACAGATGGTAGTACCAATTGGCAAGGTGAAATTGGCAGCTGTGCAATCTTCCTCGATCCTCCTCCAATCCGTTGGTTGGTTATTTGGGCTTTCGGGCGCATCGACTGCGTTGGTCATACAGCGCCCATCCTCCCATCCGTACAACCATTCTCCGGCTGGTGACGTGACGTGTAACCAGCGACGGCCACCATACATCATGTGACAGGTGACGGTCGCCACACGGCACGTGACGGGTGACGTGACGTACGACCGGTGACGGCCACCACACACCACGTGACGGCTGACGTGACGCCATGTGACGAGAGACGTGCCGTATAGCCAGTAACAGCCGCCACACACCGTGCCGTCCTCGCCGTCCCCACACCCACCCGGCGACAACGCCGTCCCCACAGCCGCTGCAGCCAGACCGACCGTCAGACCAGCTGGACAGGCGCCTGCTCGCGCGGGCTGGCCGGCGGCCGGAGCGGACGCGCGCCGACGTCGTCGTCGCCGCACCAGCCGACCCGCCAGCCGGCAGACGAGCCGGCGCAAAAACAATTCGTTACCGTCGACACGACGTCCGCAAAAAGCGGCACTGTTGCAGCGGCAAGAAGCGGCGCCGTCGGCAGGCCGCCGCCTGTTTCTCGCGGACGTCGCGCCGGGCCGGCCGGGCCGGCCGCGGGGCACGTGCTGTGACCTGGCGGCCGTGCCGTGTCGCCGGCTGACGCGGCCATGTCGACCGTCGGCGCCACACCTCGCGTGTCGCCTCCGCCGCCGTGCTTCAGGCTTGACAGGCTCGAGCCCAGACAGTGCGGGAGGCCTGACGCTCACGACGCTGCCGGCCAGACCAGCCCGAGACACACACACACGTGACCACGTGCCGGCCAGTGGGCACACTGCCAGTTGGATGACCCGCGGTGACTAAAAGCTACACTTTCTGTACGGGTAACGGGATTTCAGGACGCATCGCAAAACCTACGTCCCTCGCCCCCTCCTCCACAAACGCCATGCGATTGAACACATGTTTGCAACATGAAAACATAAATATATATAAATATATATATATATATATATATATATATATATATATATATATATATATATATATATATATAATATATATATATATATATATATATATATATATATATATATATATATATATATATATATATATATATATATATATATACATATATGTGCATACTTATACAAAATATAAATATATAAACAAAATAAAAAAGATGTACGCGTCGTCAGATGAATGCCCAGCATCGTTGTCATACGCTCAGAATTATAGCAATTTCACTGGGTAAATTGTGTTCACATAACGAACATGTTTAGATCAAACTCGCTCGGTGCTAAACCTGCAACACCTTCACGCCACCGACCGCACTCCCACAATGCCTTACATTGCAATCACCTATGTCACCGTAAATTACTGTTGGTTCACCCCGGCTCACCAAGTATGTGACCATTTCCCACAGAAGCTGAGGGATTGCATCTGTGGACGAAAGTGCCAGCAACACACCTGCAGGCTGCGAAGTTTCAGCACCATCAGTTACCAGAGGTGGCAATTTGCATCCAACTTGTACGGCATTGCATAACCAATACTGTCAGTGATTCGGGCTGTCGATAACTATGTGTTGGAAGAACCGAATCGGAACTTGCGACTGCTCTATAATCGTTGGATACGTGCGTACCGTAGCGAAACAACACTTCGTTAGCTTAAAAATAACGACGACGTCAAAGAGCATCCCACTGAGCGACTGCACGCCTTCCAATAACATCGTTCAATCTAGTACGCGCCCAGGTATCAGAATACATCCCACGACAAACACAGAAGCTTGAGATGTATTATAATTACAATCGGATTTTGTTATAGACCAATCCAATAGTTTCACTTGACTCCCTCTAAATTGGATAGCAGTGGGGGACTAGGGTAGGGGTAAACTGAGGCTGCAGTCGCCGCCGCCAGCCTAAGGTCATGACGTGACATGACAACAGCTTCTAATATACCAGGTGCTGAGTTTACATCAAAAGTAACGTTAGGGATTATGCTATATTACTCAACGTTTCGGCCAGTTCTGCTGACGATGGCCCCCGGCCGAAACGTTGAGTAATATAGCATAATCCCTAACGCTACTTTTGATGTAAACTCAGCACCTCCTGGTATATTGAGGGTCGTACATTTCGTCTCACGCAATATCTAAAACCCAGGAGCACTTACGAGCCATTCTTCGTTGTATTAAGCAGTTTCCAACACACGAAATGGTGCGCCTGAGCATGGCAGGCCAGCGACCGGTCCGCCAGCACGATTCCCTTATTCTCCCGCCGTTGCTGCAGCATTGGGTACGGGACACGGGCAGCGTCATCCGGGTACGGGACCCCGGCAGCGGCATTTGGGTGCGTGACCCGGGCAGCGCGCGACGGTGACGCAATCAGCGGGGTGCCGACAGCCGGCCGACAGCCAGCCGACAGTCGGCCGACAGCCAGCGGACAGCCAGCGGACAGCCAGCGGACAGCCAGCGGACAGCCAGCGGACAGCCAGCGGACAGCCGGCCGACATTCGGCCGACAGCCAGCGGACAGTCGGCCGACAGCCATCCGACAGCCGGCCGACAGCCAGCCGACAGCCAGCCGACAGTCGGCCGACAGCCAGCCGACAGCCAGCCGACAGTCGGCCGACAGCCAGCCGACAGTCGGCCGACAGCCATCCGACAGTCGGCCGACAGCCATCCGACAGTCTGACGACAGCCATCCGACAGCCAGCCGACAGCCAGACGACAGCCAGCCGACAGCCAGCCGACAGCCAGCCGACAGTCGGCCGACAGCCGACCGACATTTCTGCTCAATTTCTGGACTCTGACACCCCAGGCAACATGTCTGAGCTGAAACAACGTGTAGAAAACACCTTGGATACAGCTCTGAACTGGTTCACACAAAATCGGGTAAAAATCAACCGTGGACTGAACTCCTGGTTGTCAAATCTCAGCTCCGGAAATGTGACACCTTATAGATCAAATTTGGAGATGCTGAAATCAAGCCGTCACCGAACGCAAAAATCCTCGGTGTGTACGTCGATTCGACTCTGACCTGGGATAGACAGGTGTCTCAGGTGGTTCGGCGGTGTTATAGTGTTCTCGTCGGCCTGTCAAAATTTCGACACAAATTACCCTCAGAAACGAAGAAACTCATTCAGGCACTGGTTTTCCCCCACATCTACTACTGTATGACAGTTTGGTGAAGTTGCAACAAAAACCAGAGAGATAGGATTCAGAAGGCGATAGATTTTGGTGCCCGTATAGTATACGGCCTCGGCCGACGAGAGCACATCACCCCGACATTAGAGGCACTTGGATGGTTGAAATTTGATGCCATGTTGGAGGAGCGCGACGTAGTTATGATCCGGAAGCTAACGTCGTCTGATGTCCCAACTACGCTGGCGTGCTCCATCAAGCGTTGTGCGGATGTGTCGTCTAGGAGCACTCGGTGCGCAGATACAGGGATGTTGGAGCTCCCGTGAGTTCTCTCCGAACTCGCTGAGCGTAGTTACCCACTCAGAGCCGTAGCCGCGTGGAACGGCCGTTTGAAGGCGCGTTCGATCACCCCGTGATCGAACGATGACTTGGTGATCGAGGTGATCAAGCGTGATTTATGTCTACATGATTTTTAATTGACTTGTTTATTAACGTGAGAAATAGGATTATGTATATAGTTTTGCAGAGATGTATTGACGAGAGGGCTGAAAAGCCATATTATTGTGAAGACCTAAAAAAATCTGACTCTGACTATGACTATGACTATGACTATGACAGCCAGCCGGCGGGCCGGGCGCCGACTTCATTCTGTAGGCAGCACGCGCTGTCCGGCTGGCTGGGGGGTGGCGCCCACACGGGCCTGGTGACAGGCGGCGGCACGCGACCCGTGACCCCTGACCCGTCACACCCTCCTCTGTCTCGGCTCAGTACGACGCCCAGCGGGCTGGTCTGGCCTCATCGGGCCGGCAGCGGCCCCAGGCTTCCGTCGACCGGCGGCAGCACGTCACCAGCAGGTCACCAACAGGTCGGCGGGTGGTGACCCTGCCGACCTGCAGCAGCACGTCACCAGCAGGTCATCAACAGGTGGCGGGTGGTGACCCTGCCGACCTGCAGCAGCACGTCATCAGCAGGTCACCAACAGGTCGGCGGGTGGTGACCCTGCCGACCTTCAGCAGCACGTAATCAACAAGTCGACGAGCGGCGACCACACCGATCACGGGTGGCACCGCCTCGCGACAGGCGCCACCATCCGAGACCGATGATCCGGCGGTACTCAGCTGGCACGAATCGTCGGCTGAATGGCGGCAGGCTTGCCCTACATTCCTGCACAGACAACCTCCAAATGTACGGCGAGCCGCCGCCAGCCGGTAGCTCCGTGGGAACGGGCCCCGCGGACGCCGCACACTGCGGCCCGCGGATAACGCGCGCCGCCCCGGCTTACACCACGCTCTCGCACAAGATCGCAAAACAAGCTCTGCGCTCGTCGCGATCCAGCGGGCTGTCGTTTGCCCCCGGTATTCCGTACTGGCTGTGTCGGATGTGCTAATATCAAATGTCGAGTGCCACGCCAGGACGTCATGCCGACGCCGAGGTCAAGAGGTCAAGGTCGCTACTGGATCACCGTCGGACCGGCTGTTTAACACAAATATCAGTGGCGGGATGGCGACAGAGTGGAGTTGATTGATTGATTATTTGGGCTTAAGGGCGCGCCGACTACAAGGGACAGAGTGGAGTGCCTGCCAGCATCCTCTGCTGGTTAAGCCTGACATGACGTTCGTGCTATTCACAAAGACCCAATCCGAGAAAGACCAAATGCGATGGCCATGGCCCGGACATGATCTGCTGTCAGCACCGCAGCTATTCCACGTTCATCACCCGTGTTATTGCCTTCAGCTATGACGGGGCTATAATCGGCCAAGCGAGGCGGCAAAGTCTGCAAAAACGGCGCCAGTCGCGACGTAACAATAACTACTTCGGCGAATACGAACTGCATGAGCGGAGTGCTGTCTGGGACGGAAAGATCGCTTACTGTCCCTGCGCGTGCACGCCCAGATAAATGACGACCGGAGCAGGTAAATCGTAAGCATTGCTGACTGGCATCGGCATTGAACGCGGCGTAATGCAATTTTGGAGGATGGCAAACGTGCCATTTTGCATACCTGCTTCATGTGCTCTTCGTTTCTGAGATCGAGCGGCCATGCCATTCGCCGTGTCTTGCGACCTTGGATCTCGCAGCAGGCGCTCCACCTGCCGCACCATCTCGGCGCTAGCCGCAGGCTGGCGGCTTTCCTCGATCACCGGCCGCCCAGCGGCCGAACATCGCACTATAAGTTACCGTTCTTCGTCGCCAGAGGTCTCCCACTCGAGTCGCTGCCGTTGCAATGATGGCTCAGACTGTCCGTCTCACTCCCAACTAGTATTAGCACACGTCGGCTGAAATTGGTGCTACTATCCGACTTCCACAATGGCTTGGCATGATGCCCCATACACTTAAAGTAGCAACACAACAGCCGACGCGGCGCTTGACATGTGCCTCGTCCATTTGCCACTGCGCGGCGTCTCGCCGCAGTGGCGGTGCGGAGGCGGCGCGGATCGTCTGCGGTCCGCGCCGCCCGCCTCTGAATTCAACAACGTACCGAGACACTCGCCTCCGAGCAGGCGAGCCGGTCGGCAGAACGGCCGCAAACGCGTGTAGAACAAACACATCCGATCCGATAAAATATGTCCAATGACAAAAAGTCGCTACTGACGCGACTTTCTTGCCCACCGACGGTTGGTTATTGGTTTTACAACACGTCGACCGTTGTCATATAGCGTCGCCAATCTCTCACGCCGATTCGTCGCGGGCGAAAAGTAGCAACAGGTGAGACTCGAACCCACAACATTTGGATTGTGAGACGAGCAACTTACCCCTAGACCACTTGGCCCCCTTGCCCACCGACGGGTGCAATCACCGGCTCACGGGGCGTATCCGACATGCGCAACTGGAAACAAAACACACACACACAAAACACAAAACGCTGACCACCAGCGCAACAGCCGCCGTGCTCTGTGCCATGGAGCCAGTCATGCAATCGAGCCGGCCGTCTACAACGCAGTGCCAACACCGCCGCTGCACGACGCGACTCCAATCACGGCGATGACGTCCAGCAACTACACCCCTGGACGAATGGGAGACCCACGACTACCACAGCCTCCATCAAGCGACAGCGATTACACCGCTGGACGAGTATGCATTTGCTGTGTAGAGCAACTGCAAGTGGCAATTACTCCACGGCACTAACCGCGCACAAACTGCCCGGCACAGAGCAATCGCGGGCTCGAAATCGTGTCACTCCATCATGTCTAAACGACGTTCTCACCGGGGAAAGTCCGTCAGCGGCGATTAGCAAAACCTATCACGATGTGGCGGTGGCGGTGGGGGTGGGTGGAGTTTGTAGAGTATCAGCAGGGGTGCGGACGTCTCAATGAAGTTGCGAGAGGTCACGGCACAGCTCGGTTTGTTTATTTGGCTTCGGGGCGAGTCGTCTGCATGGTCGTTTACCGGCCACGACCCAGTTTGGCCGGCCAATCCGCCCTGTTGCCACGCCAGCCAGCTGGACGGCACGCTTGGCCAGCCACGGGTGGGCACGGTCTGTCCACTCCCGGGGCTGGGTGGTGGACAAGGGCGAGCATGGTCTGTCAACTCCCGGGGCTGGGTGGTGGACAAGGGCGAGCACGGTCTGTCCACTCCCGGGGCTGGGTGGTGGACAAGGGCGAGCACGGTCTGTCAACTCCCGGGGCTGGGTGGTGGACACGAACGAGCAAGGTCTGTCAACTCCCGGGGCTGGGTGGTGGACAAGGGCGAGCACGGTCTGTCCACTCCCGGGGCTGGGTGGTGGACAAGGGCGAGCACGGTCTGTCCACTACCGCGGCTGGGTGGTGGACAAGGGCGAGCACGGTCTGTCCACTCCCGGGGCTGGGTGGTGGACAAGGGCGAGCACGGTCTGTCAACTCCCGGGGCTGGGTGGTGGACACGAACGAGCAAGGTCTGTCAACTCCCGGGGCTGGGTGGTGGACAAGGGCGAGCACGGTCTGTCAACTCCCGGGGCTGGGTGGTGGACAAGGGCGAGCACGGTCTGTCAACTCCCGGGGCTGGGTGGTGGACAAGGGCGAGCACGGTCTGTCAACTCCCGGGGCTGGGTGGTGGACACGGGCGAGCACGGTCTGTCCACTACCGCGGCTGGGCGGTGGACACGAACGAGCAAGGTCTGTCAACTCCCGGGGCTGGGTGGTGGACAAGGGCGAGCACGGTCTGTCAACTCCCGGGGCTGGGTGGTGGACAAGGGCGAGCACGGTCTGTCCAACTCCCGCGGCTGGGCGGTGGACACGGGCACGGGCGCTCACTGTGGCAGCCTGTGGCAGCC
Organism: Imbricaverruca yamaguchii; assembly: GCA_034440575.1. Lineage (NCBI taxonomy): Eukaryota > Metazoa > Arthropoda > Thecostraca > Neoverrucidae > Imbricaverruca > Imbricaverruca yamaguchii. The sequence goes on from JAOTOL010001625.1 coordinate 1,518,935, forward strand.
GGTCGGGCGGCCCTGCCACCCACTGGTCACTGGGGGCCAGCTTCTCCCATCAGTGGGTGGAGGGACAGTCTCTCCCATCGGTGAGTGGGGATACGGAGAGACGGCCGCCGCCCGCCACGTCGTACCCCGCACCATAACCGGACCGGCAGCGGCCTGAACACCGGCAGACCTCTGGTGTACCGGCACCCCCGACCACCCCGCACCATGACCGGACCCGCAGCGGCCTGAACACCGGCAGACCTCTGGTGTACCGGCACGCCCGCGCTACTCCACGTGAGAAAGTGAAATCGAATCAGTGACGCGCCTCAATAGCAGTGTACAGGTCGCGGTCGGGCACCGCACTGCTCGCCTGATCGATTTGACACGCCCCCAACGACCAAATGATGAAGCATTCGCCTGCACTCAGCGTCAGCATGAGCTCTTTGGCGAACAAATAATTACTTTCCCGCACCACTAAAAACGAACTGCGGCTGTATTATGCTAACCTTAAGCTATTAGGAGACGAAAAGTCCAGTACTGGGAAAGTTTGATGCGACTATTTTGTGAGAATGAGAAGTTTTCACAGATTATAGAACGCTTGGTGAGATTTTGTGTTTTTGTTGTTCATTGGTTGGTTCACGACACACTTTATGCACATTCACGGCCAATGGCGCCGCCCACACTGTTTCGCCGGTGGGCCGCGGGATTGGGAAATGTCCTGAGTGGCGCTAGAGTCGAACCCGGAACCTTTCGTACCCATAGCCCGACACCTTAACTACTCGGCCATCCCCGCCCCGGTGAGATTTTGTGACAAATCGCTTTGTTGCTTAATATGATAGTGATAGACATGACTGAAATATCAGCAGAATTGTACGTGCATGACGTGGAATGTGATGACATCTCCACAATAACAAACTGCTCAATTGAAATTCCCAAAACAAAGCAGGAGTCGGCAGTGTATTTGCACCAGTTTTTTCAGTTCATAAAATAATTACAGCCAAGGGTGTCATTTTCGAGGACAGTACAATCCGGTTTATAAATAAGAAGAGAACATCAGCGTAGATAGCGCAGAAACTCCGCCCCCATGTCACGGGTGACGCGTCAAGAACAAGCATTAACACGACCAACTGACATAAAAACGAACACCTTGGCCTTTGTTTTGTATATGCTTATGAATGCTGATATAAATGGCATCCTCCTTGTTTGTGGCACTTTACCGCCATAGTTCTTGGGTGGGCTTGTATATGGTAGTCGTGGGGCATCGGCAGGGCTGGAATCTCGCTGTTTAGCATGCAGAATGCTTAGCATACAGAACACTATCTCCTCCAGAAAATAATGTTCGCGGTTTCCCAGATTGCTGTTCAATGTTGCTGTTTGACAATGGATTGTTCTGTGATAAAGTGTTAAAAACGCACTGGAGAAATGCAAGCTGGTATACTGAGGTCACAGGCCTGGACAAAAATATACTCTACATATTTAGAAGTCCACTAATCGTGGCCAGTAATTCCGCATAGGTGGGCTTAAGTACCTGTCTACGGTTACATATTAACACAAGTAGGTCAGTGAGTACTCTCCAAGATTTGTTACCCCATGCATCACATTGCAATACATGCAGTTGACAGTCATTGCATTCACAGCCTCGTTATATTCCGGAAGACGGATTTTATTTGGAAGAACAAGAAGTTTATTTGATCGTGTTTTGGAAGTGTTTAAAAAATATATATTTCGTGTCTGTGTGTACATAGTTAGCAGAATCGGATTTGTACTTCGTTATCCTGAAGATGGAGAGGAAAAATTGTGGGGTAACTGAATATGGACAGGATATTTCTTCAAACATGTGACATCAGAATCTAAGATTGCACATTCCAGTGAATTTTGAAGACTTCATCACAGAACAGTTCATTGTCAAACATCACCACTTAACCTACAACAGATGAAAAAATCCAGCCTTGGGTTTTGAAAATTTCCTTGATAAGGACAGCATTATTCCCATGTCAATAACTATCTTTGAATGTCAGTTTCAACAAATAGTATGGCAGCTAACACATTGGTAATTTCAAGTTAACATTCTGTATCTGTATCCTATGATGACCTTTTCTCGATGATTCGAAAAAAAAAGTCAAAAGTTACTTGTTTTTGGTGTATATTCAGGTACAACCCTCCAACAAACCACACAAAAAATAGTAATTCCCTTTTATAACTTTCAACTTTTTTCTTCTTTGAATCATCCAGGAAAGGTCATCATAGGATACCCATGCAATATGTTCCTCATCAAAGCACTAAATGATTAACATGATGTAGTTTAATTCTTCCATCTCTCTGACAATTCATGTGAGATCATGTGAGATCAATAGGTCAACACTGTGGATGACTTACATAAACAGAAATTGCTTAATAATTTATGTAGCTTGTTTTGAGTTTAAAGGTGGCTCCATTCGAAATATTCCCATATTGTGAATTCAGCACTGGTAAATGAACTCAGAATGCACTCAGTCATATGCACTGACAATTCAACACTGGATCCTCATTCTCTTCAGAACTTGTTGTTTATTGTTTGCTATATGACCTTGAATGTGCTCTGACCTGTCACAGATCATTCACGCCCATTTATTCAGAAATTTGGATGCAACCTTGAGCAGATGGCATGATCTCATGTATATACCAGGTGGTCAATTCAGTACTTGCATTTGGCATGTGATGCTGAAGAGATTGACCACTTAATGCATTGTGGTTGATAGTTTCCATATACCTTATGGCACAGCACCGACTAGGGGAGGTTTCAGTATCTTTTTGTCTCTTCCTATAGTAGCTTCTCATTATGGACTAAATTCAGACAGGCTAATATGACCCCTCAGCTTTAGCTTGATTACCTGTGTAAGGCTGCTATCAATGTTTGAAGGGTACTGAAGGTGGAAATCAACATTACTAATTATGTTACAACTAGGAGTATGTGCCTAATGGAGGCGACACTTCAGTTCTTTCATGACACATGAAACTGTTGGAACATATAGTGTCACCAATCTTTCATTGGGGGCTCAACCTTTGGCACTACCTGGCAGCTCACATCTGCAAGTACAACCTATATGGTGTGGCCAATCACTCTGGTACACTGCTCACTGGCCACTACACCGCACATTGCAAGCACCCATGCTCCGAGTAGCACAAGTGTGATTCTAGTGTACACCTGCCCAGATGTGTACCATCAGCAGAGATGCCTATGTACTTTCCTTTGAGGCAGCCGACTAAATTCACAGGAAAGTGTCCTGATATTATCCCAGGTACCATCAGACAAATCATACCTTTGTGCAATGTGCATGCATACAAGTCATACCTAGTATGTGCATGTGTGTGTGTGTGGGCACCTATATTGTGTACCCAAGTACGTGTGATTTTTGTAATATACTATTTTATCTGTTAAAAAAACTTCTTTTCTGATGGATCATGGGTGGCTGAGGTACTGCTGCCAGTTCCTTGGTTTCAAACCCACTATCTTGCATTCAAGAATGCAACTGCCTACCAACTGAGCTGCCGGTCTCTTTCGTATGACTGAAACATGCCTCAAAAATGGAATAATTGCACTCATAATGAGTAAACTGCAATGCACTAACACAACTGCAATGGCAGTGAGCTTTATGATGTAAAACCCTATGAATGGTGATCTACAATGAAGATACATAATCTAATTCAAATTAACTTTGACAATAAAACATATCCCTATGGGTTTTGCATAGCACAAACTATACACATGCAAGCATTGAGTGGCATAAAACATACAGCTGCATATGTTGAATAGCTATGGATGTTGGACCACTCTGGATTCTGAATGGCATAGTACCTACATCAACTTACAATAAACTAATTAAACAAACCCAAATGATTTGTAGGGCATAAATACCTACACATGCAAATGTTTGATTGTACAAAGCTTATGTTAATCTTGAACAATACACTAGCATAACCTGAAATTACAATTTTTCCCAAAAAAAAGGAAGAATTTCTGATTCAAGAACTAAGTTAGCTTCACTAAGTTAGATTAGGTAAGTCTGTTATTAATTGAAAATTATTTAACAAAAAAACACTGAATTTTATCATAATTTGTCTTATCTTTGAGGTTGGGCTGTGTTAGGTTAGGCTGCTGGATTTTTTTACTTTTCAGCATTACTTTTTGTGGTATATTGCAAAACTCTAAACTGTATTTTCTGTTATTTTGCCTGCTAACTGAGAAGTATGCATTTGCAGAGAAAATGACTGGCTGCACCATGTCAACCATGTTCATGTACATTGCAATGGGAAAAAGATTTGAACAGGTTAACTTGGAAATCAATATACAATTGGATTCCTTGGATACTTTTAAGAACAAACTTTTTGACATGGCATGATGATGCAATGACTATTTTTCTCCACAAATAATTAATTTTATGTCAATGGCAGTCAACACAATTGATGACATGGGCATGATACATAGAAAATGTTCTATGATGCAAGCAGTCTTTCATGAGCTAATGCTGCAAACATTTACATACCTTAATGGTATTGTCTTGTTTGTGGCTTGTCCAGTTGTACCTCAATTGTATTTGACTGACCAGCACAGCATTCTGAATGCAGCTTATAAAGCTTCAAGAAGGAAATTATGAATAGTATGGCTGTGGAATCCATAAAAAGCAAACATAGTGGCAGAACATAAAACAACCTAAGCAAATATCCTTACTGGGAACAAGTGTTGTCTGAAAAATTATAAATCTATGTGATTGTCCTCAAAAGAAAGCTTAATAATTGTGAGATACTGGAACACAACTGGGACATGGCAAAGCTAACCTTATACTGATATGGGTAGTATTTTGTGCTTGCTGCATCTTATTTTTCTACTGACTTCCAGTCAGTTGAGAATTGAAAAATTATGTATGAATTCATAAATCATATTTTTTTAATAGAATAACCTAACCTAACCTAACCTAGACTAATATAATGTGGTGTAATATATAAAGGGTATTGTAGCATAAAATAACCAAACCTAATGCCAAACATGAAAACCAGGATCATCCCAAACAATTATTATGTTATGTTATCAAATCTAGGCAAACATCTTCAGAGCTCCTATTAATGTTACATCATTGCAAGAAACTTCCAGTCCTGACAGAAGGCTATGAATGCATCTGGCTGCAAATATTCCTTGTCAGGAATAAATATCACATTAAGCCAAAAACACAAGGTATACATGTCAGAGTATTGACTTTGGTGCATACTGCATGAAGTGTTCAATTCCTTCTTCATCACATCTGTGACACACCAGGTATGGATAATTGCACAAGATGTGTTATAGAAAGTGAAGATTATGGTTGCGTATTTATTTGCCAAATGAAAAACAATTATTTGCAGAGAAAATGAGTGGTCACATATTTTATAAAGAAAAAAGAAATAAATTTGCCTTAATCTCCAATAATACCCTTCTACAATTAAAAAATTTACTCAAAGAACTTTTAACTTTCTTTTGATCTTCCAGCAGTCTTTACAGTGTTTACCTCCTCAATTGCCTGTGATGAAATTTTGCAGCATTAGACTGCAATGCCAGCTACCTCTTTAACTATACCAGATTCCTGGAATTGTATGACAATTTATCAAACACATGCATGATATAAAACATTGCATGATATGCAACGCTCACATTTATAACTTCATAATTTGCTTTCATGTTGCTAATAAACCACTGATATCACAACTTCATTTAGTGTTTTTGCCTGCAATCCACTACTTCATGAAACATAATTTCAGAATATTTCTTTTTGGTACCAACATTCATTTGTGTGCTAGTTTGAGGAAATTTGGTTCAAATATCATACAGCTTACATTCACATATGGCCAGCCTGCTGAATCGATGAAATATCCCATCTCAAACGTGCTCAAACAATGACCACTTTGTTCCACATCAATGGCCAGATTTAAAACGATATTAATTTCACTATGATAAAGAATTATTATATGACAGCATCAACAGGTGCGCTGGATTTGTCACATGAAGGATGAAGCCGATACAAACGGTTTTCTCGAAAATAAGAAGAGGCAGCTGGACAAGAAACAATATCACGAGGGAAATAACATCATTGGCAAATTGCACACGATGTGTAGAACTTACCTGTCCACCAGCAAACGAGTTGTTTGGCCCAGGATCCGCCATTTTTTGGATAAAATATCCAAAATTCAACACTCAAACCACCAAGCCTTGAAGGCCTCAAGGCAACTATTCACTTCGTTGCAGTTCAGTTCAGACCTCATGAAGCAGCAGGGTCTAGCCGAGCATATTAAAAAGACACATTGCAGAAATATCCGGTTTCGATGCTAGCACACGAAAGCGAAGCACAACAAAAAAAACAAGACACAAAGCTGCGGTTAGCTTTAGCATAAATTTGTTTTTCTTCTTTTCCGCCAGGGGTTGTTCTGATGGTTCATTTAAATGACATGTGTTGGGTATTTTCTGTGACACAACAGACTGGAGGTGTTATAATTATATATAAAATAATATTAACAATTACGGAGTACTTCTGACGTACAACTTAATAATGGTTCTATAATTTTTGTACCGACACATGACTTGTGTAGGTATCACTGAAGCCTTCTTCGGTCCCCAGCCGCGCCAACTAGACTGAAGCTCAAGTATGAATCTCATCCCAGATAACTCCAGAGGCGGACCAAGGGCGCTGCCGATGGTCAGGGTATAGTTTCAAGCAGGCGGAGTCAGCCAATTATATGGGAGCCACTGACACCTGGGAGGGGGCCGCCATTTCCTCAGAGGTCACCACTGATGAGGAAACAACTCAAAATATGCGCTTGCACAACCTGGGCGTCAATGTTACGGCGGAAAATACCCGTGGTGGGCCTACTTCAGCCTTTCGGAGGATGCTCTCACCTGAAAAAAAAACGGAGGGAATGAGGTTCGCCCAGTGGCGGTTGAAAGTTGAAATTAGTGTGGGGAGCCGGGGGCAATGCTAACATGGCAGGTACCCGGGGCGGGTACTTGCCCTTCCAAAAGCACTAAACAAAACCCACAGGTTGGACCTTCACAGTAGTACGTCGTTTTCCGAGCAGAGGCGTCGTTCTCGATTCGTGGAAGCGGAGAGCACATTCCGCAATTCCTCTCCCTGCGATGGATCAATCATGTCTTCACAGTTTTCTGAGTTTGTTTTCCTTTTAACGACTGGCCCCACCCCCACTCCACCTCCAACGCCTACTGCATTTAGCAGTATCGTCATTCATTTTTTCCCCATTCTGATGGCCATACTTGGGAGCTTCGTTTCTCAGAAATATCTACCAACTGCGAGTTAGCCATCACTCACCAACCGACTGTGAAGACGAAACGTGCACCCGGCATATTCTAAGCATGGGAAACAGGTACACTCCGAATTTCGCGCGCCTCACTTTTCGGCAATGTTTGAAGATATATATCCACTTTTATTGCACAAAATATAATTTAGGACTTTGTTCGTAAGATTGCGCACATCATGCATGACCGTCACCCTCACGACCCATGGCCGCGAAGGAGCCGAAATCCGAAGCAGTTGGCGAAACTAGACTATCACGCGACAAGTTTCCACCTGCCAGGCATGCTCTCGTCTTGGGGGAATGGGCCGGCGGATTTCCTATTCCAGGCACTTTGAGATTCACACCCAACCGAGGGCAGAACGGTCCGACCTAGTGACGATTCCAGGCATCATGATACAGGCAAGTGTGTCTTGGAGTTTGCGAGAGGTGGCGTATTGATCCTCTAGTTAAACTGAATTTGGAGGCTTTTAACTTCCATCATCCTTGAAGCAGCACATTACAAGGATACTTCTGAAGCCTACGGAATGCAAGTTTTCTAATTCAAATTATTCCTTTGCTCATCTAGTTTTGTATTTTGCGATGATTATCCTCGCAGCGAACTTTCGTTCTTTCGGGAACAAGTAAAGTATTTTGTCTTAGATTTACATATTTTACTGTTTTTCCGTACGGTCGAATGTTCCATATCAAGAGACCGTAACACATCTGGTGACTTGCGAGGCGGACTCCTCGTTATTTGGACTTTAGAGCGCCTCGACCACGCATTTCATTATTGGTACCAATAGTAGGCAGATATCTCCATGCTACGAGCAACCCCATGCTACGGGTTAAGTCATGTCAAAAGCTATGCAGGTCACACTTAAGTTTTAGTATATCAGCTCTTCTTGGGGCAGAATCTTATACTTTAAAAATTGATGTTCCAGAGGTATTCAATCTTGAGCTTATTTCATCCGACCGTATGACATGACCAGATCAGACCCAGCAATGCTCTGATGTCAGTCACATGAAGATTTATTGTTTGAATACTTTTTTGGGAAGGGCCCGATATATATATTCCTAATGTCCAGGTATTATCCAAGGTAAAGGTTATAGCACTGGGTTAACCTATTATAACCTTAGCGGCCTAGCCGTGCTTAAACACACTTACTCGCACTCCTAATGTGCGACAGCGAATATCATGTATCCACCTCACTCACAGAATATAAAATAGTATGCGTCGCTCCATATATCATGTATTATTGTACGTTCCAGTCATACCGCAGACGGCGCCACGAGACTCAGTGTTGGACACACGACGTTCGTGACAACAGCAGCACCTGCTCAGCCGCTCCTTATCGACACGACAGGCAAGGGCCAGCCCCGCCGAGGGTAAAGTCGCTGGTGGCGGCCAACTCCGGCCAGGCGTGCTCGCTCGCCTCCAGTCGATATACAGCTTCCCTCCGAACAACAACAGAGGACTGAACAGCCCGTCACACGGAACCAATAAAGTTCACCTCTTTGTACACACACACACGCACAACGTCGCTACAGCTGCCGCTGCTGGTCCTACAGCTGGTCCAGGTAGGGCACGTGCTGCAGGTTTCCCCTCGCGGACATCGACAGCTTGCCGCCGACCAGCTTCTTGTGCAGCTGAAATGGGACGGAGCCTCGTGAACGGTCAGACGACACACAGACAGACCGACGCTCCGAACAGAACATAACGGAGCGGCGTGGGGCATGACACGGCCGGAAGGCAGACGGTCCGGCCCTGTCCGGCCCGGTTCGGTCTGGTCCAATCTGGTCGGATCTGATCTGGTTCAGTCCGGCCGTCCGGTCTGGCCCGATCTGGTCTGGTCTGGTCAGGGCCGTCTCGACTATCTGTCTTTACCCTTTTCCACTATGATCGATCGATGAACGCATTCATCCATGTTAATTCTTGCAACACAATGTAGAAAGTGCACACGCTCTTTCTCGTTCTACTCATTTCCAGGAATCATATGTAAGTAAGGCTCCATATATTGAACTACTACATTGATTCATTGACCCTGGTAACCTAATTATTAGTCCAAATACTATGAGGTTATGTTTCGGGCTCTCCATTACCCGAGCTTTCAAATAGTGTTCCGCACTTCATCCTAGCATACGTAGATAGGAAGTTAGAAACAGGGGCTATACAAGAGCATTCACCTCCACCCCTCCCCCCCCCGATCTGACGAATGTGGGCCAAGCTTTATTAACAATAACTAAACCTCGCCGTGCCGGCGAAGTTTAAACGAAACTCCGCTAGCTACGCGTCACACAATCACTAGCTGCACATACGACACCACAGCCACGAACCGCTGCCTGCCGAGTGTGCCCGGCCCACTTCGCGCCCGTGCCGCCTCGGTATCCGATCCGAACACACCAGCAGCGATCACGGAAGGACGCCCGACTGGGCCGGCACTTCCTGTACGGAGCACGCCGCCGCCGCCGCCTTTGCCGTGTCAATCGTCGCGCGGCACTCGCACCGTCCGTGACGTCAGCAGTGTTTACCGACACCGCGTCGTTACTGACTGACGCCGATAGTGGGCTGACTAATGACGGCCGTCGACGCGGCCCGTCACAGCGCGGCCCGCACAGCGCGGCCCGCACAGCGAGGCCCGCACAGCGCGGCCCGCACAGCGCGGCCCGTCACAGCGCAGCTCGCACAGCGAGGCCCGCACAGCGCGGCCCGCACAGCGAGGCCCGCCACAGCGAGGCCCGTCACAGCGCGGCACAAACAGCGAGGCCCGTCACAGCACGGCCCGTCACAGCGCGCGTCCCACACAGCGCGTATGGTAGCGGTCCCGTCACAGCGCGTCCAGTCACAGCGCGTCCCGCACAGCGTGTCCTGCACAGCGCGTATGGCAGCGACCCCGCCACAGGGAGTCCGGTACAGCACGTCCAACAGCGTGGCCCGCACCGCACGTCCGGCAGCTGTCCGAAGCGGAGCTTAACTCACACATGCCAGTGGCATGTGGAGCGACAGACAAATTTGGGCAGGATTCACAGGGTGTGCCAAGCTCCACACCTTCATCGGCCAATAGCCACTGGCACCCATTCGCCGATGGCCGGCGCGCCACCAGGCTCGATGGAAGCGCTCGGAAGGCTCATCACGCGAGACACATGCGATTCAAAACCCGGCTGAATAATCTCAGAATTTCCGATGAAAATCTACAATCACTTTAATTTACTTCTCTCCAATTATTTAACTGTTTTCACTGACTGTGTCAGGCTCACAGGGTGTGTGGTGATCCACAGGCTTGTGACCCCCATGGACTGGCAGCACGTCTTACTGTCGGCCACGCATGCCCACGACATCGCTCGGCGAGGCACTCACGCCGGCCGAAACTCATCGGCCGGGACCTAGTCTACGAAAGTGAAGAAGAACTTTGGTTTCTTTTACGACACATTCAACCGCTAGGTCATATAGCGTCGCCAACCTCCAACGCCGATTGGTCGCGGGCTGAGCCGGCAAATGCCGTCAGTTGTCAGATTTCAACCCACAATCTTGCGACCGAGTCCGACGCTCTACCAACTGAGCTACTGCGGCCCCTAGTCCACGGCAGCCAAGTTTGATGAAATGTTTCAGGTATGACAGCATTCAGAGTGGGCTTTTGGGCGCATGGACTGCATTTGTCATTTAGGATAGCATTCAGAGTGAATTTGTGCTGGTGATAGGAGTGTAGGTCCCCATGAAGACCATCAGGTCAGAACGAACGGGAAACGCTGCATGTTATATATTTTTTTAGCTGTGTTTGCGCATGGTTTGCGTCACCCTGGCATTGCCCGGGTCATTATAGGACATGTAACAGAGGTCGCACAGGCGGAGAGTGCACAGTGCACAGCATATAATGCGGTACATAGTGTAAAGTGTACTGCATACAATGTGGTGCACGGTGTACATTGCATAGCGTACATTATATAGTGTATAGTGTGCAGGGTACAGTGTACACTAGTCGATAACACTAGTGGCCGACTCTGGCCGAGTCAGGTGTCAGTCAGGAGTCACCAATAGTGTACGGAGAACAGCTGGGGACCGCCTTCATGTTCGGCCAGTTCGCAAACCCCAGTATCGCGGCCCTGTCATATTTGGCATAGATCCAAGCAATGGCTAGCCATCACAAACTGGGGGAGCGCAAACATACGCATTCCAGCATTCACTAACGTTGCAGTAACAAGCAAGAAAAACGCAAGTCACTCGTGCATTCATTACAACCGACGCCGCTGTATACTCAGCCAGTTGTGCGTAGTGGAGCAATCCAAATAAAGGATCACTCGATAATCACATATGGATTCGAACCGGTCAAATGAAAATTGAACCGACACAAATGGTAATAACTTTTCTTCCCCGAGACGGACGAGCGGTTCCGACGTTGTGCAGTCCTTCACGGGGGACTTGACTGGCACACCTAATGCAAGTCAACTCTTCCCAAGCGTCAGATGGACCAGCTATTTGACCAATCGCCTTCACAGAACGGGTGTCGGCTGGTCGAGTTCTCAGCCAGATAAACATGGGTCATCGAGTGTTCCATTGGTCGGCAAAGCACGGATCAGTGAGTGTTCCACTGATCCGGTCGAATACAGATCACTAGTGTTTCAATGCTCCAAATACGGATCACGAGTGTTCCAACGGTCCAGTTAAACACGGATAACGAGTGTTCCATTGATCCGACTAATCACGGATCAATGAGTGTTCCACTGATCCAAACCGACACGTTCACCGTTCCAACGGAGCGCTGCTCTGGTGGACGGATCAACCCGAACATCACCAAACGTGTGTTTTTCTTTCACGACCTATTGCAGTCACAAGTTCAGATCAACAGTGCAATACCCAATTACCAACAAGTTCAGACCAACAGTACAATACCCACCAGTTCCAGCCAACATTAGAATACTAACCAGTTCAGGCCAACAGCAGTGCCCACCAGTTAGTGCCAACAATGCATTTCCCATCAGTTCAGGCCACCAATTGTCCGTGAGCCAGCTAACGTGGTGTCAGCTATTTCGAGGCTTGAAGCAAAACATGCTCGCTGAAATTGCACCAGCTTTTTGCTGCCGGCATGGTGTAATCTCCGGAGCTCTCCCAGCATATGGTAGTTCTGATAGGATGGATAGGATGCACGTGCCGTTTTACCGTCTCAATGTAAGACAGTTGTTTGTAGAAGAGTGTAGGAGCAGCGCCGGCTTACCATCTAAACGTTCGACAGTTCTGGATAGAGGGGTGTAGGGGAAGCGCCGGCTTCCCGTCTGAACATCCGACGGTTCTGGGTAGAATGGTGTAGGGGAAGCGCCGACTTACCGTCTGCACGTCTGACAGCTTGACGGCGTCCACGGCCTTGATGGCATCGGCGGCTGAGGTCACCGCGCCCAGGGTGGCCGCCTGCAGCGCCATCTGCTCCACACACCAGCCTGAAACACGGCCATCCCGCCTGTCACCACCACTGTCACCACCATCTGCTCCACACACCAGCCTGAAACACGGTCACCCCGCCTGTCACCACCATCTGCTCCACACACAGCCTGAAACACGGTCACCCCGCCTGTCACCACCATCTGCTCCACACACCAGCCTGAAACACCGTCACCCTGCCCGTCAAAAGGGACACGTCGACCATGAACCTTCACCACAAGATCACTGCATTGATGTTGAGGTGGATAGAGACAGTTTTTGCGGTGGGGAAGTGGAAGCCGAAGGCCTGTGGTACGGCACCACTTATCTTACCTCAGCGCGGCCGGTTGTGGCTGCTTCTGCACACCACGAACACAGCGCACAATACCACGCAGGAATGACGTCCACATGAGGGATTGGCCAATGGACCGTGGGAAGAGACGCAGCACATCATTCACTGCAATATCAAATAGATGAACACTCGACACACATCCCATGCAGCTTTAGAGGTAAGCTTGCTGCAGGAACTGTCGCCGTAAATATACTACAGTGCATACTACAGTAAATATCGCAGTAATGTGGAGGTAAGCATAGTGCAGTAACTGTGGCCGCAATTAGGACGCTTGTGGAAGTAATTGCCGTCGCAATTTCTTAAGTTAAATACGGCGCGGAATTAAAATACTAAGATTAGCTTTGTTCAAACCTAATTTTAAGCACATTCCCGAGTTCCAAATCAGTCTTGAAAAGAAACCAAAGCATACCAAAGCCAGGCAAATATTCCGGTGTACAGATATTTACCTGTCAAAGGCAGGTGCACGTCGGTGAATGTAGGCACATATTTTGTCATATTCAGATGTACAGATAGGTGCATGTCGGTGCACGTAGGCACAGATATTGTCATCACCACCAAAGACATGTACTCTATTTGGCGGACAGTATTCGTCTAACTGACCGCAGCTTTTGCACCCGATCTTTTCAACCCGACTCACAGCACAGACCTTTTCAGCCCGACTCACAGCACAGATCTTTTCAGCCCGACTCACAGCACAGATCTTTTCAGCCCGACTCACAGCACAGATCTTTTCAGCCCGACTCACAGCACAGATCTTTTCGACCCGACTCACACCACATATCTTTTCAACCCGACTCACAGCACAGGTCTTTTCAGCCCCACTCACAGCACACCTGACCAGGCACACACGGAACACCAGTCGACAAAGTGGTCGGCTGCGGTCGCCGCACCCGCCCACACTGACCAGAGTCTTCCTCGGCGCGCAGGATGGCCCCCTTCGCGATCGCCTTGCCCCTCTTGACGTCCTCGGCCGTCAGGACGGCCGACTTGAACACCTTGTGAACCGCCTCCACCGCCTGAAGTCAAGCATACGCACGCATAATGGGCAACATGTACAAGTGTATAATAACAACGGCACAAGTGCACTTGTGTCGTTCTGCCTCCACCACCAGTGCACACGAAATGCACACTTCTGGCTGTCCTGTTCTCGCCACCAGAGCAGCGCACTCAATACATGGAAGCTTCATCAGAGGGATGAAATGAATCCGACACTTACTGCAATGACGTATCGATCATTATATATATATATACATAAACTGTCACTCAGTTGAACGTTCTTTGAATTTACTTTGGAGTACACTCATTCTGGCTTCGCTCAAGCTTGCAATAGCACGATACAAAAGTGCGGCTCAGTGACGCACGTGCAAACATGAAAACATTCTGTGCTGGGGTTCACATGTGACCTCGTGAGGCATCTATCTACCCAAAACACCACAAACTGTGCGTACTCCTCCGCCCTCGCCCCCACACACATGGATGGGAATGCGTGTGTCACTGACGGCTGACGGGGAGCGCCCATCACTAACCTTGCCCGCCTGGTCGGCCTCGGCCGCCACGGTGTAGCCGATGAGGCTGACGGGGAGCGCCCAACACTAACCGTGCCCGCCTGGTCGGCCTCGGCCACCACGGTGTAGCCGATCAGGCTGACGGGGAGCGCCCATCACTAACCTTGCCCGCCTGGTCGGCCTCGGCCGCCACGGTGTAGCCGATGAGGCTGACGTCCGAGTAGGTGGCCGCCAGGCCGGCGGCGGCGGCGCCCGTCTGCACGGCGGCGGCGCCCAGCAGGCCGCGCGAGCCGCCGTAGCTGACGGCGGGTCCGGCGCCCAGTACGGCCTGCAGCACGGCCTGGACGGCGGACGGGCCGCCGGCGGACCGGCCGACACCCTCGGCCGCCACCGCCACCAGCGTCACGCGGCCGCCCGTCTCGGCACGCACCTCGCCGCCCCAGTACTTACCGGCCGGCGCCGCGCCTGCAAACAACGGCACGGTGGTCAGTAGCGGTCAGTGGTGGTCAGTGGTGAGTGGTGGTGGTCAGTGGTGGTCAGTGGTGGTCAGTGGCGGTCAATGGCGGTCAATGGTGGTCAATGGTGGTCAGTGGTGGTAAGTGGTGGTCAGCAGTGGTCAGCAATGGTCAGTGGTTGTCAGTGCTGGTCAGTGGCGGTCAGTGGTGGGCAATGGTGGTAGTTTTCTCCTCAGGACGTTTCAAAGTATAAATCCAACCTTGCACTACACAGCCAACTCGCGTTTCCTTCACACAACCCTACTATGCCGACCTCACCCTCCTCATCATCCCACACCTCCCTTCTCACAGCCCTCATCATTCGCCTACTGTCCCCCCATTGTCACGGCCTTCACCACCCGTTCTCTAACGTCCTCCCTTTCGTACAGCGCTGATCACCCACCACCTACCGTTCTCTCCTCACGGCCATCATTCACGACCTACTGCCTCCCCTCCCACAGCCCGCATCACCCGTCCCTGACTGCTCCCGACTTCTCACAGCCCACATCCGTCTGGGCCTTAGGGCACATCGACTGAATTGGTGATTCGGCCCCTCACCATCACTTACTCCTCCCCCGTCCACACCCGTCGCCCCCACTCGTCCTGCGCCCGTGGCGCCCCGGCTCGCCGACTGACCGTCGCCGGCGGGCAGCTGCAGACTCTGGGCGTACTCGGCCAGCTGCTCGTGGTCCACGCCGGTGCCCACCACGGCCACGCGCCGCGACAGCAGCGTCTGCGCCAGGTGTGCCGCCAGCTGGTCCGGCCCGAGAGACGACAGCGCGTGCGGCGCCGCCAGCACCGAGTGGCCCAAGTCAAACTGGCGGAACGCCGCCAGGTGCAGGTCCTCCAGCAGCAGCACCTGAGGTCAGGTCAGGTCAGGTCAGACTGGTGGCACGCCTCCGGGTGGAGGTCCTCCAGCAGCAACACTTGAGGTCAGATCAGGTCAGACTGATGGCGCGCATCCAGGTGGAGGTCCTCCAGCAGCAACACTTGAGGTCAGATCAGGTCAGACTGATGGCGCGCATCCAGGTGCAGGTCCTCCAGCAGCAGCACCTGAGGTCAGATCAGGTCAGGTCAGACTAATGGCGCGCCTCCAGGTGCAGGTCCTCCAGCAGCAGCACCTGAGGTCAGGTCAGGTCAGGTCACACTGATGGCGCGCCTCCAGGTCCAGGTCTTCCAGCAGCAGCACCTGAGGTCAGGTCAGGTCAGGCCACATCAGAATGATGGCGCGCCGCCAGGTGCAGGCCCTGCAGCAGCAACACTTAAGGAAAGGTCAGGTAAGTTCATACTGACAAATCGCCATCTAGTGTTTATCCTCGACCAGACAAACCAAACAACTTTTGGTCAGACCAGGGCCGCAAGCTCATCGAGCACAAATGGCGAGAACGGTTGAGCTCTCAGCACACGCGGGTTGCGTCTCGGTGAGCTGCCGGTGAGGCGTGCATACCTCTGGCGGTGTGAGTTTGAGGTCGAGCGACGCACGAGCTATGTTTTCTTTGATTTCCCACGGCTTGAACACTTGCTTGGTGGCGGCGTTGGCCAATAGCTTCAGCACAACATCCCTGGAGAGTAAGGGCATACGCTGACCAGACGCTTCATCCCTCAGTCCCATCGGCTCCGTTTGGTGTGCAGCGGGAAAACAGTGTCGCGGCACTAGCACAGGATTGGAAAACAACCTCGTTCTGGAGTTTTTCCCTCATCAGAATACCATTCTCCACTGAAAATTGTCCTCTTCTTTCTTTAACCGACAAGATGAATGGAGGTTGATGTTGAATGTTTGGAAATGAAATGAATTGCTCATCGATCTTTGGTGAGATCACACTTCGGTGGGTTCTTAAGCTCAGGCTTCCATTCCACTCATTTCATTTCACTGGTACAGATTAGCCGAAGGTCTTGGAGGGATATACTGAATAACTAGTGGACGCCAAGCACAGAGCATGTAACGCCCTTTCAGGTGATTGCATGCACTCTGTATTTGTGATTGCATACTCATTCAGGTGATGAGTGATTCAGGTGATTCCATACTCATATGAAATTAAAAGTTCAAACTAATTCATGGTAGAACATACCGGAATATGTAAATATGTAGCGGAAATGAAAATATCAGGATCAATCAAATTCGGCGAATACAGACCAGAATCAACACTCAATACACACGTCTTGGTACCTCCTGAGACCTGTCGCACGTTAGCAGTTGCAACTTTATCGTAATTACGAGTTGCGCAGTGATCGGAGTGTTTCATGTGTATTGCCTCATCGGGTACGCAATGACGCGTGTGCGCAGCAGACACACGAACTGCACTCATTAATGCACTCCTATTGTGAGGTGATAATTGTTCTCCTCCGGCATGTAGTTCAGCTAGTTTTGGCGGCATGATGTCTAGCGCTTGTTTTACTCAATAGCATTGTCCTGCGTAAGGACGCGTTTTTTTTTTTGTCGAAACATGTATCTCGAGGGGGGGCCCGGAACCGAAATACATGTACAAATCTTGGACTTCTTCTTCTTTCCTTTTGAAATAAGAACACGAGGCTTTCCGTGTTGACATTCTTTACTATCGGTGAAATGATGACTAGTGAAGTCGGACAGATGTACGCCGCAGCAGCCCATTTCCATTTCTGTGTGGCAGGGATCCTGGTTGAGAATTCCCACAGGTTGTTGCATCTCCCAGCTGTGGACGTATTATGAGCGCGATGCCGCGTGACCTTTGTCGACTGAACTCACAGATGGTTGCGCGTGACGTCAACGGAGTAGGTGAGAACCTCCCGGTCAACGGTGCAGGTCAGGGAGCTGCCGACCTGCTGCAGCTGCCGGGTCAGACCTGTGGGGAGTATCAAGTCAGGTCACGGACCAGTTAAGCCGCTGCAGCTACTGAATTATAAAAACAGGCCACAGACCTGCAGAGATTACACAAGTAAGACATGCCGACTATTTGTAATGCATACTTAATCGTCATAGATATTATGCCGGTACCTTAATGGATAAATATTCTTGATGGAAACGGCACAGCTGTGGGCAAAATGCACAGGCCACATCTTTCAAAGGAACATAACTTGATTCTGACTTTAATCGTTGAAAATTAACACATGAAATATAGCTGTACCGCACACCTGACATTCTGGGCCAAATACATCTCACAAGTCGCCCTTCGCCTATCCCCTAATTTTAATGACTAAATGTAAAAGTAGCCTAGTTAATTGTTGTAGTTTAGGGGTGCGTCGACTGCATAGGTCATATAGCGCCTTAAAAGGAGCATATAGAGAGGTAAGAGAACACAAACATCGCTACTATTTAAGTCGGGTTTGACACCCACCAGCAGCACTTGCTGAGGGGACAACAGAACCACACAGAGCCTGGGAACGGGCGGCGTCTCTGATCGGGCTGACCTACCGCAGGAGTAAAAGAAGGACCTTAGGTCCTCTTACGACACATTCAACCTAGGCTAGGTTATATAGCGTCGCCAACCTGTCACGCCGATTGGTCGCGGGTGGACTCGGTAAATGCCGCCGGTTGTGAAATTCGAACCCACGATCTTGCGATCCAGAGTGCAACGCTCTACCGATTGAGCCATCGCGACCCCCCGCCGCGGGAGGCGGCGTGTGGGCTCCACTCACCAAACGCGGTGTTCTCCGAGTTTGAGAGGCCGGCGGCCACGCGCAGCAGGTGCGTGACGCCGCGGTTCTTCGACGATTCGTACCGGCTGCCGCCCCTGTCAACACACAAACACTTATACCGGCTGCCGGCCCTGTCCGTACACAAACACAAACCGACACTGTCCCCACACAAACACAAACACACATACCAGCTGCCGGCCCTGTCGCACACAAACACTCACACCGGCTCCGGCCCCTGTCCGCCAACACACACAAACAAAACCCCCCCCCAAAAAAAAAAAAAAAAAAAAAAACCCCCCCCCCTGCAACAAACACTCATATCGGCTGCCGGCCCTGTCCGTGCACAAACACAGACCAACACTGTCCCCACACAAACACAAACACACATACCGGCTGCCGCCCCTGTCGCACACAAACACCCACACCCGCCGCCGGCCCCCCCCCTGCACAAAA
This sequence comes from Imbricaverruca yamaguchii, assembly GCA_034440575.1. Taxonomy (NCBI): domain Eukaryota; kingdom Metazoa; phylum Arthropoda; class Thecostraca; family Neoverrucidae; genus Imbricaverruca; species Imbricaverruca yamaguchii. Next base: position 1,538,030 of record JAOTOL010001625.1, read on the forward strand.
AAAAAAAAAAAACCCCCCAAAAAAAAAAAAAAAAAAAACCAAAAACCGGCTGCCGGCCCTGTCGCACACAAACACTCATACCGGCTGCCGGCCATGTCCGTACACAAACACAAACCAACACTGTCCCCACACAAACACAAACACAAACCGGCTGCCCCCCCCCTCTTTTCATAACACGAACCAACACTGTCCCCACACAAACACAAACACACATACCGGCTGCCGGCCCTGTCGCACACAAACACTCATACCGGCTGCCGGCCCTGTCCGTACACAAACACAAACCAACACTGTCCCCACACAAACACAAACACACATACCTAGCTGCCGCCCCTGTCAACACCGGCTGCCGGCTGTCCCACACAAACACAAACACACATACCAGCTGCCGGCCCTGTCGCACACAAACACAAACACCCATGCCGGCTGCCAGCAATGTACGCATATAAACGCAAGCCGGCCGCCGGACTTGCTCGCATACAAACACAAAGATGTAGGACCCCGGCATTATGTCGGCTTTCCTCTCCGACCACATCGATGAGTGCATGCAATAACACTGAGCACAACGAACAATCAGGCGACAAACAATGGGAGACAGCGAGCTTACGAATGCCCCCGTGTTTTCTTGTTTTGCTATGAACTACCTAAATATGAAGAACATCAAGCTGTACATGTAAAATTTGAACGCATGTACAAAACAAATTACACTATATCTACACTAAAACTGAAGCTGAATAGAACACTTTGGGCTGGGTCTTCTGCATCATGTGTCTGTCAGCTTCAGTTCATATCGACCAGTGCAGGCCGCATATACATCGTGTACACATTCTTCAGGTCACGTGCTGTTTGTAACGGGAGTCCCCGGCCCTGGAGTGTGGAGAGCCGACCATGGGCGCCGCACCTGATGGCGATGGTGACGCGCGACAGAGGGGACTGATTCTCGACGGAGGCCACCTTGACTCCGTTGGTCAGGCTGGTGGTTTTGAGCGGCTCCCTGGGCAGAGCCGCCAAGTCGGAGGCCGGCTTGATGGCAGCCTGCGCTGAGTAGCGGCGCGACTGTCGACACAGCGTGCACGCGTCAGCGAGTCAGTCAGCGAGTCAATCTGCGAGTCAATCTGCGAGTCAGCGCGACCGTCGACACGGCGTGCACATGTCTGCGAGTCACTTAGCGAGTCAGTCAGCGAGTCAATCTGCGAGTCAGCGCGACTGTCGACACAGCGTGCACATGTCTGCGAGTCACTTAGCGAGTCAGTCAGCGAGTCAATCTGCGAGTCAGCGCGACTGTCGACACAGCGTGCACATGTCTGCGAGTCACTTAGCGAGTCAGTCAGCGAGTCAATCTGCGAGTCAGCGCGACTGTCGACACAGCGTGCACATGTCAGCGAGTCACTTAGCGAGACAGTCAGCGAGTCAATCTGCGAGTCAGCGCGACCGTCGACACAGCGTGCACATGTCTGCGAGTCACTTAGCGAGACAGTCCGCGAGTCAGTCCGCGAGTCAGTCCGCGAGTCAGCGCGACTGTCGAAGCAGCCTCCTCACGTCAGCGATAGCACGCAGCATAGTGTTCACAGTGCGTTGTTAGTATTGGTGACTGCGAGGTCAATAGGGTATGTGTCAAACTGGAAACTTGAAATCCACAGACGTACTGTTCGCTGGCCAAGGGCTAGGGGATAATCTTACTTCGGCTTCCTTGGATTTTGCTCGTGGCTTCGTAACTGAAGCCATACCAAATTTTAGGCAGTGGTAAGAACTTCTATTTTTCAGGGCAGGTCAGTCCACAGCATTATCATTGTCATGCTGTGGTTCACTTGGCTACCAAACAAGCTTTACCACCAAGCAAGACCACATTCTTGTTTGGCTTTTACATATACAGACCACAGCAGATCGATCTTTATCTTAGGAGATGGTACGATATGTTGTATCGCCAAAAAGGTGAACATGTCATATATTACTAAACCATGAGGTCACATAATATCAGTCCCCAACAAAGGTTACATGCAAAAATCGTTTGATCTCATGCATGCATCACTTGCAATGACTGTATTGACAACTCAACTACAGATGAGCAAAAAATGACCTTGGTGGTCCACATGCCCCAAACCCAAAACAACCAACTAACTCACTGACATATGAAACAGCCACAGCAAACCTGGGAGGCTATCAGTACTACTAAGAATTTACTTTACACCTCTACAGGCATTCAGCAAATTTGGGGTTTTAAAGCTATCATAATTTTGAAATTATCCAACATTGGCCATATTTGTGAAGTCATAAACCAATGAACGTTGACCAATGGGTGTATTAAGATGGGTGTATTAGCAATCAGGGTCATCTGCCAGCACCAGATATTTTGCTATGCATTAGTTTGTTTCTCACATTGTGGGTGGTTTGAAATTGCTGTTAGAGGGTCGTGAGTGGGAAACATACCATATGGGGCAGGCAGATAACTATGAGCGATCATAGGGCACTGCTGGGTCCACTGCAGCCAGCTTGATAAGGGGAGAGCTATCTGCCCCATTGCAAGCTGACCGTTACGCTTTTGGCACCTCAATAATCTCACGCAACACCACAGAACTCCATGTCTTGGCTATCTCATGCAGGTTTGGTACCTCAATAACCTCAAGATAACCCACAGCACTCCATGTCTTAGCTACTTCACACAGGTTTGGCACCTAATAATATCATGCTACACTACAGCACTCCTGTGTCCACTCATTGTCCACTCATGTGTCCACTCATTTCCTCTTCAAATAATGAAATATGTTAAAATGATGTTCTTTAAAAATGTAACAGCCTGATCTAACACAGCCTAGGCTGGCTCCCCACTGAAAGAAAGAAAAATTGAAGAAAAATTAAAATATTGAACAATACTTTTGTCCATAAAACTTTCCAAATAAAAAACCTAACCCAACTTGACAGAGCCAAACCTGATTTTGAAAAGAAAAAAAAAACAAGTGTGAAGAAAATTGCAGAACTCCTTGAAGCAGATTGCATACATTTTTCCAGTTAAATTTCAACTAAAAAAGAACTAAGCCTAATTGTTCTTGTTATTGTTATTTGTGTTTCAGGGCACATCTGTTGCATAACCAAGCCTAATTCCTGCCCCATTTGTTGCATGGTGTTAAAATGTGTGCACATTGTCTTGTGAACACATTGAAGCACAATAATCCAACAACTCAGCAACTCAACTCATCTCTTGATGAGCTATGCCTGAGAAGTTGTGATTTCAACCAGGTGAGAGAGCAGGTATCCTCTCGATATTTTCTTACCCCTGACCCTCCCCCACCACACACAAACATCCCCTCCACATCCAGTTTTACAAAGTACAAATGCAGCCCTGCATGCAACACAACAAATTGAGGTATTGTTGTGTTTTATAGCTTCAAGGAATGACACAATACAAGCTTTACACACCCTTTACCTTTATGGGGGAGAAGAAGCAAACAAGTGTTAGGCCTGGTTTGGATATGATTTGTTAGGATGTTCTTTAATTTTACAAATGTGAAAATGTTATTTTGTAAAGGACAAAAATTGGGAATTGCCATTCTTCAAAAGCATACTGGGCTTGGTTATGTAGGTTGGGTTATATTTATGAATTGGTAAATTTATTGAGAAAAAACTTAAAATTTATGTTCTAATTGTTATGTCTTCTTCAAAGGGAGGTTAGGTAAAGTGAGTTACTCATGGAACATTTTGGTAAATTTTCAGCTTAAGGTAATCTTTGAATTGTTAGAATTTCTGTATCTAATACAGTTTATGAATATGGCTGACATGAAATGACCACTCATATCCTCTGAAAATATGTACTTTCCAGTTTGCAGGTAAAATCACACCAAAAAAAGGCTTGGAGTTGGATATCACATATATTATATTTCTTTTGTGCACAAAATTATGCACAAAAGAAAGAAAAAACAAAATATGCCAACATTCCAAGCAAGAAATAAAATTGTTTTAGAAAATGGAGAATTGTATGTAAAAACTTCTGAAAAAAAATGTCATTTGGAAACCTACTTTACTACAGCCTAATCTATTTTTCATAGAAAACTCCAAATACTTGTATAACTTACAAAAATGTTCTAACTTAATTGAAAAGCATAACCTAACCAAGCCTAATCCCTTTGCTTTCTAAATGTAAAATGTGTGCATATATTATTTCATACATAACACAAGGTGAAATAATACAATTTTTGATAACATCAGGTGTGATGTTATATCACAACCCAAGGCTATCTTCATATTATTGTTTTCTAAGGTGTTTTTGTAATTTTTGTTCTTTTTTGTGAATAGACCATTTTGGGGTACAATATGACAGTACAGTCAATACACCCCTAAGCCCAAATAATCAATCAAGGGTTAATGATAATATATACCATATATATAAACATGATTTAGAAGATGTGACCACTTGCTTCCTTCATTCATGCTTACTTTTTGGTTGATGATAGTGCACATTCTAATACTGGGTAATTCATACCATATTGCTGTTCTCAGTGCTATAATTTATCCATCCTCAACCTGGTATTTCCAATATGAAGAAAAGAAGAAATTCAACAATCCATGCAGTTTATCCATCACTCCTTAATTTTGAAAATGCTTAGCTTTCAGCATTTTCCACATACATTATGCTTATGGAACTCATTATGATCCCAAACATGGTGTTGGTTAGGAAGGGACAGAGATCATGAAAAATGGCAGAACATACATGACACAACATTAACATGGCAGGAAAATACACAGATTATGTATGTTGTTATTATGTTATGTCACAATATATTGTACATGATATATATGTTGATGGATGCTGCCTGGCATGTCAAGTCAATTCCAGGAAATCAAAGCAGGTTAGTTTAACTGGAAAGCTAGTTGCACAACTGACTTTCGGTTCTTGTACATCGTGCCTACATGGCATTCGACTGTTCAATAATATGCATAGCGCAGCCAACCCCTGAGGCCAGTTGGCCCTATGTGGAATTAATTTACCTTGCACAGCCATCAGATTTTAACGCAAAAAAAGCATAAACGCTGAAATAATATACGCACCTGCACAGACTTCAGGACGTTGACCTTAACCAACTTAGACGCCATCTTTATCCCAAAAGAAGTGTCTATCCACCAAGCTGCTTCCTCTATCAGACAGGGATGGGAATTCAAGGACATTCATTTAGATACGATCATTCTTTTCCTTCCGCCGATTTTGTCGGAAAACTAATGACGTCATTCTAATTCCATTTTGAGCGTCCGCATTGCCATTCACTATCGGGTATGTATGCATATTGCGTTGGATAACCAGGCCAGGTTGGATGCAAAGGATAAACTGAGGGTATGTGCCCGCATGAAAATGGATCGCCCCAACGGCTAGAAAGGGCGCCCCTTCAGGAAGGCTCCCCTCCATGGATATACTTATCAAACCATATTCGCCCCTTTTGGAGGAAAAGCTGTCCCTTTGGGATAACAGGTATCCGTTCAGTATGCTTGAGTACAACTCCCCACCACCACCCTACACAGACATATAAACTTGCTCCTACCACTCAACACATTTACTCAACCATAGTCGCTCCTCAGAGGAATGAGCTCCTATCCATTCGAATTCCTGTATCCCCTTGACCGTATCCGTCCAAGCGACATGAATATCCATCTACCTTGCGCCTCCGTGCATTGCATGGGAAGGACCAAGGCGGTCATTTCGCCTCATATCAAATTTCGATACTATCTACATTCAAATGTGATCTGAACCTCGATTGCATCTTCGGCCATGTGGAATGTCATTTGAAGACGATTCCATATGTTAATATATTGAAATTTCCGGACTTTACGAAACCAAGGAACAGCTCCTTTTTGTATGTGCAGAAATAAAGTTTAAAAAACGTTGAATATTTCGGTTCTAAAATTTGAAATGGCTTCATTGATAAATTAAACAAAAGGTAAATTAAAGTGAAACGAATCAAGAACAACCACAGGCTGTACGGAGCAGTTCTGTTGATGGAAGTGGGGCGAGGTGTCAATGCACCATAATGCATTGAGGGTATTCTATAGACCCCCACCCCATCCCAACCAACCAACCGAAAACTGATAGGAATTCCCTACTTTATTTTCAGATCTCAGAAATGTATATTCTAAATTTCTAAATGTCATCAGCTTAGAACTAGCATAAGCTATTGGGGCCCAAATCAACCGTTTAGATCAAGACCAACATTGGTGGCATCGAGGCCGCCACAAAGGGATGCAAATCGACGCCCCTGGTACGAAAGCTAACTTTGCGGGTGAAAAGGACTCTGCTTCTCAGGTAATTTGTCGTCCTGAAAGACAACATCGCTGCAAAGATGACGCCATAAAATGATTATTGAACCAATTCCAATTTGATGCATCGGTTTAATCAGCAGGCACAGACAATGTTATGCTCACAATTTTCTTTAGGAGCCCATACGGACAGCTCTTAGCGTAATCATGGTTGTTCATTTGACGATGCCGAAGGTTTGAGCTAGCTAGCGGCAGCGGTTCCAGCACTATTCGAGGTAAATGAAAGAGACGGAGAAAAACCTACCTTGCCTACTATTGATGGTTTTATAAAGACAGCGACGACCCAAATGTAACTCATCTCTTCGAAACTGCGTTCCGAGTCCGAGCGCGCCGAATATTTTTAGTTCGGGGTCGTGCAGATAGTACATTTGAATTGTGTATGTTTTCTGCTAAGGTGGCAATGGCGGGCCCTGGGTCCCCTTGGGTGCGCCTTTGCTCGCGGGATAATGATCACCATATGCGACACATGTCGATTTCTTCAAATAATGCCAATAGTTCCTAATGGTGGCGTTGTTATTGGAGATCAAATGTGTCCAATAAATTTGGCTAAAGAGCTTCAGCAGTAACTAAAATTTGCTCATCGCATTGGTCGGCTTTGCTTGACTCTTGAGACTTGGCTGTTCTTGTATCAGGACTTCGAATGACATTGTGTGAGATTAAATGTACGACCCTCAAAATACCAGGAGGTGCTGAGTTTACATCAAAAGTAACGTTAGGGATTATGCTATATTGTTTATTGGTTGGTTCACGACACACTTTATGCACATTCACGGCAAATTGCGCCGCCCACACTGTTTCGCCGGTGGGCCGCGGGATTGGGAAATGTCCTGAGTGGCGCTAGGGTCGAACCCGGGACCTTTAGTACCATAGCCCGACACCTTAACCACTCGGCCATCCCCGCCCCTGGGATTATGCTATATTACTCAACGTTTCGGCCAGGGGCCATCCTCGGGAGACTCCTGACGATGGCCCCTGGCCAAAGCATTGAGTAATATAGCATAATCCTTAACGTTACTTTTGATGTAAACTCAGCACGTCCTGGTATATTGAGGGTCGTACATTTCGTCTCACGCAATGTCTAAAACCCAGGAGCACTTGAGAGCCATTCTTCGTTGTATTACACTTCTAATGACGTCATAATTAAATTGGCAGTGTCACGAAGATCGTATGCGGCAGTGTGCTACGCGTTGGATGTCCTAGGTGAAATTGTAATGGTGAGCCATAATAGGAACAAGTGCGGCAAAATTGAAAACCTTAGTGATGGTTTTTCAGTGAAGTATCACACATGTCTTCGTTCCATGCCCTTCACTGGAATTAATGTGAAAATAAATTGCATTCGACATATCCTCTAAGGTAAGAATATTGTGAGAAAGCAAAATCTCAAATTCCGCTTCAGCTCGTTCGTTAAAAAAAAACCGAATTAATCTGGGGTGTGTTCGACATTCATCACTATTAAAATTTTATTACGTCAGATAGGAAATCGTCCATGGTGCAGTCTTATTTCAATGGGTGTGTAGGTGGTAGGAAAATCATACGCATATTTTCAACTACAAGCAGGAATTCGTGTAGCATGTGAACTGTGAGAGCGTGACCCCGCAGTCCCAGGACCTTTTTCATTGTTTTATCGTCGCAGTAATGATGGGCCACTGGCTACAAGGGACAGAGGTGTAGCTTGAGGACGCGTGCCCTCACCCCAATGTTGGTTATTCACCGAATAGTCGTCTTGACATGGTACCTTATGTGGTACGCCCCCAGTCCATTTGTGCTCGCCCATTGCCTTCAGGCATTGTGCCCTCTTAACAATTGCCAGACACCTACAAAATTATGACAAAGGTTGATCCAAGGACATACTTCCTGAAGTTGGCTCTCTAGCCTATATTTGACCTCCACTCCCGACAATAGCTTAAATAGCTTCAAGAGGTGGGCACGTTTTCATGCTAATACTACCCGAGTTTGATGCGGGTTTTTGCTCCTTTGTCTTGCAAGATCAGAGCAATATAAAGCGAGCAGAGTCCCCCCACCCCCACCCCATCCCCACGAAACAAATTATCAGCCTGGGGCGACCCTTCGGTCAAATGGCACCCTTTGGAAATTACGCCTCCATCACCTTAGCGAAAAGCGATCCTCCAGTGCTGCAAGATATGCTTAGTTCCATCGAACGCAATCAGATGTTAAAAATAATAACACCAACTCCGTGACCTGGGATTCTGAAGTCCTCCATGTTTGAGAAACCAAGAACAGCTTGGATGAACCATAAATTGATAGATTCACTGCATCTTAACACCAATTTAGACAATTAATAACAGAGGAAGCAACAGTACAGGTTCAAGCACATCAAAATCAATAATTGCAAACATTAAAAGCTATTTATTAGTTTTGAGACATTCCTGCCCATCACACGTCCGAGGATCAAGCGGGATTGGCGAAAAGCGCGAAAATGTTTATAAATACATTTCTGTGTACCTTGTCAGGATTGCCAATATAGAGAAATTGAGGTGCCCGGTACCAAATGGTGTCTGGTACCACCCAAATCTCCCACACAAGTTGACGGCTTCAGCACCGACTGCTTTATTCGACTGCAATATCTCGGAGTATGTGCTGCGGAATATACAATGGTGAATTGAAATTATACCAGAAAACCGAGCGTATATGCATCGTTTTCTGGCCACTACCAAGCAACAAATGGTTCCTGTTGTTAATGTAAAGCTACAATAGCTTAGTGAAGCTAATAAACAACCATTACGAATTATGATACAATTCTGACGTATATATCCGAAATTATTTCGGCCAAACCAAGAATGACAATTTGTTGTTCGAGAATCGTCAGCCGTTGATTATTTGGGTTTAAGGGCTCGCCGATTACGAAGTCATTTAGCGTTTATAACAGTTAGTAATCTGAAGTTGCGATCTGGGTCTGGAATCAAGAGTTGCGAATTGGAGCTGCGATCTGGAGTTGCGGTTTGGAGCTGCGATCTGGAGCTGGGATCTGGAGCTGCGATCTGGAGCTGGGATGTGGATTGGAGCAAACTGCCTCGGTAAACGAGTCTGTTACGTTTAAAAAGAAGAACTCTGGTCCGAATTCATACCGGAGTAACTTTATGAATCAGGGTTCTATTGCTAACTTGAACTTGTTGCGGAAACTCTTCCTCCGCCACCCGATAAGTAAATTCCAGTCCAACGGCAGAATTTTGACCGAAATGTTAACGTGTCATTGATATATACGTGCCATATATATGCCTATATACACACACACACACACACACACACACACACACACAAATATATATATATATATATATATATATATATATATATATATATATATATATATATATATTTATATTTATTTATTTATGCACCGACACGGCTGCCCGGCAAAGCTGTGGCCTTGGCTGCCGCGTCCTCGGCATCATGGGACCATTGTGTACTGACCCTTTCAGCCGGGGGCGATATACGACCACGTGTTAAGCGTCTCGAACCCTGTTTTGCCAGGATTGGGGAGAAGCGATGCAGGACGCTCTGACCTACTAAAGTATCGAGGCAGCATTTTAGTACTCCAGCAATGTTTTGGAGGCAAAGTCAGAGGCAGCCGGCATCCGCCCGACATCCCCAGGCTACTCGTTACACGAGTGACTCACATCTACTCGGATTCAAACCATCCCCCGCATTTTGTGGAGCTTGGCATGAACCGTATAGACTGTGTGTGCGATTAACGGATTAAAACCTCACCTAAATTTGTGGAGGTCTTGCTCGCGACGATCGAGACATGGTGAAATGATTCTGTGTCGTCTACTTCTAGGACACATTTTTAATCGCTACGTTCTCAGTGTGGAAGAACGACCATCCTGTCCACGTTGCGGCGATAACCTGTCTGTGGTCCATGTTCTGATCGCATATCATCACTTCATCAAACGGAACGTTGTCGGTTCTTTTGAACCCCATTGCCCGCTCTGGTGGAACTACTGGGCGACGGGCAATACTATTTTTTTTAACTCTCCCCGCTACTTTCTGCAGTTTCTGCAGTTTCTGGATCTATATATATGCGTTTCGATGCAAATGCGATCCAGTGATTCACGGTTGTTGTAAATAGTTCAGATGAGAATATACTTGTTTATATGAGTGGCCCTTCAGGAATTGGCAAAATGTGCGATGATGTTGCGAGAATAGCTCGTGTGAAACCTGTGCTCAATTTATGTTTTTAAAGTATACTTGTGTGTTTGTTTGCATTGTGCAGAGCGGTGATCTTGAAAATGGATCCATGTCTAAATCAAACTCATCGATAAGCTATCTAACGAAACGAAGAATACAATACAATGAATCGAAAATCTAGACAGGAAGCTTGCTAAAGCTAAATGCGCTCTTTTCTTCAACAGCCAATGCACATATATATATATATATATATATATATATATATATATATATATATATATATATATATATATATATATATATGTTGAATAATATCTGGACAAATTACGCAATAAGTGGCATATAGAGAGAAACTATATTCTCACTACAAAGCACAACATCAACGTTTCGGCCACAGGCCTTCTTCAGGATGACAACTGCAAAATGTTTGAAACATTTTGCAGTTGTCATCCTGAAGAAGAGACAAGCTAGAGACACTGTGAAACAAATAACCAGAGCAGCAAAGCGAGCAAAAGGACTGGATTTAGCTAGAAACTGTAATGGGGACAGTAAAAAGTTCTTTAGTTTCTACGAGCTGAGTAAAGTTTCTAGCACAATTGGTCCACTGGAAGTAAACGGGACTACATTGGGTGAGGATAGTGAGATGGTTGAGGAGCTGAGCAAGCAGTTCAAATCAGTGTTTACATTGGAAGATATGACCAACCTGCCGACCGTACACCATGGTTCAGTTACATGGGATCTGACAAATGATGTTGATTTCATTGATAGTGATGTTGTTTACAATCATATCAGGAAAATAAAGCCAAATAAGGCAGCAGGACCTGATGAAATTTATGCTAGGGTGTTGCGGGAAACTGAAAAGTAACTGGCATTTCCACTTAGTATAATATTTTGTAGATCAGTTTCACATAATGAAATTCCAACCGATTGGAAAAGGGAAAATGTAGTTCCTATTTTCAAGAAAGGAGAAAGAGGGAAAGTTGAAAACTATAGGCCAATAAGTCTCACATCCCTAGTCTACAAGGTACTCGGATCAATTATCAAGAATAGAATAGTTAGTTATCTGGAAGGTAGCAGATTGATTCAAGATACTCAACATGTGTTTAAATCGTGTCTCACAAACCTCTTGGACTTTTTTGACTTCGCCACAGAACAATTTGATCAGGGAAATCAGGTTGATGTAGCATATCTTGACTTTAGTAAGGCCTTTGACAAGGTACCCCATAAACGGTTAATGATACAGCTTCAGTCCCATGGTATTGCAGGTAGTATCTTAAAATGGATAGAGTTGTGGCTTTCAGATAGACAGTAAGGAGTGATGCTAAATGGTACAAAGTCAGCATGGCAAAATGTTCTTAGTGGAGTCCCCCAGGGGTCAGTACTAGGGCCATTACTGTTCATTATATTTGTAAATAACATTGAAAGTGGCCTAAGCGGTAAAGTTTTGAAATTTCTGGATGATTTGAAGGTCTTTAGGGCAATAACAGGTCAGGATGAGCATATCTCGCTGCAAAAAGACTTAGACGAACTTGTGAAGTGGTCCGAAGAATGGCAAATGAAATTTAATTTTGATAAGTGCAAAATCATGCATGTAGGTAAGCAGCATATGAAGGCTCCATACTTGATGGGTGGCCAAGTGCTATCATTGACTCAACAGGAGAAGGATTTAGGTGTTATTCTAAACACAAAACTGGGGGCATCAGAACAGACCAAGGAAGCCAGGAAGAAGCCACTGAGAATGCTCGGGGCAATAAATAGGAATGTATCATAGAGAAGTGAGGAAGTGATCAGGAAGCTTTACTGTGCATACGTCAGGCCACATTTGGAATACTGCATCCAAGCTTGGTCTCCTAGCTATGAAAAAGATTGTTGGCTTTTAGAGAGAGTACAAAAGAGGGCTACAAAAATGGTTAATGGCATAAGGGTCATTCCACGTCAAATCGCACAAGAAATTCCCCGACCCCCTCCGATTTTGATCAAAATTGGTACACCTGTAGTACCAAGTAAAAGAACACATCACGACAACTTTTAGCCCAGAGTGACCTCTGGGGTCAGATCTAGAGGTCATCCTAGGTCACGATTTTTTACCGACTTGACATCAATAAATTGCAAATATCTCATGTGTTATTTAACTTAGCGGAATGAAATTGGTGTCAAAGTGCGCAGAAGCCCTGGGCCATTCAGAAATATGGCAAAAGTTGCACGTGACCACCCCGTGACCTTTGACCTAACCAGGTCAAAGTATACAAATATATTTTTATATATGTTTCCCTGCCCCTAATTCGACGAAACGGTGCTATATTAATGGTCGTGATATTATCTAAGAACCTGCAAAATAGAAAGGCGGAGACTTGAAAACTTTTTGAGATATCGGCCTTTGAGTATTGTCATAGGACCAAATGGATGCATGCCCCGAGGCTATTTACCATATTATCGATGATAACTCTGGTTATTTTCGTCCGATTATCGTCAAATTTGTTGCGCAAGTCATCGGTGGCAAACTGAACTATTTTCCAGATTTTCAGGTTGACATGACCTCACATGAACTAACATGACCTTGGGAAGTTTGTATTGCCTAAATACATGCAATATTGCAACTTACGTGAATATTCATGGCCATGATATGATTCATGATAACCGAGAAATCGATAACATTGAGTACCGAAAGTGGACTAATACTGATAGGTCCACCTTAGAGGTGGTTACGTAAACTTCTGAAGATTTTGTGCGATCATTTTGCGAGCAGCTGGAAATACTTGTAAAGCATGATTTTGTCGCCCGTGCCCAAGGCAATTATCTGAAAGGCCTAAAGGAAACACTAGCTCCTGCAGAGGTAATTGTTATTGGATATTTTTCCGAAAACTACGCTATGGTTACACAGGATGAGGTACAGTCCCATCACTGGAACAAACTGCAGGTGACAATCCATCCGTTTGTGGCTTATTGGCGAAACAACGCAGGGGACCTCAAACATTTTTCTTACTCTGCCATTTCCGACTGCCTGACGCATGATACTGTGGCTGTCCACCTGTTTCAAGGAAAACTCATTGAGCACCTGGAAGCAGAATTAGGCCAGCGCCCCAAGAAGATATTTTATTTTTCAGATGGGGCTGCCTTGCAATACAAAAATTGTAAGAATTTCCTCAATTTGGCAGAGCATTCCGTCGACTTTGGAATAGACGCCGAGTCGCATTTCTTCGCAACCGCTCACGGAAAGGGACCGTGTGATGGCATTGGTGGGACGTTGAAAAGGTTAGCTAAAAAGGGAAGTCTGCAAGGAACTCTGATTGAGATCACGGACCAGTTTTATCAGTTTGTAAAAAACCATGCCACCGGCAAGTGCGTGGAGTATTTTCACAAAACCGAGTGGGTCAAAGAAACCAAAGCGTTGAATGACAGATTCGCAGCTGCTCGCACAATACCGGGAACAAGGAATGTCCATCGTGTTACTCCGTCTCCACGTAATGGTATGGTGGTTGTGAGATGGTTTTCCGGCAGCGAGACGAGAGCGAAAAAGGTTGGTTCCGGAGGTACGTGTGGCGAAAAAGGTTGGTAGTTCTTCGTCAATATACGGTACTGCTGTTCAACTTGTTTTATGGTCGCGGCTATTTGCATATCAGAAACATTTACTGGCCCTCCCGATAAAATGTTAGTACGAAACGCACGCGAGCTGAAACAATATATTCAGGCTATAAAAACCGAGGAAACATATTTTTTTGCGAATAACTTTTGCCAAAATAAAGATAGAAATATAATTTTGTTACAATCCTATTTTCCTCGTCAGGCCGCGTTGATTGATGTATCACATGACTTAGTTAGCTGAACATTTGATCCTGACCCCAGTTGACCTCCAGGTCACCCTAAACCGAGATCAAGTGATGACCTAGCTTGATCATATTATACATCATGATTAACCAGAGGATCTCGATGGCATTAAAATTATTTCTCTATCTTGATTCTATATAAAGTTATTGACGAAAGTGTGACATGACCTCATAGTGACCTCACGTGACCTTGCAGAGGACACTTGTTCAAAATAAAACTTGGCTCGTTTGGAGTAGCCTAACCTAAAACTAGGTAATATGGCCTGTACGAGCCAAATTCAGCGTTTTTTGTTCAGGAAAATATTTTTGTTTCCCTGTTGGCTTGTAATGGAGAGGTCACTGCCAGGTCATGTGAGGTCAGGTCAACTTGAAAATCTGGAAAATAGTTCAGCTTGCCACCGATGATTTGCCCACCAAATTTGATAATCGGACCAAGGAAACCAGAGTTATCATCGATGATATGGTAAATAGCATCGGGGCATGGTTCGATTTGGTCCTATGACAATACATACTCAAAGGCCGATATCTCAAAAAGTTTTAGAGTCTCCGCCTTTCTTTTTTGCACGTTCTTAGATAATATCAGGACCATTAATTCAGCCACGTTTAGTCGAATTAGGGGCAGGCAAACATATAGAAAAATGCATTTTTATACTTTGACCTCGTTAGGTCAAGGGTCACGGAGAGGTCACGTGCAACTTTTGCCATATTTCTGAATGGCCAAGGGTTTCTGCGCACTTTAACACCAATGTCGTTCCGCAAAGTTAATTAACATCTAATATATATGCATTTGATTGTTGTCAAGTCGTAAAAATAGGCGACCTAGGATGACCTCTAAATCTGACCCCAGAGGTCACCCAGGGCTGAAAGTTGGCGTGTGAGGTTCGTTCACTTGGCACTACAGGTGTATCAATTTTCATAAAAATCGGAGGGGGTCGGGTTCAAAATAGCCAATTCTTGTGCGATTTGACGTGGAATGCCCCATAAGCAACCTGGCATATGAGGAAAGATTGAAGAAATTGAATATGTTTTCACTTAGATATAGAAGGCTGAGAGGAGATCTCATCGAGGTCTTTAAATTTGTCAATGGTCTGGATAGGGGATACCTTGGGGAAATCTTTGAATTTAACAGAAATGATGCAATTAGAGGTCATAAATTCAAAATTAAAGTTAACCACAGCAGAACACGGTTAAGGCAAACTTTCTTCACCAACAGGGTAGTGGAACACTGGAACCAGCTGCCAGAAAACATCGTCAGTAGCAGCACATTGAACATCTTTAAAAACAGCATAGACAATCATTATAAGAATAGAGGGCTTGCTTTTCAGTATTACAGGGAGGGCTGATTGACAGATTTGGTGGGCAACTGGTTCAGTGTACAGAGTGCAACCAAGAAGGGCCCTTGTGGCTCATAGCTGCACTAATCTTTTATGTCTTTATGTCTTTATGACAGGCATACAGAGTTCAATCGTTCTCAAAGGCGGCAACTCTGCCCTTCACTGACTATATAGTTGGCAGAATGTTTTCCACTGAAAAAAAAAACGACTGTAAGCTGGGCGTGAACGCCTCAGATTATACTAGTGTGAACGACATTGGCAACTGGAAATGTGGCCGAAAGCAGCGCACGCTATAAACCGCCACTGATTGTGAAAAGTACATTATAGCCACACTACATGCCGTTGTGCAGACTAATTCAAAATCCAAAACTTTAGGGACGCCCTTCCGCTTTGCTTTCCGTGGTGGAACCATTCTAACAACAATTACAATTTCCGTCAAGTTCCGATGGGCGAGCACAGACAGCAGTCAGCGACCCTCGTTGGGGATTAACGCAACTCGATGATGACGGGGTACGACACTGCCAGACCAACGGTAGCGTACTGCGTAGCAAATACCTTGGCGACCGGGTGGACGGAGGGGAGAATACTTGCGTACATTACTGAAGTGGCGGGCCGTGTCTTGGGGGCTGAGGGGTACGTGCCACACTTTTACTCGGATGGACGAGAATAGAACCGTACGTACTCTCCCCACAACTGATGATCCACACACGATATCTGGATATGTTCCTGAGATTAAATTGTTGTACGAAGTAAAGTTATAAGCGAGGCTGTCGACCTGCGAGCCGTCCTCCTGTGGTTTGAGCGTGCATTGGCAATGGTAGTGAGTGTCTAAGCACGTCTAAATAAACTAGAATATGCATGCTGTTATATGTAACCTGCGTTTCGAAAATGTATAATTGCGAGAGGCAGCGATGGACGGACACCTCGAGGGCATTGGCTCACATGCTCTGGTTCTTTGACCAGAAAATTCCGCTGGCCTCTGCGGCCCAGGGGCGCAGACAGGAGGCGAGCATAGCATGCATGTGGGAGGAGCCGCTATGGGAGGCGTCACATTGCGCTCGTTGGAGGTTCGGCGCCAGACAATAGGGTACTTAGAGACAGAATACTGCCCGGTAATTAGTCCGCCCGTGAGCACTGCATGCGGGCGTGGATGGTGTTGTTCGGGGGACGCACGGGCAGGCTTCACGTGCCGTAGGCCTCGGGGATGAAGGGGTAGGGCCGGCTAGGTAGTATAGACAACCAGGAGACATGCCTATCGTGGCAGAGATCCGTGTCCACCCGTGGACACACAGGCCCGGTCCCACGTCTACGGCAAACAAGGCCCGGCGCGGCATCAACTCGCTCAAGGTTAGGTAGGTCGGTCAAAGACACCAGAGCGCCTATATGAGCCCTCCTAGCCAGTACGATGAGCCACCCTCGAGAGAGTGAATACTTTATCCAGTCGAGGAACGCACTCAATAATGGCGAGGTCAACTATGCTTGGCAGTAGAAGGTTTAAATATTCGGCCAATATACCATAAAAAATGGAGCAATGGTCTGTCGATATATGTGTCTGTGTACCGCTGAGTGGTGGGAGACAAATTCGAGGACGAAGCAATTAATTGATTAATAAGGAGAGAGTGAATGTGACGAGCGAATGCGAATGAATGGGGAGAATAAATGTGTGGTAGGTAGTTTTAAGGACCAGGGGATGCCGCTGGAGCTAAATACAGGCATCTATATCGTGACGTACATTGCACAAAATTATACTACTGCTAGCATCCAAAAAGTTCCAACTCAGGATAAATCATTCAAACCACGGACAGATTACATGCTCATTAATTTTATAATATAACGTATTCATTCTAATTTGGCTAAGGGCACTCACCCATATCGTGCTTCCAAAACTTTGACATCGCACAACATATAGATTCATGTTAGGGACGGTAGCTCAAGAAACATCAGGGCTGCTAGGTTTGGGGGAATGTGTGGTGAAGGGTGCGGGGAAACACAACACAACACAACACCGACATTGGTGTGTTGACATTGGTGCACAAGCAGCAAAATGAGATATTTAACCCAATCTAAGACTATAGTCAGTCCAGGTTCAGCCGTACGCAGGTTCAGTCTTAGCTAAGAACAAACCCGTAATAAGTTCAATCAGTTTCAGTTCAGTTGGGTTTGGTAAGTATTATCCTTCACACACTCCGAGCACTCCGGCAACACCTTTCACACACCCAGACACCCCACACCGATTCACACCCCATACACTCTACATTCCACCGACGGCAGAGCCGCCACCCCTACACACTTTTCCAAATCTCATTGGGACTGTCACGGAAGCTAAAATAGGTCACGATCACGATTTCAAATATTATATAAATGCAAATTTTGAAATACCCAAAAGATGCATCTGGCCATTGTGAGTTCGCCGATATATACATTCGCACAATTCAGATTGTTCTTCATTGAGTCAATGACCTAAAAAACACCCTTGCTGACATCTCAGGTGAATCCTTGACCGTTGATCTGACGTTTCTAAAAAATTGCAAATTCGGCGCATCAGATAATCATTGTCATCACAAACACAATCATTGTCATCAAACTATAAAACATTTGGTGTTATTTTGGCCCTTTCACTTGTCGATCTGTCGTGGAACGGGCCACGTATGCTGGCGTCGGTGGCTCAGTGGTTAAGCGGGCGCCAGAGGTAGGGGTTCGATCCCGCGATGCCCGCCCTTCTGCAGGGTGATAGGAGGCGACGCCGTATGGCTCAGCTGCTAGGGCGTCGTGATGCCAATCGAATCGAATCGGGCCACGTATGCTACGACTCGCCCGGCAAACTTTGTCTGGGTGCGGTGATCACGTGTCACTCATGGACCGCGCGAGTCACCGCTCCCCAGCCTGCTGTTGGGTATTTCTCTTGGATATGGCAGCCCACAGCTGCGGCCAATCGCCTCCCGCAGCTAACAAACGGGCAGTCCGACCCACGGCCCTCGCGCACTCTTCTGAGTCGGAGCCCAAACACCGCACCTGCCGGTTTGTCCACAACCGGTCGTCACCCGCCCGAGGCCAGCCCCTGGATCGGGTACGTCTGTTTTACAACACTCACTGCGCGTCAAGGTCACCACCATTGGTCCGTTTTACAACACTCACTGCGAGTCAAGGCCACCACCATTGGTCGGACGTGATTTGTTTTTGTTTAGCGGAGGCAGAGTGCCACCCGCTTGATATGTATCACGTCAAAGAAGGGGTTATGCTAATCCGGTTCATGTGGCATCCGGTTATATCAAATAAGCAAGAGGGGACAGATGAGACGCCGGCAAACAAAGGACGGGTGTGAGTTGGAAATTGCTGAGGTGCATACCTCCTTCCATTCATCGTATTATGGATATTGGACAAAAATGGTCATATATTTGACTCACATGCGCTCCATCGAGTAAGCTTTATCAAAACCATCCAACCACCTGAGAGACGGACTGCCCTCCCTTGTCTTCAGCACCTTTACATGCACAAGCACTGTAACGCAATACTCCACCCAAAGTGAACGTATAATTGCTCTGACTTTGCTTCGAAAACACACTCGCTTCAAATGCGGTGCCGGTGACCTTCACGACCCGACACGGCGTACTGCCTGCTTCACGACTTCGATAAAAACCCGAGTCTACCACCACGGCGAGGCGTCGCGTCACCACCTCCCCCCTCCCCGGTGGAGCTGCGAATGATCGCCGGACGGATCAACCACAAAGCCAAGAAACCGGCGAGTCGTGTACAGTGAGGATCTGGTTCCTCCCGCAGCCACTAGGTGGCGGCCGGGTCAGGCGGCGCCGCCAGTCTGTATCTACGCGTCGGGCGACACACGCTTCCGCTTGCTGCGCGTCAGTAATCATAGCATAGACGAGGCTAACTGTAAACAGTGTACTGCATTGTACAGGCGCGCAGAACTGCAGGTGCGCAGGACTGTACGCGACTGTGCGACTGTGTGACTTGTGTGACTGTGTACGCTGTAGGACACACAGGCGGTTTGCCAGCTCAGTACGCTGTGTACGCTGTAGGACACACAGGCGGTTTGCCAGCTCAGTACGCTGTGTACGCTGTAGGACACACGGCGGTTTGCTGGCTCAGTACACTGTGTACGCTGTAGGACGCACAGGCGGTTTGCCAGCTCAGTACGCTGTGTACGCTGTAGAACACACAGGCGGTTTGCTGGCTCAATTGTTGGCGACTGTGTCGCCGATCCAGCCGAGGTAGGCATCGACGCGCGTGTAGATGCCAGGCAGGTCGGGGTTGCCGCAGCCAGCGCCGAACGACACGATGCCCATGGTGAACCAGCGGGCTCTGTTGAACACCCTGCGCAGCTCCATCAGCGGGCCGCCGCTGTCACCCTGCAGTGGACACCACACAGTGTCAGCCACACTCGTCACTGTTACCCTGCAGTGAACACAGTGTCGGCCACACAGTGTCAGACACACCATGTCAGCCACACCCTGCAGTGGACACCATGTCAGCCACACCATGTCACTGTCACCCTGCAATGGACACCGTGTCAGCCACACAGTGTCAGCCACACCATGTCAGCCACACCATGTCGGGCCACGCCCGTCACTGTCACCCTGCAGTGGACGCCATACCGTGTCAGCCATGCCTGCCACTGTTACCCTGCAGTGGACACCGTGTCAGCCACACCTGTCACTGTCACCCTGCAGTGGACACCATGTCAGCCACACCTGTCACTATCACCCTGCAGTGAACACCATACCATGTCAGCCACGCCCGTCACTGTTACCCTGCAGTGAACACCACACAGTGTCAGCCATACCATGTCAGCCACACCTGTCACTATCACCCTGCAGTGGACACCATACCATGTCAGCCACACCTGTCACTGTCACCCTGCAGTGAACACCACACAGTGTCAGCCATACCATGTCAGCCACACCTGTCACTATCACCCTGCAGTGAACACCATACCGTGTCAGCCACGCCCGTCACTGTCACCCTGCAGTGAACACCACACAGTGTCAGCCATACCATGTCAGCCACACCTGTCACTATCACCCTGCAGTGGACACCATACCGTGTCAGCCACGCCCGTCACTGTTACCCTGCAGTGAACACCACACAGTGTCAGCCATACCATGTCAGCCACACCTGTCACTATCACCCTGCAGTGAACACCATACCGTGTCAGCCACGCCCGTCACTGCCACCCTGCAGTGAACACCACACAGTGTCAGCCATACCATGTCAGCCACACCTGTCACTGTCACCCTGCAGTGAACACCACACAGTGTCAGCCATACCATGTCAGCCACACCTGTCACTATCACCCTGCAGTGGACACCATACCGTGTCAGCCACGCCCGTCACTGTCACCCTGCAGTGAACACCACACAGTGTCAGCCATACCATGTCAGCCACACCTGTCACTATCACCCTGCAGTAGACACCATACCGTGTCAGCCACACCTGTCACTATCACCCTGCAGTAGACACCACACCGTGTCAGCCACACCTGTTACTATCACCCTGCAGTGAACACAGTGTCAGCCACACCCGTCACTGTTACCCTGCAGTGAACACAATGTCAGCCACACCTGCCACTATCACCCTGCAGTGGACACCATGCACTGAGGGGTGATTGCACCATGCACCATGCACCGTGTCAGCCACACCCGTCACTGTTACCCAGCAGTGGACACAGTGTCAGCCAGACAGTGTCAGCCACACCATGTCAGCCACACCCAGCAGTGGACACCGTGTCAGCCACACCCGTCACTATCACCCTGCAGTGGACGCCATACCATGTCAGCCACACCTGTCACTGTTACCCTGCCGTGAACACAGTGTCAGCCACACCCGTCACTGTTACCCTGCCGTGAACACAGTGTCAGCCACACCTGTCACTGTTACCCTGCCGTGAACACAGTGTCAGCCACACCCGTCACTGTTACCCTGCCGTGAACACAGTGTCAGCCACACCCGTCACTGCTACCCTGCCGTGAGCACAGTGTCAGCCACACCTGTCACTATCACCCTGCAGTGAACACCACACAGCGTCGGCCACACCCATCACTGTTACTCTGCACTCTGTAGTGAACACAGTGTCAGCCACACAGTGTCAGCCACACCTGTCACTATCACCCTGCAGTGAACACAGTGTCAGCCACACCTGTCACTATCACCCTGCAGTGAACACCGTGTCAGCCATACCTGTCACTATCACCCTGCAGTGAACACCGTGTCAGCCACACCTGTCACTATCACCCTGCAGTGAACACCGTGTCAGCCATACCTGTCACTATCACCCTGCAGTGAACACCGTGTCAGTCACACCTGTCACTGTCACCCTGCAGTGGACACCGTGTCAGCCACACCTGTCACTATCACCCTGCAGTGGACACCGTGTCAGCCACACCTGTCACTATCACCCTGCAGTGAACACCGTGTCAGCCACACCTGTCACTATCACCCTGCAGTGAACACCGTGTCAGCCACACCTGTCACTATCACCCTGCAGTGAACACCGTGTCAGCCATACCTGTCACTATCACCCTGCAGTGAACACCGTGTCAGCCACACCTGTCACTGTCACCCTGCAGTGGACACCGTGTCAGCCACACGGTTTCAGCCACACCATGTCAGCCACACCCTGCAGTGAACACCGTGTCTGCCACACCTGTCACTGTCACAACACTGGGGAATCAGGGGCCAAGGGGCAGCACCCCCGCCCCAACTTTTGAAGAGGTCAACATTAACCCTGCGGTTGTTGCACAGAAGGGAATCGACTGCAAGATGGCCCTCATCCCACACCGTTCCCCATTTAACTTCGTCTGCCTAGGGGCTTGGCCCTCCGAAAACACACGACATCTCAATAGAAATTAGCGTTTCGGCTGCGTTGACTGTGCGAATTTAGCTCGTGAATTTGTCTGCTCACGCATCTCTTGCACTGTTGGCCTGCTTAAATGCATGTTTTATCGACCTTCTGGCCAAGTCGCTGATTTCCATTGTCAACACAGGCATACTCTGAAATTGCCGTTAATTTTTAATGACGCATGACGCGTTCGGAAATACTGTTCTGAGTGCGGCCCTGGCGGCGCTCCTAGAATATTCAGCACACCCAGAACACCCAGAGCAGCCAGAACATTTAAAATGCCCAGAACAGCCAGAACATCTCAAACACCCAGCACACCCAGCACACCCAGAACATCCAGCACACTTAGCATACCCAGCATACCCAGCATACCCAGCATACCCAGCATGCCCAGCATACCCAGCACACCCATAACACTAAAAACACCCAGGACACGCAGCACACCCAGAACACCCAGCACACCCAGCATACCCAGCATACTCAGCATACCCAGCATACCCAGCATACCCAGCATGCCCAGCATACCCAGCATACCCAGAACACCCAGCACATCCAGAACACGCATGACATCCAGAACACTCAGCACACCCAGAACAGCAGGCCGCTGACCTCGCACGTGTCGACGCCGCCGCGGCAGTTGTCGCTGCTCAGCGCCGGGTCGCAGCCGGGCTGGCGCAGGTCGTCACCGTTGGCGCACAGCTGGCGCTCGGCCTCCAGCGTCACCGACCGGCCCGTGTTGGCGTAGTTGTTGGCGCAGACGGTGTGGTCGGTCACGTTGACACGACCCCACAGCAGGCGCGGCGACGGGCTATCACCTGGCGGTCACAGCAGCAGAGGTCACGTGGGCACGACCCAACAGCAGAGGGGGTCACGTGGACACAGCAGCAGGAGGGGTCACGTGGACACGACCCAACAGCAGAAGGGGTCACGTGGACACAGCAGCAGGAGGGGTCACGTGGACACGACCCAACAGCAGAAGGGGTCACGTGGACACGACCCAACAGCAGAAGGGGTCACGTGGACACGACCCAACAGCAGCAGGGGTCACGTGGACACGACCCAACAGCAGAAGGGGTCACGTGGACACGACCCAACAGCAGAAGGGTTCACGTGGACACGACCCAACAGCAGCAGGGGTCACGTGGACACGACCCAACAGCAGCAGGGGTCACGTGGACACGGCCCAACAGCAGAAGGGGTCACGTGGACACGACCCAACAGCAGCAGGGGTCACGTGGACACGACCCAACAGCAGAAGGGGTCACGTGGACACGACCCAACAGCAGCAGGGGTCACGTGGACACGACCCAACAGCAGAAGGGGTCACGTGGACACGACCCAACAGCAGAAGGGGTCACGTGGACACGACCCAACAGCAGAAGGGGTCACGTGGACACGACCCAACAGCAGCAGAGGTCACGTGGACACAATCCAACAGCAGAAGGGGGCACGTGGACACGACCCAACAGCAGCAGGGGTCACGTGGACACGACCCAACAGCAGCAGGGGTCACGTGGACACGACCCAACAGCAGAAGGGGTCACGTGGACACGACCCAACAGCAGAAGGGGTCACGTGGATACGACCCAACAGCAGCAGGGGTCACGTGGATACGACCCAACAGCAGCAGGGGTCACGTGGACACGACCCAACAGCAGAAGGGGTCGCGTGGATACGACCCGACAGCAGACGTGCGGACGGGTCAGCAGGACCTGCCGCGACAGCAGCAGGGCTTATGTGGACACGACCCCACTATGTGGACACTCATCGGAGCTAATGAATACATGCATGTTGATTTATGCACCAGTACCTTAATACTGGATAAATTACTTCATAATACGAAGGAATGCTTTAACATTTAAATCTGATTTTCTGCATGTAGAATTTGGCAGTTGTGGAAAATGAACTGGAACGTTTTATATGTTGCACTATGTTGTACTTTATATTGCACTTTATAATCCGAATCATCGTTCCAGTTTTCCTTCATGTCTGTCTTCTCTCTGTCTGTGTCTATGTCGGTGTGTCCCTGTCCGTGTCTCTGTTCCTGTCGCACCCTTTCCTCCTTTCTCCCAGCTTCCCCTTCTATCTCTCCATCCCGGCTCAGCCTTCCCTCGACCCCTGTCTTCGTCTCCAAACTGACCGAAGGCAGTGAGTCCCCAACCGGCGATGAAAGCGCCTGGTACTTGTTCCAGTTCAAGCGTCGTGCGCTTCCGCTTCGGCAGGCACAGTGGGCGAAGCAGCTCTGGAAACAGGGGAGCGTAGTGTAGTGCAAGCGGCAGCAGAGGCAAGTCCAGTGTGATGCGCGCTCGAACGGGGATACAGCCGGCATGTCCCGAAATCCCGGATGGGTCGGGTGGTCGGACCCTGCCTGGTTTGGCACCCTGCTCAAGTTAAGTTGTCATCTTCATTCAGTGTGAACATTTTCGGACTCGGATGAGGGTTGTCCAATTCCGGTTGGTGGGAGAGGCGCTCTAACCTCGCCGGCTGGCGCGCCCCACGACAGATCGAGCGATGCACTTCACGCCCAAAATTATAATTGCTGCTGAAATTTGTTGCAGTGTACTTGCAGCACCCAAACATGCCCGTACAAATTTCAGCGCTATCCAACCAACGGTTCTTATGTTGTGGCCTCCGGCAGTGTTTTAACAAATTGTGTTATTATAATCATCCGGTATCGCCGCCCGTTCTTCATGACTTCTTATGACTTTGTGTTTTTTTTCCATGCACGGATTTCGTGTAAGTTTTCTGCCAATGGACAACGCTGGTAACCCACCAGGGTGATGTAATTTGAATTCATGGTGTCCCATAAATGGTCCCAGAAAAATGCCATCTTCATTGGAGCAACGGCAGGAGAGCCTGCACGTGAAGATACCGTCTTGAACTGGCCTCCCCGGTGTATGTCTTCTGCATGGTATATTGTAACCCCGTAAGGCATCGCGCGAAGTGGTGCCACTTCATCAGCGGGAAACTCACCTGAGAAGACCAGGCTCTTCTTCAGCTTGATCAGTGCTATGTCGTTGGTGAGACCGGTGCGGAACGATTTCCTATAGTTTGGATGTTTGACGATTTTATCGATCTCGGCGTCTTCCGGCGGCTCGTCGACGTCGTCATCAACTTCGCTTCCCAGGATCAGATCCCGCACGGTGGCCGAAACGCTGAGAAGCGGTGACGTCATGTCAGCAGGATGTCAGCGCGACGTCATCATGACGTCAGTGAGACATCGGCGTGACGTCAGTGTGACGTCATGACGTCAGGGCAGCACGGTCGACGAGTTGGTATCCAGTTCATACGGGCACTTGCTATTCCGACGAGGAGCGCAGCCAAAATTTTCCTGACGGGGCAGACTCAGAAAATACCAAAAACTTCGGGTTCAACGTGGTGAAATTACCAAAAGGTTCTCGCTTGATTTGGTGCGGTTGCTTGATTAGATGCTTGAGTTGCTTGATAGTTGCTTTAATTTTAGTGTATTTTTTTTCGAGGGCCAGTGGAAGAGGGACTTAACTTGACTGTGCCTCAGATTCGGATTGAATGACTGAACGCGTTGTCGTACCGGGAGCGGAGTCTCGGTCCATGCATTGTAAGCAGTAATCACTCTATGCAAGCACATATTTCAAATCGTCACACTTCGAGAATCTCTCCACCTGCCCGTAACCAGGTGGAGCAGGCTGGTGAGAGGAATGGAAGGCACACACCGCATGCATGCTGCTTCTTGTTGCGATGTCCCGCATCAAATATGTTGCGACAGCTGACACTCCTCTGAACATAGCACATCCGACTACGATACAATTCCCTCAGTTTAGTTAATTCCCCCAGTCTATTTAGTTCTACCCACCCGACAGCCCATCAGAGTTACGAGCGGGGGACAAGAGCGGGCAGAGGATTCATCACTGGGGCGGGCGTGACGGCCGTAGACAGCCGTATACAGCCGTAGACAGCCGTAGACAGCCATAGACAGCCGTAGACAGCCGTAGACAGCCGTAGACAGCCGTAGACAGCCGTAGACAGCCGTAGACAGCCGTAGACAGCCGTAGACAGCCGTAGACAGCCGTAGACAGCCGTAGACAGCCGTAGACAGCCGTAGACAGCCGTAGACAGCCGTAGACAGCCGTAGACAGCCGTAGACAGCCGTAGACAGCCGTAGACAGCCGTAGACAGCCGTAGACAGCCGTAGACAGCCGTAGACAGCCGTAGACAGCCGTAGACAGCCGTATACAGCCGTAGACAGCCGTAGACAGCCGTAGACAGCCGTAGACAGCCGTAGACAGCCGTAGACAGCCGTAGACAGCCGTAGACAGCCGTATACAGCCGTAGACAGCCGTAGACAGCCGTAGACAGCCGTATACAGCCGTAGACAGCCGTAGACAGCCGTAGACAGCCGTAGGCATCCGTAGACAGCCGTAGACAGCCGTAGACAGCCGCAGGCATCCGTAGACAGCCGTAGACAGCCGTAGACAGCCGTAGACAGCCGTAGACAGCCGTAGACAGCCGTAGACAGCCGTAGACAGCCGTAGACAGCCGTAGACAGCCGTAGACAGCCGTAGACAGCCGTAGACAGCGGTAAGGAGCTGTAGACAGCTGTAAGGAGCCGTATGGAGGGGCACCCAGTACTGACGGTCCGGTGGACTCGATGCAGTGCGCGGCCGTCAGCAGCCAGCGCTCGTTGATGACGGCGGCGGCACACTTGTGCACCGGGAAGCCGGTGCGCTCCGGGTAGCGCAGCGCCGCCATCCAGGGGAAGTCGGTGGCCTTGCCGACCGGGTCGCCGCCCACGATCAGGCTCTGCGAGAAGCTGGAGACGCCGCACGACGCCGGCGAGCGGAACGGCGTGCGCGCGCGCAGCGGCGTCGACGGCGGCCGGGTCTGGCCGGCGCTCGGGCCGGGGCAGCACTGGTGGTGTCACACGGTGTCACAAGGTGTCACACGGTGTCACACGGTGTCAAACATGGCATCACACACGGTGTCACGCACGGTGCCACCATACATTTACGCCGCCCTTCACGCGCCCAAAGTGGTCTCTATTTCAAGACATTTTCCTGGTCGAGTCCACCCTAGATAAAAATCCTTGTTGCGCCGCTGTCCAGATCTCACCAGAAGTTATTCAAGATTTTGGCAGATATTATATTTCACCAGAAATTGTTCCCGATATCATCAGAAGCTATTCCAGATCTCACCAGCAGAAGTTTTTTTTTCCAGCTATCAGCATATACAAATTTTACCAGACATTGCTCGAGATCTCACCCGAACTTGTTCAATATTCCACCAGCAACCGTTCAAGATCCCACCAGAAGCCGCTCCAGATCTCACCAAGAGCACGGTGGCATCCCTGCCGCAAATCGACCGCCGCAGGAAGTCGATGTTGCGATTTGCCAGGTGCACTTTCAGAGCCGGACATTTGTTGATTGTGTCGCACACACCAGGCGTGTTGTCTGCGCTGGTGCAGGCGCCTCCGCGCGGACCACAAGGTCTCGTCGGAGCCGGTGTCGGTCGTCGCCGCTCGACGAACGATATTCCTGCCAACGAGGGTGTTCCAAGTGCGTGTTTTACAACGAGGAATTCTCGAGGATGAGAACAGCATTCATCCCGTGCACCGAGATGAATGTGAGGATGACGCACTCGGAAGCGAGGATGTGTGGGCATTGATCCTTCCCGTGGAGACGTGGCGCTCCGCTGACCGGAGGGAGCGGCCCTTTCTGAACTCCTAGTGGAAGCGCGTAACATTTTTTTTCTTCAGCGGATGGCGACGACCGAGTGCAAGCCCTCACCACCTACCCTGACTTATTCAGCCGAAGCCCACCGCTCCCCAGGACAATCGGGTGCGATCCCTCACCACCGACCCTGACTTATTCAGCCAACGGCGTCCCTCCAGGACGATGGGGTGTAAGACCACCGACCCCGACTCGGTCAGCCGCAGGCGCCCCTCATAGCATAAAAGAAACCCGCTTGCGAGTGCAACGACCAGTGGCATCCCCTCCGGGCAAATGTCGCTTCTCCCCGCCCATGAAAGCTGCTGGATCCGCCCGTGACTGGTGATGTTGCGTGGACGTCACGTGGTCTGGGTGACGAGTACCCCCTCGCTGTACGGCGAGTACCACGTGATACGGTGGTAGACAGCGGCTGCAGAGGGACTGGCCGGACGGATCACGTGACTGGTCACGTCGTCCGGGTGTCACGTGACGGATCACGTGACACCCACTGCGACGATCACCTCGATGGATGGAGAGGCAGCGATGGACGGACACCACGAGGGCATTGGCTCACATGCTCTGGTTCTTTGACCGCAAACTTCCGCTGGCCTCTGCGGCCCAGGGGCGCAGACAGGAGGCGAGCGTAGCATGCATGTGGGAGGAGCCGCTATGGGAGGCGCCACGTTGCGCTCGTTGGAGGTTCGGCGCCAGACAATAGGGTACTTAGAGACAGAATACTGCCCGGTAATTAGTCCGCCCGCGGGCACTGCATGCGGGCGTGGATGGTGTTGTTCGGGGGACGCACGGGCAGGCTTCACGTGCCGTAAGCCTCGGGGATGAAAGGGTAGGGCCGGCTAGGTAGTATAGACAACCAGGAGACATGCCTATCGTGGCAGAGATCCGTGTCCACCCGTGGACACACAGGCCCGGTCCCGCGTCTATGGCAAACAAGGCCCGGCGCGGCATCAACTCGCTC
Source organism: Imbricaverruca yamaguchii (assembly GCA_034440575.1). NCBI lineage: Eukaryota > Metazoa > Arthropoda > Thecostraca > Neoverrucidae > Imbricaverruca > Imbricaverruca yamaguchii. Next base: position 1,567,147 of record JAOTOL010001625.1, read on the forward strand.
AAGGTTAGGTAGGTCGGTCAAAGACACCAGAGCGCCTATATGAGCTCTCGGAGACAGTACAATGAGCCACCCTTGTTGTAGTTAATACTTTATCCAGTCGAGGAATGCTGTCAATAATGGCGAGGTCAACTATGCTTGGTAGTAAAAGGTTCAAATATTCGGCCAACATACCATAAAAGTGGAGCAATGGTCTCTCGATATATGTGTCTGTGTACCGCTGAGTGGTCGGAGACAAATTTGAGGACGAAGCAATTAATTGATTAATAAGCAGAGAGTGAATGTGACGAGGGAATGCGAATGAATGGGGAGAATAAATGTGTGGTAGGTAGTTTTAAGGACCAGGGGAAGCAGCTAGAGCTAAATACAGGCACCTATTTCGTGACGTACATTGCACAAAATTATACTACTGCTAGCATCCAAAAAGTTCCAACTGAGGATAATTCATTCAAACCACGGACAGATTACATGCTCATTAATTTTGTAATACAACGTATTCATTCTAATTTGACTAAGGGCACTCACCCATATCGTGCTTCCAAAACTTTGACATCGCACAACATATAGATTCATGTTAGGGACGATAGCTCAAGAAACATCAGGGCTGCTAGGGTTGGGAGAATGTGTGGTGGAGGGTGCGGGGAAACACAACACAGCACAACACAACACCGATATTAGTGTGTTGACATTGGTGCACAAGCAGCAAAATGAGATATTTAACCCAATCTAAGACTATAGTCAGTCCAGGTTCAGCCGTACGTAGGTTCAGTCTTAGCTAAGAACAAACCCGTAATAAGTTCAAACAGTTTCAGTTAAGTTTGGTTTGGTAAGTATTATCTTTCACACACTCCGAGCACTCCGACAACACCTTTCACACACCCAGACACCCCACACCGATTCACACCCCATACACTCTACATTCCACCGACGGCAGAGCCGCCACATCTACACACTTTTCAAAATCGCATTGGGACTGTCACGGAAGCTAACATAGGTCACGTGACCTTAGGTCACGATGCCACGATTTCAAATATTATATAAATGCAAATTTCGAAATAGCCAAAAGATGCAGCTGGCCATTGTGAGTTCACCGATATACACATTTGCATAGTTCAGATTGCTCTTCATTGAGTCCCAAAGAACTAAAAACACCCTTGCCGACATCTCAGGTGAATCCTTGACCGTTGATCTGATGTTTCTTTAAAAAATGGCAAATTCGGCGCATCAGATAACCCCACACAATCATTGTCATCAAACTATAAAATATTTGGCGTTATTTTGGCCCTTTCACTTGTCGATTTGTCGTTGAACGGGCCACGTATGCTGGGCGTCGGTGGCTCAGTGGTTAAACTGAGCGTCGGGCAAGCCAGAGGTACAGGGTTCGATTCCCCGCGATGCCCGCCCTTCCTGCCAGGGTGAGAGGCAGGCGACGCCGTATGGCCTCAGCTGCTGAGGGCGTCGTGAAGCCACAATCGAATCGAATCGGGCCACGTATGCTACTGACAGAACCTCGCCCGGCAAACTTTGTCTGGGTGCGGTGATCACGTGTCACTCATGGACCGCGCGAGTCACCGCTCCCCAGCCTGCTGTTGGTATTTCTCTTGGATATGGCAGCCCACAGCTGCGGCCAATCGCCTCCCGCAGCTGACAAACGGGCAGTCCTACCGGCGACCCTCGCGTGAGGGGCCGCTCGCCTCGCGCACTCATCTGAGCCGGAGCCCAAACACCGCACCTGCCGGTTTGTCGACAACCGGTCGTCACCCGCCAGAGGCCAGCCCCTGGATCGGGTGCGTCTGTTTTACAACACTCACTGCGTATCAAGGTCACCACCATTGGTCTGTTTTAGAACACTCACTGCGCGTCAAGGTCACCACCATTGGTCGGACTTGATTTTTTTCTTTGTTTAGCGGAGGCAGAGTGCCATCCGCTTGATATGTATCACGTCAAAGAAGGGGTTATGCTAATCCGGTTCATGTGGCATCCGGTTATATCAAATAAGCAAGACGGGACAGATGAGACGCCGGCAAACAAAGGACGGGTGTGAGTTGGAAATTGCTGAGGTGCATACCTCCTTCCATTCATCATATTATGCATACTGGACAAAAATGGTCATATATTTGACTCACATGCGCTCCATCGAGTAAGCTTTATCAAAACCATCCAACCACCTGAGAGACGGACTGCCTTCCCTTGTCTTCAGCACTTTTACATGCACAAGCACTAACGTAATACTCCACCCAAAGTGAACGTATGACTTTGCTCCCTCTGACGCTCTGACTGCTTTGAAAACACACTCGCTTCAAATGCGGTGCCGGTGACCTTCACGACCCGAACGGCGTACTGCCTGCTTCACGACTTCGATAAAAACCCGAGTCCACCACCACGGCGAGGCGTCGCGTCACCACCTCCCCCCCCCTCCCCGGTGGAGCTGCGAAAGATCACCGGACGGATCGACCACAAAGACAGACAACCTGCGAGTCGTGTACCGTGAGGATCTGGTTCCTCCCGCAGCCACTAGGTGGCGGCCGGGTCAGGCGGCGCCGCCAGTCTGTATCTACGCGTCGGGCGACACACGCTTCCGCTTGCTGCGCGTCAGTAATCATAGCATAGACGAGGCTAACTGTAAACAGTGTACTGCATTGTACAGGCGCGCAGAACTGCAGGTGCGCAGGACTGGACGTGTACGCGACTGTGCGACTGTGTGACTTGTGTGACTGTGTACGCTGTAGGACACACAGGCGGTTTGCCAGCTCAGCACGCTGTGTACGCTGTAGGACACACAGACGGTTTGCCAGCTCAGTACGCTGTGTACGCTGTAGGACACACAGACGGTTTGCTAGCTCAGTACGCTGTGTACACTGTAGAACACACAGACGGTTTGCTGGCTCAATTGTTGGCGACTGTGTCGCCGATCCAGCCGAGGTAGGCATCGACGCGCGTGTAGATGCCAGGCAGGTCGGGGTTGCCGCAGCCAGCGCCGAACGACACGATGCCCATGGTGAACCAGCGGGCTCTGTTGAACACCCTGCGCAGCTCCATCAGCGGGCCGCCGCTGTCACCCTGCAGTGGACACCACACAGTGTCAGCCACACTCGTCACTGTTACCCTGCAGTGAACACAGTGTCAGCCACACAGTGTCGGCCACACAGTGTCAGACACACCATGTCAGCCACACCCTGCAGTGGACACCATGTCAGCCACACCATGTCACTGTCACCCTGCAGTGGACACCGTGTCAGCCACACAGTGTCAGCCACACCATGTCAGCCACACCATGTCGGGCCACGCCCGTCACTGTCACCCTGCAGTGGACGCCATACCGTGTCAGCCATGCCTGCCACTGTTACCCTGCAGTGGACACCGTGTCAGCCACACCTGTCACTGTCACCCTGCAGTGGACACCATGTCAGCCACACCTGTCACTATCACCCTGCAGTGGACACCATACCGTGTCAGCCACGCCCGTCACTGTTACCCTGCAGTGAACACCACACAGTGTCAGCCATACCATGTCAGCCACACCTGTCACTATCACCCTGCAGTGGACACCATACCATGTCAGCCACACCTGTCACTATCACCCTGCAGTGAACACCACACAGTGTCAGCCATACCATGTCAGCCACACCTGTCACTATCACCCTGCAGTGAACACCATACCGTGTCAGCCACGCCCGTCACTGTCACCCTGCAGTGAACACCACACAGTGTCAGCCATACCATGTCAGCCACACCTGTCACTATCACCCTGCAGTGGACACCATACCGTGTCAGCCACGCCCGTCACTGTTACCCTGCAGTGAACACCACACAGTGTCAGCCATACCATGTCAGCCACACCTGTCACTATCACCCTGCAGTGAACACCATACCGTGTCAGCCACGCCCGTCACTGTCACCCTGCAGTGAACACCACACAGTGTCAGCCATACCATGTCAGCCACACCTGTCACTGTCACCCTGCAGTGAACACCACACAGTGTCAGCCATACCATGTCAGCCACACCTGTCACTATCACCCTGCAGTGGACACCATACCGTGTCAGCCACGCCCGTCACTGTCACCCTGCAGTGAACACCACACAGTGTCAGCCATACCATGTCAGCCACACCTGTCACTATCACCCTGCAGTAGACACCATACCGTGTCAGCCACACCTGTCACTATCACCCTGCAGTAGACACCACACCGTGTCAGCCACACCTGTTACTATCACCCTGCAGTGAACACAGTGTCAGCCACACCCGTCACTGTTACCCTGCAGTGAACACAATGTCAGCCACACCTGCCACTATCACCCTGCAGTGGACACCATGCACTGAGGGGTGATTGCACCATGCACCATGCACCGTGTCAGCCACACCCGTCACTGTTAACCCAGCAGAGGACACAGTGTCAGCCAGACAGTGTCAGCCACACCATGTCAGCCACACCCAGCAGTGGACACCGTGTCAGCCACACCCGTCACTATCACCCTGCAGTGGACGCCATACCATGTCAGCCACACCTGTCACTGTTACCCTGCCGTGAACACAGTGTCAGCCACACCCGTCACTGTTACCCTGCCGTGAACACAGTGTCAGCCACACCTGTCACTGTTACCCTGCCGTGAACACAGTGTCAGCCACACCCGTCACCGTTACCCTGCCGTGAACACAGTGTCAGCCACACCCGTCACTGCTACCCTGCCGTGAACACAGTGTCAGCCACACCTGTCACTATCACCCTGCAGTGAACACCACACAGTGTCAGTCACACCCATCACTGTTACCCTGCACTCTGTAGTAAACACAGTGTCAGCCACACAGTGTCAGCCACACCTGTCACTATCACCCTGCAGTGAACACAGTGTCAGCCACACCTGTCACTATCACCCTGCAGTGAACACCGTGTCAGCCACACCTGTCACTATCACCCTGCAGTGAACACCGTGTCAGCCACACCTGTCACTATCACCCTGCAGTGAACACCGTGTCAGCCATACCTGTCACTATCACCCTGCAGTGAACACCGTGTCAGTCACACCTGTCACTGTCACCCTGCAGTGGACACCGTGTCAGCCACACCTGTCACTATCACCCTGCAGTGGACACCGTGTCAGCCACACCTGTCACTATCACCCTGCAGTGAACACCGTGTCAGCCACACCTGTCACTATCACCCTGCAGTGAACACCGTGTCAGCCACACCTGTCACTATCACCCTGCAGTGAACACCGTGTCAGCCATACCTGTCACTATCACCCTGCAGTGAACACCGTGTCAGCCACACCTGTCACTGTCACCCTGCAGTGGACACCGTGTCAGCCACACGGTTTCAGCCACACCATGTCAGCCACACCCTGCAGTGAACACCGTGTCTGCCACACCTGTCACTGTCACAACACTGGGGAATCAGGGGGCCAAGGGGCAGCACCCCCGCCCCAACTTTTGAAGAGGTCAACATTAACCCTGCGGTTGTTGCACAGAAGGGAATCGACTGCAAGATGGCCCTCATCCCACACCGTTCCCCATTTAACTTCGTCTGCCTAGGGGGCTTGGCCCTCCGAAAACACACGACATCTCAATAGAAATTAGCGTTTCGGCTGCGTTGACTGTGCGAATTTAGCTCGTGAATTTGTCTGCTCACGCATCTCTTGCACTGTTGGCCTGCTTAAATGCATGTTTTATCGACCTTCTGGCCAAGTCGCTGATTTCCATTGTCAACACAGGCATACTCTGAAATTGCCGTTAATTTTTAATGACGCATGACGCGTTCGGAAATACTGTTCTGAGTGCGGCCCTGGCGGCGCTCCTAGAATATTCAGCACACCCAGAACACCCAGAGCAGCCAGAACATTTAAAATGCCCAGAACAGCCAGAACATCTCAAACACCCAGCACACCCAGCACACCCAGAACATCCAGCACACTTAGCATACCCAGCATACCCAGCATACCCAGCATACCCAGCATGCCCAGCATACCCAGCACACCCATAACACTAAAAACACCCAGGACACGCAGCACACCCAGAACACCCAGCACACCCAGCATACCCAGCATACCCAGCATACCCAGCATACCCAGCATACCCAGCATGCCCAGCATACCCAGCATACCCAGAACACCCAGCACATCCAGAACACGCATGACATCCAGAACACTCAGCACACCCAGAACAGCAGGCCGCTGACCTCGCACGTGTCGACGCCGCCGCGGCAGTTGTCGCTGCTCAGCGCCGGGTCGCAGCCGGGCTGGCGCAGGTCGTCACCGTTGGCGCACAGCTGGCGCTCGGCCTCCAGCGTCACCGACCGGCCCGTGTTGGCGTAGTTGTTGGCGCAGACGGTGTGGTCGGTCACGTTGACACGACCCCACAGCAGGCGCGGCGACGGGCTATCACCTGGCGGTCACAGCAGCAGAGGTCACGTGGGCACGACCCAACACCAGAGGGGGTCACGTGGACACAGCAGCAGGAGGGGTCACGTGGACACGACCCAACAGCAGAAGGGGTCACGTGGACACAGCAGCAGGAGGGGTCACGTGGACACGACCCAACAGCAGAAGGGGTCACGTGGACACGACAAGAGAAGGGTCACGTGGACACGACCCAACAGCAGAAGGGGTCACGTGGACACGACCCAACAGCAGCAGGGGTCACGTGGACACGACCCAACAGCAGAAGGGGTCACGTGGACACGACCCAACAGCAGAAGGGGTCACGTGGACACGACCCAACAGCAGCAGGGGTCACGTGGACACGACCCAACAGCAGCAGGGGGGTCACGTGGACACGGCCCAACAGCAGAAGGGGTCACGTGGACACGACCCAACAGCAGCAGGGGTCACGTGGACACGACCCAACAGCAGAAGGGTTCACGTGGACACGACCCAACAGCAGCAGGGGTCACGTGGACACGACCCAACATCAGAAGGGGTCACGTGGACACGACCCAACAGCAGAAGGGGTCACGTGGACACGACCCAACAGCAGAAGGGGTCACGTGGACACGACCCAACAGCAGCAGAGGTCACGTGGACACAACCCAACAGCAGAAGGGGTCACGTGGACACGACCCAACAGCAGAAGGGGTCACGTGGACACGACCCAACAGCAGCAGGGGTCACGTGGACACGACCCAACAGCAGAAGGGGTCACGTGGACACGACCCAACAGCAGAAGGGGTCACGTGGATACGACCCAACAGCAGCAGGGGTCACGTGGATACGACCCAACAGCAGCAGGGGGTCACGTGGACACGACCCAACAGCAGAAGGGGTCGCGTGGATACGACCCGACAGCAGACGTGCGGACGGGTCAGCAGGACCTGCCACGACAGCAGCAGGGCTTATGTGGACACGACCCCACTATGTGGACACTCATCGGAGCTAATGAATACATGCATGTTGATTTATGCACCAGTACCTTAATACTGGATAAATTACTTCATAATACGAAGGAATGCTTTAACATTTAAATCTGATTTTCTGCATGTAGAATTTGGCAGTTGTGGAAAATGAACTGGAACGTTTTATATGTTGCACTATGTTGTACTTTATATTGCACTTTATAATCCGAATCATCGTTCCAGTTTTCCTTCATGTCTGTCTTCTCTCTGTCTGTGTCTATGTCGGTGTGTCCCTGTCCGTGTCTCTGTTCCTGTCGCACCCTTTCCTCCTTTCTCCCAGCTTCCCCTTCTATCTCTCCATCCCGGCTCAGCCTTCCCTCGACCCCTGTCTTCGTCTCCAAACTGACCGAAGGCAGTGAGTCCCCAACCGGCGATGAAAGCGCCTGGTACTTGTTCCAGTTCAAGCGTCGTGCGCTTCCGCTTCGGCAGGCACAGTGGGCGAAGCAGCTCTGGAAACAGGGGAGCGTAGTGTAGTGCAAGCGGCAGCAGAGGCAAGTCCAGTGTGATGCGCGCTCGAACGGGGATACAGCCGGCATGTCCCGAAATCCCGGATGGGTCGGGTGGTCGGACCCTGCCTGGTTTGGCACCCTGCTCAAGTTAAGTTGTCATCTTCATTCAGTGTGAACATTTTCGGACTCGGATGAGGGTTGTCCAATTCCGGTTGGTGGGAGAGGCGCTCTAACCTCGCCGGCTGGTGCGCCCCACGACAGATCGAGCGATGCACTTCACACCCAAAATTATAATTGCTGCTGAAATTTGTTGCAGTGTACTTGCAGCACCCAAACATGCCCGTACAAATTTCAGCGTTATCCAACCAACGGTTCTTGTGTTGTGGCCTCCGGCAGTGTTTTAACAAAATGTGTTATTATAATCATCCGGTATCGCCGCCCGTTCTTCATGACTTCTTATGACTTTGTGTGTTTTTCCATGCACGGATTTCGTGTAAGTCTTCTGCCAATGGACAACGCTGGTAACCCACCAGGATGATGTAATTTGAATTCATGGTGTCCCATAAATGGTCCCAGAAAAATGCCATCTTCATTGGAGCAACGGCAGGAGAGCCTGCATGTGAAGATACCGTCTTGAACTGGCCTCCCCGGTGTATGTCTTCTGCATGGTATATTGTAACCTCGCAAGGCATTGCGCGAAGCGGTGCCACTTTATCAGCGGGCAACTCACCTGAGAAGACCAGGCTCTTCTTCAGCTTGATCAGTGCTATGTCGTTGGTGAGACCGGTGCGGAACGATTTCCTATAGTTTGGATGTTTGACGATTTTCTCGATCTCGGCGTCTTCCGGCGGCTCGTCGACGTCGTCATCAACTTCGCTTCCCAGGATCAGATCCCGCACGGTGGCCGACACGCTGCGAAGCGATGACGTCATGTCAGTAGGATGTCAGCGTGACGTCATCATGACGTCAGTGTGACGTCGGCGTGACGTCATGACGTCAGGGCAGCACGATCGACAAGTTGGTATCCAGTTCATACGGGCACTTGCTATTCCGACGAGGAGGGCAGCCAAAATTTTCCTGACGGGGCAGACTCAGAAAATATCGATGACTTCTGGTTCAACGTGGTGAAATTCCCAAAAGGTTGTCGCTTGACTTAGTGCAGTTGCTTGATTAGATGCTTGAGTTGCTTGATAGTTGCTTTATTTTTAGTGCATTTTTTCCAGGGCCAGTGGAAGGGGGACTTCTCTTGACTGTGCCTCAGATTCGGATTGAACGACTGAACGCATTGTCGTACCGTGAGCGTAGTCTCGGTCCATGCATTGTAAGCAGTAATCACTCTATGCAAGCACATATTTCAAATCGTCACACTTCGAGATACTCTCCACCTGCGCGTAGCCAGATGGAGCAGGCTGGTGAGAGGAATGGAAGGCACACACCGCATGCATGCTGCTTCTTGCTGCGATGTCCCGCATCAAATATGTTGCGACAGCTGACACTCCTCTGAACATAGCACATCCGACTGCGATACAATTCCCTCAGTTTAGTTAATTCCCCCAGTCTATTTAGTTCTACCCACCCGACAGCAAATCACAGTTACGAGCGGGGGACAAGAGCGGGCAGAGGATTCATCACTGGGGCAGGCGTGACGGCCGTAGACAGCCGTATACAGCCGTAGGCAGCCGTAGGCAGCCGTAGGCAGCCGTAGGCAGCCGTAGGCAGCCGTAGACAGCCGTAGACAGCCGTAGGCAGCCGTAGGCAGCCGTAGGCAGCCGTAGGCAGCCGTAGACAGCCGTAGACAGCCGTAGACAGCCGTAGACAGCCGTAGACAGCCGTAGACAGCCGTAGGCAGCCGTAGGCAGCCGTAGACAGCCGTAGACAGCCGTAGACAGCCGTAGACAGCCGTAGACAGCCGTAGACAGCCGTAGACAGCCGTAGACAGCCGTAGACAGCGGTAAGGAGCTGTAGACAGCTGTAAGGAGCCGTGTGGAGGGGCACCCAGTACTGACGGTCCGGTGGACTCGATGCAGTGCGCGGCCGTCAGCAGCCAGCGCTCGTTGATGACGGCGGCGGCACACTTGTGCACCGGGAAGCCGGTGCGCTCCGGGTAGCGCAGCGCCGCCATCCAGGGGAAGTCGGTGGCCTTGCCGACCGGGTCGCCGCCCACGATCAGGCTCTGCGAGAAGCTGGAGACGCCGCACGACGCCGGCGAGCGGAACGGCGTGCGCGCGCGCAGCGGCGCCGACGGCGGCCGGGTCTGGCCGGCGCTCTGGCCGGGGCAGCACTGGTGGTGTCACACTGTGTCACACGGTGTCACACGGTGTCACACGATGTCAAACATGGTGTCCACACGGTGTCACAACGGTGTCACACACGGTGTCACACGGTGTCAAACATGGTGTCACACGGTGTCACACACGGTGTCACACGGTGTCACAAGGTGTAACACGGTGTCACAAGGTGTCACACACGGTGTCACACACGGTGTCACACACGGTGTCACACACGGTGTCACACACGGTGTCACACACGGTGTCACACACGGTGTCACACACGGTGTCACCACGCACGGTGTCAAACACGGTGTGAAACACGGTGTCACACACGGTGTCACACACGGTGTCACACACGGTGTCACACACGGTGTCACACACGGTGCCACGCACGGTGTCACACACGGTGTCACACACGGTGTCACACACGGTGTCACACACGGTGTCACACACGGTGTCACACACGGTGTCACACACGGTGTCACACACGGTGTCACACACGGTGTCACACACGGTGTCACACACGGTGTCACACACGGTGTCACACACGGTGTCACACACGGTGTCACACACGGTGTCACACACGGTGTCACACACGGTGTCACACACGGTGCCACGCACGGTGTCAAACACGGTGGAAACACGGTGTCACACACGGTGTCACACACGGTGTCACACACGGTGTCACACACGGTGTCACACACGGTGTCACACGGTGTCACACACGGTGTCACACACGGTGTCACACACGGTGTCACACACGGTGTCACGCACGGTGTCACACACGGTGCCACGTACGGTGTCACACGGTGTCAAACACGGTGTCACACGGTGTCAAACACGGTGTCACACACGGTGTCACACACGGTGTCACACACGGTGTCACACACGGTGTCACACGGTGTCAAACATTGTGTCACACACGGTGTCACACACGGTGTCACACACAGTGTCACAAGGTGTCAAACATGGTGTCACACACGGTGTCACACACGGTGTCACATACGGTGTCACACACGGTGTCACACACGTTGCCACCAGATATTTACGCCGCCCTTCACGCGCCCAAAGTGGTCTCTATTTCAAGACATTTTCCTGGTCGAGTCCACCCTAGATAAAAATCCTTGTTGCGCCGCTGTCCAGATCTCACCAGAAGTTATTCAAGATTTCGCAGATATTATATTTCACCAGAAATTGTTCCCGATATCATCAGAAGCTATTCCAGAAGTGTTTCCAGATATTAGCATATACTTAAACATTTTACCAGACATTGTTCGAGATCTCACCCGAACTTGTTCAATATTCCACCAGCAACCGTTCAAGATCCCACCAGAAGCCGCTCCAGATCTCACCAAGAGCACGGTGGCATCCCTGCCGCAAATCGACCGCCGCAGGAAGTCGATGTTGCGATTTGCCAGGTGCACTTTCAGAGCCGGACATTTGTTGATTGTGTCGCACACACCAGGCGTGTTGTCTGCGCTGGTGCAGGCGCCTCCGCGCGGACCACAAGGTCTCGTCGGAGCCGGTGTCGGTCGTCGCCGCTCGACGAACGATATTCCTGCCAACGAGGGTGTTCTAAGTACGTGTTTTACAACGAGGAATTCTCGAGGATGAGAACGGCATTCATCCCGTGCACCGAGATGAATGTGAGGATGACGCACTCGGAAGCGAGGATGTGTGGGCATTGATCCTTCCCGTGGAGACGTGGCGCTCCGCTGGCCGGAGGGAGCGGCCCTTTCTGAACTCCTAGTGGAAGCGCGTAACATTTTTTATTCTTCAGCGGATGGCGACGACCGAGTGCAAGCCCTCACCACCTACCCTGGCTTATTCAGCCGAAGCCCACCGCTCCCCCAGGACAATCGGGTGCGATCCCTTACCACCTACCCTGACATATTCAGCCAACGGCGCCCCTCCAGGACGATGGGGTGTAAGCCCTCACCAGCGACCCCAACTCGTTCAGCCGCAGGCGCCCATCATAGCATAAAAGAAACCCGCTTGCAATTGCAACGATCAGTGGTATCCCCCGGGAAAATGTCGCTCCTCCCCGCCCATGGAAGCTGCTGGATCCGCCCGTGACTGGTGATGTCGCGTACACGTCACGTGGTCTGGGTGACAGGCACCGCTTCGCTGCACGGCGAGTACCACGTGATACGGTAGTAGACAGCGGCTGCAGAGGACTGGCCGGACGGATTACGTGACTGGTCACGTGACGGATCACGTGACACCCACTGCGACGATCACCTCATTGCGCTCGCCGCCAGACAGACTCCGGGGTTACGACACCCTGCAAGATAGACACGGCACGGGCTTGTGACGTGTCGGGAAGTACGCATTACGTCACTGAACGGAACCCCGACTTCGAGCCAGCGCGGGATTCAGGAAGCGGGAGGACCAGCGAGTTCCACCGCCCGTCAAGTCGACGTTGATACGGTGTCCGGTGGTGTTAGACTACGGCCGAGGGAGGAATGAGGTGGACGATCAGATGGAATACATGTATATATATATATATATATATATATATATATATATATATATATATATATAAAGACATAAAAGATTAGTGCAACTATGAGCCACAAGGGCCCTTCTTGGTTGCACTCTGTACACTGAACCAGTTGCCCACCAAATCTGTCAATCAGTCCTCCTTGTAATACTGAAAAGCAAGCCCTCTATTCGTATAATGATTGTCTATGCTGTTTTTAAAGATGTTCAATGTGGTGCTAGTGACAATGTTTTCTGGCAGCTGGTTCCAGTGTTCCACTACCCTGTTGTTGAAGAAAGTCTGCCTTAACCTATATATATATATATATATATATATATATATATATATATATATATATATATATTTGTGTGTGTGTGTGTGTGTGTGTGTGTGTGTGTGTGTGTGTGTGTGTGTGTGTGTGTGTGTGTGTGTGTGTGTGTGTGTGTGTGTGTGTGTGTACTTGTCAACGTCGCCCCGAAACAGCCCTTGGAAATGAAGCCTTGCGTGTCGATGTGTTTTTCCTGCGCTCCTTTGTTTCGTCCTCCTTTTTGTGCACGTTTCTTTCTCTCGCCGACGAGGCTTTTCGCCCAGCTGACGTATCATTACCTGAGCGCACATGCACCGTGCCTGACTCTGATTGTGTTGCCGAACTCGGATCCTGCTCCGTGTCGGTACGGCGCTCCGTCCGACGCCGCGTGCTCGTGCGCAACAATCGTCTTCAGGCAGGTCTTGCCGAACATGTCGAAGATCTCGCCGCACGCGGCGAAGCGGTCCGGCCCGCCTTCCCGCCGGTCGCGCGTCTGCGCAGTCAAACGCCAGGCGAGAGTGGAGAAGTGCGAAGCAGCAGCACACCTCGGCCGCGGAGGAAATCGGATGGCCTGTTTTCTCGTGGCGGACGCTGTGGAGGTTTTGTCCCAGGAGGCCACCGGCATGCATCAGTCCCAGAAACGCCGTCAGCGCGACTGGATCTGTGTCCGCGTGCTTTTGAATGTATTTCTTCTCCGATTATTCTGCGGGATCACTTCTCGTGTCTTGATTGTTGTATTTGTGTTCTGCACGGTCAACGCGATCATGTCACCGGAAGAGAACAATCCCCCATGCATGTTCCGGATCACGCACTGCCCTTGATCCCGCTCCGCGAACACCTGGCCGAGCCGCCATCATTTCGCCGTGATGACTTTGAAGACCTCGGAAGCTGCAGCTTCGACCGGATCTTAGCTACCTTCGTCCGGCGCAATTTCGGCGTTATGAAGGCGTTATTTAGACGTCGCAATTTAGGGGTTATTTCGTGGCTTGTGAAGACTGCAGGGCGGTTCAACGTCGGCTACATCGGCTGTGTCAGCTAACGCGCCTGCTCTGGCTTTTAACATTAGACCCTGCGGGCCAGCTTGGCCAACCCCTCCAACGGGCTTTGACTTTGTCAGGCTTGGTATTGCCGGGAGGTCCCAGCAGCATCGCTAGCTCCTCGAAACTTAACGCCTAAACAGTCCAGCAGTCAAACAGTAACGCCTAACCAAGTCTAGGTCAATGTCTACAGCTCTCTGACGCGCACATCGCCGCCTTCTGCCAGGCCGACCTCCGCCCTCGGCCCTTCACTGGCAGGTGGCCAGTCTCACCTGAGTCCCATTGTGGTTAGTTTCACCTGAGTCTCACGGTGTTCATTCTCACCTGAGTCTCACGGTGTTCAGTCTCACCTGACTCTCACAGAGTTAAGTCTCACCTGAGTCTGACGGTGGTCAGTCTCATCAGAGTCATATGGTGGTCAGTCTCACCTGAGTCTCACGGTGGTTAGTCGTACCTGGGTCTCATGGTGGTCAGTCTCACCTTGAGGGAAGGCGGTGCTCAGCCCCACCTTGAGGGAAGGCGGTGCTCAGTCTCACCTGAGTCTCACGGTGGTCAGTCTCGCCTTGAGGGGAGGCGGCGGTCAGTCTCGCCTGAGCTCACGGTGGTCAGTCTCACCTGAGTCTCACGGCGGTCAGTCTCACCGGAGTCTCACGGTGGTCAGTCTCACCCGAGTCTCACGGTGGTCAGTCTCACCCGGGTCTCATGGTGGTCAGCCTCACCTTGAGGGAAGGCGGTGCTCAGTCTCACCCGAGTCTGACGGTGGTCAGTCTCACCTGAGTCTGACGGTGGTCAGTCTCACCTAAGTCTCACGGTGGTCAGTCTCACCCGAGTCTGACGGTGGTCAGTCTCACCTTGAGGGGAGGCGGTGCTCAGTCTCACCTGAGTCTCACGGTGGTCAGTCTCACCTGAGTCTCACGGCGGTCAGTCGTACCTGGGTCTGACGGTGGTCAGTCTCACCTTGAGGGGAGGCGGTGCTCAGTCTCACCTTGAGGGAAGACGGTGCTCAGTCTCACCTGAGTCTCACGGTGGTCAGTCTCACCTGAGTCTCACGGTGGCTAGTCTCACCTTGAGAGGAGGCGGCGGCCAGTCTCACCTGAGTCTCACGGCGGTCAGTCTCACCTTGAGAGGAGGCGGCGGCCAACAGGGCCGCCAGAGCGCACACGCTCAGAACGGTCGCCGGCCACATCTCCGCTGCCGGCGAGACTGAGCAGTGAGCGGCTCTCGGCCGGGCACCAGCAGCGCCACCTCAGAGCACCACCAGCCGCAGCAGCGCCACCACCGGGTCGCCTGTAGCCTTGAGCGACACTGACGAGACGATACGGCTGGGACTGTCCCGGCTCTGCGCGGCGCAACTACTTCCAGATGAGTCACCCCGTAATCTAAACCGGTTCCCTGATGCTGGACTGGTTATGGTAGTGCCAGCCCATGCTATAGTATGGCTATGGAATGGTATGGCGTGGTATGATATGAAATTGTACGACAATGGTAATGCCAGGCTGCATTATGGTATGCCACTGGTAATGTCAGGCTATGACATGGTACGGCAATGATAATGGCAGGCTAAGGTGTGGTATGTCCATGGCATGGTATGGTATGGTTCGGTATGGTGTGGCTATGGTATGGTATGACATGACAACGCCAGACATTGTTATGGTTTGGTATGGTAAAGCTGGACCATGCTATAGCATATTGTCTTATGGCTATGTCAGTGTCAAGTTATGGTATGACATGTCATATTATGGCTATGGCAGTGTTAGGATATGGTATTGTATGGTGTGGTATGATATGGGGATGGTAGGGTATGGTATGGTGTGGTATGCTACCACAGCATGATGTGGTAGCATGTTATGGTATGATATGGTAATGTCAGGCTATATTATGGTATGCCATGGTATGGTATGATATGGGATGGCTATTGCGTGGTGTAGTATGGCGTATATATGACAATGTCAAGCTATGATAAGCTGTGATGTGATATTACCCTCCAAGTCGATGCAAATGGAATGAATACCTGGAGTTTAGTGAGATGGTATCAAAAGACCGAGTAAAAACCTAATCATCGAAGGCTTATGCTTGCAAGCAGTACCTGAAAAGATGTCCAGCCCACGTCTATCACGAGTTTGACAACCCTCCGAGTACAAACAACGGTATCTAAATCACGGTGAACTTAGCGCACAAGCCAGAACCTGGAACCTGGCCTAGGTGAACAACCGTAATTAAAGCATGGCGAGAGTAAGACCATGGCGCAAGGCCATGGTGTTCCATACGCTGCGATTTGTCGTTTCCCAGCGACAACTGCTGCAGCTTCATTATTTTTTAGGAGCGACCCTATGGCACTCACGCCCTGCGGAGCGCCATTTTACTCAAAGCTGCCGAGTCTGACCGGCGCGCGTAACTGGCCGCGAGCCAACACAGCGTGTCAAGGCTGTTCGATGTTGGATGCCCATCGAAGGCGATGCGCCAGCGCAAGTCTGTGAAGTCTCGTGGCAGCATGTGGGAGCACAAGTCTGTGGAGTCCCATGGTAGCACGTGGCAGCACAAGTCTGTGGAGTCCCATGGTAGCACGTGTCAGCACAAGTCTGTGGAGTCCCATGGTAGCACGTGGCAGCACAAGTCTGTGGAGTCCCATGGTAGCACGTGGCAGCACAAGTCTGTGGAGCCTCGTGGCAGCACGTGAGGAAGCATAAGTCCATGGAGTCTTTCAAGCAGTACGCCAAAGCAGGCCGGCAGGTCCAGAAGGCCATGGCCAGAACAGATGTGACGGGCGCGGTTTTCAACGTTGGACCACGTTAGCCGGCCGTCACACACGTTCAGGACGAAGGGCATGCCGGCCAAGTTAGCCTCATGTCTCATGGCTGCTGCAACATTGTCATCAATTCAACGAAATGATGAGCTGCAAGAGCTACTATGCTGCTGTCATAGCAGCCGGAATGATGGACTAAAAGAGTAGAATGGACTAAATCTGCTGCCGCCATTGCGGAGGAAATGTTGATTCAATGATTTGAGTGTTTCTTGAAGTAAATTTGAATGCGCTGACACATTGGTGTTTACTACAATCCACTGAACTCCCCTCCCCTTCAAACCCAGTGTTGCCGAACCTTGGGAAATTTCCCAATATTTTGGGAAATGAGCCTCAATTTTGGGATCTTTGGATTTTTCTCTAATCTTGGTAGATTATCCAACTTAAACAAACCTTTATTTTTATCTTGGTGACAACTAAAAAGGTATATAAGATGGCGTATTTTGATAGACATGTTTTTTTAATAGTTTTGTTCATTCAATGCGATTATTTGCCAAGAAATCTATAACTTTTTTTGGCTTAGTTAATATAAGTTCTTGATATGTAGTTAGGATTCTGCTTATTGAATCTTGTTGGCACAACATATATTTAGTGGTTTTTGCTGGCTTTTTAGGAAGATAGCCAGTGTCAAGGATTGTAGACTAGTATACAATCCTTGGCCAGTGTCGGCTAAGGCAGGAGGTACCCAGCCGCTACGCACGCTACCAAGGTGGCGCGCTGCGAGCTCATCATCGCCTCCTTCTTCGCCGCGGACGACCTGTCGTTTCGTCCGGGAGACCACTTCTGGGAGATGATGAAGCACCAAGCACCAGACTCAGACATCCTGAAGACGGCGTCTGCAAAGCGGACCAAGATGGCCTACCTGACGGTGCATGGGATTGCACGTAACGAGGCTCAGAGGGTCGCCAGCGTGTGCGCGATCCGCGAGTTCAGTATCATGTTGGAAGAAAGCACGGACATCTCTGTGTCCGAAGTGAATGCGCTGGTGGTGAGGTTTTACGACAAGGAGGCGATGGAGACCAAGGACGTGCTGCTGGACCTGGTGGAGCCGCATGGTGGAACGGCCCGCGGACTCTGACGCCATCATCTCGTCGCTAGAATCCGCTGGCATCGACAAGAAGGGCATCATCGGCCTCGGCACCGACAGCTGCACCACGATGATGGGAGGCAATGCCGGCTTCGGCAGACGCCTGGAGGAGGTGGTGCCTGACGTCTTCGTCATGGGCTGCATCTACCACTCGCTGGCACTGTGTGCCGGCCACGTCGTGCGCTGCCTGCCAAGCTGGCTAGAGATGTTGGTGAAGGACATCGCCAGCTACTTCGCCCGCAGCCCTAAGAGACAGGACACCCTGGCTCTGCTCCAAGAGGCCGTGAACGCGCCCTTCCACAAGATCCCTAAGGTGGCGATGATTCGCTGGCTGTCGCGCGGGGCGGTGTTAAGTCGCATCCTGGAGCAGTGGCAGCCTATCCAGATACTCTTCGGCGCCGAGGCGAACACGTCGGAGGGCAAGGTCGACAGGGCGGCGGAGATCAGCAAGCGGATGAAGCAGTCCGGCACGAAGCAAATGATGCTGTTCGTCCACTTCGTCGTCCGAAAGGTGGACAGGCTAAACGTGATGTTCCAGTCGGAGATATTCGAGCTGCACCGTATGTACCGCGCCATCAGCGACGGCTACCGGGAGCTGCTGTCGCTGTACCTCAAGCTGACTGTGATGTCGTCCGTTCCGCTACACAAAATCGACCCTGCCGACCCGGGAAACTGTATGCCGCTAGAGCGCATCGAACTGGGTGGGCGATGCGAGAGCATGCTGGTGGGGGAGCCTCTGCATGATGGCGAAAAGATGCTGCGACTGGACGCGCTCGCCTTCCTGGAGGACTTGTGCGGGCAGATCAGGAAGCGAGTTGACCTGGACGCCACAGGCATCCTGGCCCAGCTCCGAGTGCTGGACGCGGAGATGGCGCTACTGTCTGTTCACGACGAGCAGCGTCCGCGCACGCTGGCGCTGCTACTAGCCAGTTTCAAGAACCTGGTCAGAGAGAGAGAGAGAGAGAGCGACCGGGACGAAATCAACGACGTGTGGCGCGCGCTCCTCGCTGCACTGATCGCGGCAACGGCAGCGGTCAAGAGTGTGACGCCCCCGTCTTCTGGAGCAAGGTGGCGGAGCTGACCACCGTCGCCGGTCAGAAGCGGTTCAAGCTCCTGACAGAACTCATGGCTGACCTTATGTCACTGCCCCATTCAACAGCCTCCATGGAGCGGGCCTTCAGTACGATGAACGTGTCAAGACCGCCTGACGGACAACCGGCTGACGGTGGTAACCATCAGGGGCCGTATGCTGGCCAGCCAGGCCGTCAAATGGAACCCAGCCGGCTGCACCAAGTACGAACCACCGGCGGCCCTGATGGAGGACGTCCTCGCCGGCGGCCCCTGGCGCCGCTGCCGGGACATGGAAGAGGAGGCGCTCTCACTGGAAGGCGCAAAGGAGATGGTAGAATAGAGAACAGCTGCAGGACATCGCGGGGTGCACCAGTTTCCAATAGAGCCGAGCCGCGAGAGATGAGAGACTCGTGTCGTGATTTCGACATGATTGATCGGCCCCCGTGATATTTCTGTGATGTGTGATACATATGATTATGAACTTTGGATGTGTTTTCGTTGGCGTGTGATCACGCTATTGGATGCGAATCGAGTTTACAATCCAAATGAATCTGTAAGTACGCTTGACCACTCGCTGCTGGCTGCGGAAATTGGGTGCAATGGCCAAAACATTCGATACCGGTTCAACAGAACGCACAAGTAGAGGGCAACGCAGGTGAAAGATACGTTGGAAAGCATGTCGAAGCGATGCACCACTTATATTTGAGCCTATGTACCATTTTACACTTAAATCCACTGATCTTGGGAAATGGGGAAATGGGGAAATTTTTACCTGAATCTTGGGATATGGGGTTGGACCGCCTCGATAACACTGTTCAAACCTCCACTCCACTCCACATGAAGAAGTCGCACGGGTCAAGGTCAGAACTCTTCGGTGGCCATTCAGCAGGCTGCATGTACGCTTGACATCAATCTCACAGGACACCGCTCTCACAGGACATCTCTCGCAGACGTCGTTTTCACAGGACATCGCTCTCGCAGGACATCGTTCTCGCAGGACTTCGCTCTCGCAGGACATCATCCTCGCAGGACATCGCTCTCGCAGGACATTGCTCTCGCAGGACATCGCTCTCGCAGGACATCGTTCTCGCAGGACATCGTTATCGCAGGACACCGCTCTCGCAGGACACCGCTTATCTCAGAACGGGCGTACCCTCGATGCTGAATGGCACGTCGCCCCACCCCGCCGCCAGAACCATCGTTCTCCCGACATTCGCCAGATGTCGGGGAAGTACCCGTTCTCCAGGACCTCTCGTCGGCGGCCGCGCTGTATTAATCGCACGACAGATTCTGCGAACGATGTGTGTTTCCCTGCGATGCGCCTACACCGGCGCCAGGCATGGCCGGACCGACACGTCTGCGGTCGTCGACTTGGATCCGGTCGGGACTCGCGGCGCGTCGGCGAGCGGCAGGGTGGCGAGCGTCGACTCCGTCGTTCCGCTTTCCGGTGCGGTGATTCACAGTGAAGACGCTTTCATCGGAGGACGACACGCGTCGCAGCGGCTTCGTGTTGGGAAACGGCGGAGTGAGGCATTGGACGGCTTCACGTGTGCTGCTGTCTCCTGTTCCGTCGGAGCTTCAATCTGGAACTTTCTGAGGCGTCGCAGCTGCAGCTCGCTTTTGATGATTTTGTCAAAGAGCCATGCTGGGGTTGACGACAGGTAGGAGGGGAGGGGACTTCGCCCCCGCGAGCTCCGCGTAATGGATGAGCGTCTGATTCGTGCCCACCTCGCCCCCGCTCGGCATTATGGGTTGGTAGGCACGCTTGACGTGCAGCTCTCTGACCCTGCCACCATTGGACGGCGGTTTGTTCCGCGCTCGCCGAGCTGGCACCTCGGTACGTCATCACATTCACGAATTTATGGGATAGGCCAGGCTCTTTACCTCATCATGTTCAGCCACCCGTGAGTGCGTCTGACCAAGCGTGCCGTTGGGAAAACCATGGGTGGTCTGGGGATGGGTTGGATACAGGCAGAGGCACAGTCACGGGGAGGCGGACTCACCCACTTGAGGAGCCAAAAAGACACTAGATGAAGCAATACATTTTGCGATTTTTCTCCCCTCGAAACCAGACATTTCCTGCGCACGAAACACACCGAAGGATGTTTGTGCTACATCACAAACTTGTTTGGGTCGGGCTCCCTCTTCGAAAACAAAATTCCGACTATGCCTCTGGATACAGGTAAATGACACTGGCTCGAAGTTAAAATCTGGACAGCGCTGGTTTCCCTGAACAATTCGACAGTTCGCTTAGAATATTCCCAACACAATTATGACAGTCGACGTGATTCATCCACGGGTTATTTCCCCTCCTCTCCCCCTTCAGCAGTCCGTGAACATCGAGCCGGACCTGTACTGTCTTAGAGGTACATCGTTAGTTAGGACATTGAGCCTCAAGGACAAATGCCAATTGTTCATGCTCAGGTCCCGACCACTACCACTTGATGCGTCACTCCTGGTTACGTTGGACTGATCGCTAGCTCCATTACTGCCTTCTGGGCTCTGGACTGGACTCGGGTATTGCTGGCCGGTTTGCCTAGCCTTACTCAGTTGGACGTCATGTCTTGGCTTATGCACTGAAACCGCAACAGGGGGCTGCCCATGGGCACGGTCCAGGGTCGCGCCGGCTGAGGTGCTGTCCGGCTCGGTCGGCTCCCATTCGCCTTTCCAACCCATCTCCCGTCCGTGAGTCTCACTAGGAGACTAGCACAACCATCGCCTGGGCTTTGTCATGGGGTTATACGGGCAGATTAGCACAATCCCCTGCCGGGGCTATATCATTGAGGCATACGGGCAGACCAGCACAATCCCCGCCCGGGCTTTATCATTGGATCATATGTGAAGACCAGCACAATCCCTGCCTGGGCTTCATCGTACGGGGAGACCAGGACAATCTCTGCCTAGGCTTTATCATACGGGGAGACCAGCACAATCCCCTGCCGGAGTTTTGTCATCGAGTCTCACGGAACGCCAGACTAATCTTCACTCAATAATCCTCCGATACCATCACTGGGCTGAGGTCCGTCGGATTAACCGAGCGGACAGATTGGAAGAGTCCCGTCCTTGACCTTGGTCTGACTTCTACTTATGTCTGGCGCCAGAATCCCTTCAGAAATAAACACATGCCATGTTCCCGCGGTCTCATTCGTGCGTGGCACGTCTGGATTTTGCCTACCCATCGCCTGACGGTCCATCAATGTCCTGGATGATAAGGCCAATCCCGCCAATCACAACTGTCAATGGTTGGATACATTTTAAGTTCAATCTGATTGATTGATTGATTATTTGGGCTTTGGGGCGCATCAACGGCTACTGGTTATGTAGTGCCCATATCTGTTTTTGTCACTCTATAATTGATGGCATATGTCTATTTTTGGAAGGGATAGATTACGTCGAACTGGGCCGTTAAGATGTATCCATATATTTTTCCTGTCTGGATGATCTCAGAATTGTTACCTCAAAGATCAGAGTATGACAATTCGTGGGAATTGGAGACGAAGTGATGTCTTCGATCAACCATGAAGTTTGGGCAAGAAAACAATATATGTCGAACAGTCATTGGTGAACAGTATCGGGAACAGTATGGTCTTGCCTCCTTTCTCAAACGGTAACCGTGCGTTGCATAAGTGTGCCCTATTCTCAGTCGTGCAAGAATTACCTCTTCTCTCCTACATTTTCTCAGTGCTGATGTCTATGGGGCCAGAACCAGTTTGATATATCTGAGTTTGTTTAAAACATGGGAATTCCAGCTTTCCTGCCACTTTCTTTGGAGGAATTCATTTTCTCTTGTGTAGTAATCAATCCCTGGCAGGGAGGGGTAGAGCTCGAGTCCTATGTGATTGCGCGGCACGCTTTGCAGCAGCGTCTGCGAGCTCATTTCCCATGATGCCAGTATGACTCGGTCCTCTTACCCGCTCTACCGAATGAAGTCAAACGTGCTATGAGTTCTTGGGCGAAATGGTCAGATGGGTAAAACGACTGAAGGGCCTGAAGGCTGGTCAACGAGTCTGTTACAATAAAATGTAGGGTTTCGTCTCCAACTTCAATAAAAAATTCCGCCTTAATAATGGCAACCAGCTAAGCGGTGTACACAGACGCGTGGGGTGGTAAGGTAAAACACCTCGTGGCTGTACGACATACAAATGCACACCCAGTTCCGTCGGCTGTCTTGGACCCGTCAGTGTATGTTCGAGAGTAACAGCGGTAAAATTATAGTAGCTCCAAGGCTTCTGCTCTGAAAACCTCTGGGGTGGTGTGTCCTTTCTTGACATTCGTGAGGGAGACATCAATTTCTGGTGATGTAAGTTCCCATGGCGGAATTTGTGTGCGTTTGATCTTCGCGACACCTCGTAGTGGGATTTCAGCCTCCTCACGTAGCGCACGAATTCTGACACAGAATGGGCGTGGTCGATCCCCCACAGACAGACAGGATACGGTGTGAAAAGACTGGTTGATATGCGGGATGCGCTGGAAGCTGCCTTAGTTTTATCGCGTATCTAAGTCCTAGTTTCTCGCGTCTGTTTTCCAGCGATGGCTCATGGGCTTCTGCCAATATGCTTGCAGCTGGCGATGTCCGAGATGCCCTATGGCGATCCACAATGCTGCATGGTGCACTGTGTCGAGCTTCCGCTTCAAGGAGCAACTAGCCCCGTCATATATACGTGATGCGTAATCGAGTTCCGAACGGATAAGTGATCGATGTAGCATTAAAAGAGTCGCTCTGCGGCTCCGTAATGCGTTCGTGAAACACATCTCATAATGTTCATTGCTCGGAAGCACTTATCTCGCAATGTGTTGATATGGTTTCCGTAGGATAACCAGTTGTCCAGACTGACACCGAGGAAGCGAGCCGCTGATCGCACGGGTATTTGCTGGCCATACAACTGAACGGCCATCTCCGGACAGTGACGTCGACGTCGGCAAAAACGAACAGCAACCGTTTTGGAGATAGAGAATCGGAGGCCGTTCACTATCGTCCATCTTTCAAGGCAGGCTACAGCCATCTGCAGCTGTCTCTCCATGTATGGTGATCGCAACGCACATGACTAGATAGCCAAATAATCGACAAAAGTGATCTCCCAATACTTGATGATAGTCCTTTGTCTATGTCATTAATTAAGGTTGTAAACAAAGCAACACTGAGAACGCTCTCCTGTGGGACTCCTTTCTCCTGGGTGAAACGTGGAGATAGATGGTTTCCCACGCGGACTTGGAAAATACGGTCACATAGGAAGTTTTCCCAAAAAAATCCCATCGTTCCACGTATCCCACGATTCCACACTTTTATAATATTCCGTAGCGCCGCGTTGTATCATAGGCAGCCTCCATGCCGTGGGGGTAGAACTTTGTCAGCTTCTTGGCGGCCAGTTGTCCGGGCCCTCTCCATCTGACCGAGACGTGCCCGCTTGGCCTCGCGGGCACGTCTTTCGGCTTCCTGGTAGTTCAGGCTCACGTCGGAGATAGGTATTGGTCGGTGGGTGTTTCTGGACGGTGATGGAGGTGCGGACGCGGATGTTGAGGGAGAGGCCTGCCTCACAGGATACCCTGATGGCTTCAGGGAGGGAGGAGGTGGATGATAGGGATTTGGCGGCGGTGTTGATGTGCGGAGGGGCTGGAGGGATGCTGGAGGGAGGATGGGAAGTGGAAGATGGGGATTTCCAGGTGGGTGGAGTGGTAGATTGGAAGGGGCAGGGCTTTGGTGGGGAGGACAATGTGGACTTGCCTGGACGCCCCTTCCTCCTCACCTCCTGCTAGTTTCCATCGCGCTCAAGGGAGACCGTGGGTGTGGGTGTGTAATCCATCCACGGGATTCGTGGCTTGTGCTGCATTCCCACTATCGCGGCTTCTTTGGCTGCTATTGGGGACAACGGGGGCCAGGCGACCCCGAAGGATCGTAGCAGAGCTATGAGCTGACCAATCAGCACCGCAGCACTGCCGTGTTCATGCTGCTGCGGGGGGGGAGCTGGGGCCTCACTCATCGCTGATAGTGTTGCTGCCTTGGCAGCGTAAGAAATTACTGGATGTGTACCTGTATACATATATCGGGCTTCGCGGAACGAAATGTTGTGGGTGAATTTCAGTGACAGGATCTTTCTTTAAGGTAAGCAGGGCAGTGGTTATGAGGTGTGGTTTTTCTTAACAGGGCTTCTGGGTACCACAGTTGTCTGTACTGCGAATGGTAACTGCGCAGTTTGCGCAAACGGGCCGATTACGGCATGCCGGCTCGGTGTGTCCAAAACATTGACATTGGAAGCATCGCATGGGATTCGGGATATACCTGCGAACCTTCACCCGAGTATATCCGAGAAGAACTGTGGCTGGAAGGTCAACTGTATTAAATGTCAAAATTATGTTGTTGGCTTGTTGCATCTCTGTTCCCTTTCTCGTTTTCATACGGCGAGCCTCAGTCACCCCAAATTCCGATATGCCGTCAACCACGAGTATTACCGCATCGGAAACGTTGCTTAGGTCGTAGCAGTTGATAATTCCCTTTGAAGAGTTTTTCGTCTAGTGGGGTTCAGTGAAAATTGGAATGGTTACCAACAACGCCAACAACAACAACAATGCCAACAACGCTCAATATCGATATGGGTCTAACATTTCCCGGGTCGCTACGATCGCCCTTCTCATGCAGCGGCAAAACGCTCGCCTCCTTCCATCCGGGTGAAACGTCACCAGTGCGCAGTGCAATGGTAATGGTCTCTCAGCTGGTAATCCCGGACACCCGACGGCCTGGGCGTCTGGGCGCGCTGTCCGCGTCACGTGTCCAGGGCGCGCTGCCGGCCCTGCACACGTGATGCGCCACAACCTGTTTGGCGCATTTGCAACGGCTGATGCAGAGCTGCGCGGTCGGCGGTGTGGTTCAAGCCGCTGTCGCCCCCTGCCCGAGCTGACACAGGCTCTGCTCCAGCCGGCCGGCCAGCCACACCACCACGCGCTCCTGCCGGTATCCGGGTGTGGGTGCGCATGCGGGTGTGGGTAAGGGTGTGGGTGTAGGTGTGGGTGTGGGACGGATACAGCCAAGCGCACCCGTCAGCCATTCGGCTACCGACTGCCCGGAAGTCGCGCTGTGGCAGTGCCAGTGACAAAGTGCTGACTCCAGAGCTGACGAGCAGACCGTGGACCAGTCTGGAGGCAGCAGCCGCCAGGTGGCAGTAGCAGCGTCCCCGGGTGGTCTCCAGAACTGACGAGCAGACCGTGGACCGCCTGGGGGCAGCCGCCGCCAGGTGGCAGTAGCAGCGTCCACGGGTGGACACCAAAGCTGACGAGCAGACGACAGACCCACAGATCGTCTGGAGGCAGCCGCCGCCAGGTGGCGGTTGTGAGACCGACGGTGGTCGGTGTGGCCAGTCCAGCCCAGCCATGCAGCTGGCACTCGCAAGCCGGCCTCCTCACGCTGCTCGCTGCGTCCGCCTCTGACGCCGCTGACGCCGTTGGCGCAGCGCCAGCTGCCTCCCAGAGCGGCGCCTTCTTCGACGACCTGTTGGCCGGCGACCTGACCGCCCTGCTGGGCCTCGTAAGCCGCTCACCGTCGTCTCGGGTCACAGCGATGGTGTGACACATGGGGCTGTGCGCGTCCGCATGCACCGCTTCTGTGCCCGGCCGAATATCGTAACGCAATTGTTTCAAGCACCTGAGCTGCGCACATTAGTGGCGGACCCAGGATTTTAGAACGGAGGGACAGCCATAATTTTGTGCCCAAGGACTATGCCCAAAGGACTAATTTTGTGCCCGTATTATTAATTTTTAGTTGACCGGGGTGGGGATGGCAGGGGTGGAGTGTGCTCCGAAAATGTCAATTGCAGGTAGCATCGTACCATAGCTGGTAGGCTATGTGGGTTTCGTGGCGTCAAGACAATTTGCAGCTCATATTTTCTAAGCAATCCAAACTGCTTGTGGAAGATTATTCTTGTGTTTAACGTGATGCCAGTGGCGGGTCGAGGACTTAATCGAGGGTGGCCATGCAAAGTATCGATGCCTACTGGTCTTTAGCGCCACTACTCTTGCTGAACCAAGAGGCGCTGAATTCAAATTCAGTCTCATTTCATCGCTCTCATCCAAACATCCAAAGTTGTGCTCGCCCCTTCAAATTGTACCGTATCCTCTTCCCCTGAAACTGATGGCCAAAGGCGGAAGAGACTTCTCGGGGCTCTCATTTAACACGGATGACCCCAGTCACCGGAAAAGATCTCGGGCCTTCAGAGATGGCCCCAGTCGACAGCAAGGCACCTGGGCCGATTGAGGGACTGAAGCCGATATGAAGGGTCCTGGATTGACTACGTGGGCACCTGCCACTAAAGAGGGCCCATGAGCCAACGAAGAGGGATGCTGGATCGAAGGAAAGCGCCCCTGTCCACCTGAGGATCTACGACCATTGGAGAGGGCCCGAGCCTCTATGAAGCGCTCTTGGACTGTCAGAGGGGCCTACACAAATTTTAAGGGCCCTGGACTGACAGAGGGGACCTCAGGCCATTTGAAGGACCATCGGCCTGACGGAGAGGGCCCCGGTAAATTTTCAGGGCCGCTGAGGTAACGGCGAAGGCTCCCGAGTAGTTTGGGGGCCGATGCCATTCAAGGGGAGCCTAGTCTTCCAGGGACCCCTTACAATGTGTCCGCTCTCTTAGGAAACTCCTGAGTGAGTCCCTGGGCCCAGGAACTCTTCATATCAGCTCGGGGACTTCTCCGGCCGCCAGGGACCCTCTCCATCGGCTCAAGGGCCCTGTTCGTTGGCTCAAGGGCTCCTACAATGACCCGGAGACCCCTAGGTCGACCTGGAGGTTCTTCACGTTGGTCCGGACCGGGGCCTCAGCCCGTGAGAACCCTCCGCCGATTCGGGAGCCCCATTCATCAGCCTTGGACCACCACCACCAACGGCTGGTGTATTCCGTCGGCCCAGGGACCCTTCATGTAGGCCCAGGGCATGGGACCAGGGATTTGACCCCGGCCCCCTGGAGTCGCCACTGTCATACGTTGCGCAAATGCTGCTGTTGGCCGGAGAGGCGGTGGTGGGTGGCTGACCTGAATGCCGGTACCGCATAGACAAAGACGGGGAGACGCAAGAGAATATCTTTGTACAGCGCGTCCGAGAGGGTCCACAATCCCTCCCTCATGCGTGTTGTAGGAGATTAGGGGCTTTTCCGATGTACCGAAGCGTAATAGTTGCCGCGCCTGTCACGTCGTATGATCCTGGCCCTGAACGTATGATCAGAGCCAAGATTAGGACCTGACTGCATGACAGTGGGACCTGACTGAATGACCTCCATGAACTGACTGTGTGACCGTATGACCCGACTGTATGACCTATGCCTTGACTATATGACCGTATGACTTGGCTGTATGACTGCATAGCCTGAGTGCATAGCGCTATGACCTGGCTGTATGCCCGTATGATTTGCTTGTATGACCGCATGACTTTATTGCATGACCTTATAACATGTCTGTATAACCACGTGACCTGACTATTGGAATTTATGGCCTAACTGTATGACCGTACAACCTAACTGTATGACCGCATGCCACATTGACTGTTTTTGTCTTCGAGGGTTAAACGGCAGCAGTCAGTCTGGGCTTGCTATTCGTCGGGCAGCGCTGTC
Organism: Imbricaverruca yamaguchii; assembly: GCA_034440575.1. Lineage (NCBI taxonomy): Eukaryota > Metazoa > Arthropoda > Thecostraca > Neoverrucidae > Imbricaverruca > Imbricaverruca yamaguchii. The sequence continues at coordinate 1,595,627 of JAOTOL010001625.1, forward strand.
AACCCCAATGGCGTTGCTGTCCAGCTGTGTATATGCGCCCAGGTGACACCACAGTGTGTCAAGGTGTCAGTTGCACGTGTGTTGCGGTGTCAGTTCCTAGTGTGTTGCGGTGTCAGCTCTAGGTGTGTCGTGGTGTCACTCTAGGAGTGTTGTGGTGTCAGCTCCAGGTGTACCGTAGTGTCATCTCCAGGTGTGTTGCGGTGTCAGCTTCAGGTGTACTGCGATGTCATATGCCACCAGCCTCGGATAGCGGAGCCAAGCTTCTCCTGGGTGGCAGTACCACAGCTGTAGGTACTGGGTGTTGCAGAGTAGCGGAGCCATGGTTACCATGGGCCACACCGACACAACTGTAGGTACTGGGTGTTGCAGGGTAGCGGAGCCATGGTTACCATGGGCCACACCGCCACAGCTGTAGGTACTGGGTGTTGTAGGGTAGCGGAGCCATGGTTACCATGGGCCACACCGCCACAACTGTAGGTACTGGGTGTTGTAGGGTAGCGGAGCCATGGTTCTCCTGGGTGGCAGTACCACAGCTGTAGGTACTGGGTGTTGTAGGGTAGCGGAGCCATGGTTCTCCTGGGTGGCAGTACCACAGCTGTAGGTACTGGGTGTTGTAGGGTAGCGGAGCCATGGTTACCATGGGCCACACCGCCACAGCTGTAGATACTGGGTGTTGTAGGGTAGCGGAGCCATGGTTCTCCTGGGTGGCAGTACCACAGCTGTAGGTACTGGGTGTTGCAGAGTAGCGGAGCCATGGTTACCATGGGCCACACCGCCACAGCTGTAGATACTGGGTGTTGTAGGGTAGCGGAGCCATGGTTCTCCTGGGTGGCAGTACCACAGCTGTAGGTACTGGGTGTTGTAGGGTAGCGGAGCCATGGTTACCATGGGCCACACCGCCACAGCTGTAGGTACTGGGTGTTGTAGGGTAGCGGAGCCATGGTTACTCCTGGGTGGCAGTACCACAGCTGTAGGTACTGGGTGTTGCAGAGTAGCGGAGCCATGGTTACCATGGGCCACACCGCCACAGCTGTAGATACTGGGTGTTGTAGGGTAGCGGAGCCATGGTTCTCCTGGGTGGCAGTACCACAGCTGTAGGTACTGGGTGTTGCAGAGTAGCGGAGCCATGGTTACCATGGGCCACACCGCCACAGCTGTAGGTACTGGGTGTTGTAGGGTAGCGGAGCCATGGTTCTCCTGGGTGACAGTACCACAGCTGTAGGTACTGGGTGTTGTGGGGTAGCGGAGCCATGGTTACCCTGGGCCAACCGCCACAGCTGTAGGTACTGGGTGTTGTAGAGTAGCGGAGCCATGGTTACCATGGGCCACACCGCCACAACTGTAGGTACTGGGTGTTGTAGGGTAGCGGAGCCATGGTTCTCCGCCACACCACAACAACAACTGGGTGGCAGCGAGCATACCATGGCCACACCCACAACTGTAGGTACTGGGTGTTGTAGGGTAGCGGAGCCATGGTTCTCCTGGGTGGCAGTACCACAGCTGTAGGTACTGGGTGTTGTAGGTAGCGGAGCCATGGTTACCATGGGCCACACCGCACAACTGTAGGTACTGGGTGTTGTAGGGTAGCGGAGCCATGGTTCTCCTGGGTGGGCAACCACAGCTGTAGGTACTGGGTGTTGTAGGGTAGCGGAGCCATGGTTACCATGGGCCACACCGCCACAGCTGTAGGTACTGGGTGTTGTAGGGTAGCGGAGCCATGGTTCTCCTGGGTGGCAGTACCACAGCTGTAGGTACTGGGTGTTGTAGGGTAGCGGAGCCATGGTTACCATGGGCCACACCGCCACAACTGTAGGTACTGGGTGTTGTAGGGTAGCGGAGCCATGGTTACCATGGGCCACACCGCCACAACTGTAGGTACTGGGTGTTGTAGGGTAGCGGAGCCATGGTTACCATGGGCCACACCGCCACAACTGTAGGTACTGGGTGTTGTAGGGTAGCGGAGCCAAGGTTCTCCTGGGTGGCAGTACCACAGCTGTAGGTACTGGGTGTTGTAGGGTAGCGGAGCCATGGTTACCATGGGCCACACCGCCACAGCTGTAGGTACTGGGTGTTGCAGAGTAGCGGAGCCATGGTTACCATGGGCCACACCGACACAACTGTAGGTACTGGGTGTTGTAGGGTAGCGGAGCCATGGTTCTCCTGGGTGGCAGTACCACAGCTGTTGGTACTGGGTGTTGCAGAGTAGCGGAGCCATGGTTACCATGGGCCACACCGCCACAACTGTAGGTACTGGGTGTTGTAAGGTAGCGGAGCCATGGTTACCATGGGCCACACCGCCACAACTGTAGGTACTGGGTGTTGTAGGGTAGCGGAGCCATGGTTACCATGGGCCACACCGCCACAACTGTAGGTACTGGGTGTTGTAGGGTAGCGGAGCCATGGTTCTCCTGGGTGGCGGCAGCACCACAGCTGTTGGTACTGGGTGTTGCAGAGTAGCGGAGCCATGGTTACCATGGGCCACACCGCCACAGCTGTAGGTACTGGGTGTTGTAGGGTAGCGGAACCATGGTTATCCTGGGTGCAGTACCACAGCTGTAGGTACTGGGTGTTGTAGGGTAGCGGAGCCATGGTTACCATGGGCCACACCGCCACAACTGTAGGTACTGGGTGTTGTAGGGTAGCGGAGCCATGGTTCTCCTGGGTGGCGGCAGCACCACAGCTGTTGGTACTGGGTGTTGTAGGGTAGCGGAACCATGGTTCTCCTGGGTGCAGTACCACAGCTGTAGGTACTGGGTGTTGTAGGGTAGCGGAGCCATGGTTCTCCTGGGTGGCAGTACCACAGCTGCTGGTACTGGGTGTTGCAGGACCCGGAGGTCACACCTGAGCTGATGCCCTGGCTGGCGGTTGTGAAGGATGACGAGGGCCACCACCTGGCGCTCGGAGCGCTCGTCCACCGTCAGCTGGTGGTGACGTCAGCCAAAGTGCTCCGCAGGTGAGTGACGTCACCGCACCAGCTGACTGGCGCACCAGGACTGACTAATAATGGAAAGCAAGCACCGCCTAGTATTCCAGGTTCGAAAATCGTATTCACCCACTGTGGTCCAGTTAAGCTGCATTCATCTGCAATAGCATATCTCTGTGTTGCTCACTGATATTCTTGTCCTGAATGGTATACATACATTTAGTTATATTGCTAGCGATAATGGATACAATTAATGAAGTAATGCAGAACACCTGGTTCATGTCATGTGTAATAATCGGTTAATATGCGGTGCCACCATATCTCGAACATGGCCTAACACCCTTCTGTCACATATTTTTATGGGATCATAAGATATCCCAATGCACGAGGTATCGCCGGTTAAGTTAAGTCACTCCAGCAGCCAAACTTCCAGCGGAAATGCGTCAAGTCCTGTGTCTGGCGAGAACTACGCACCCTCGGATGAAACCGACCATACAACAAGCTATCTTGACGCCGACGTGACCTTACCCATCCTAGGCGCATCGCCGTTGCGGACAAGTGGCTTCTTATATATTTCATTTTTCATTGGCTTCTTATACATATGTAATGAATTATCTGCTTGTTGTGTGCATTGATTAATAATTGGTGGTCAGATCTTCGAGTGAAGATAAATCAACCTCTATACCTCTTTGGTATAGAGTGGTGTAGGTATGTGAAGTATGTCAGCTCTGTCAAGTTCGTCTTTGTCAGCTCTCAGAAAGTGAAAGAAGCAGCGTCTTATCTCCGACAGCGATTCTTGAGAGCAGTTACGGTGAAAGGTACACAGCGGTTCCACAGATTCTAACCCTCAGACCTCACGTCCATCGCGGTGTCCGAACTCTCCAGCGACACGGTACGTGTCGTGAGGGTGAACAAGAAGTGACGTGCTATGAGAGAACGTTATTCCTCTGGACCGTACATGTGCAATGGTGCATACGCATGCACTATGTAATTAATAACAAAATCGCTCATTTGCCAACATATGTGTGTGCGTGTGTGAGCAGGAACAAGTATTAGGACTACAGGCGTAATTGGGCGTCTCTGCCGGTGGTTTTTATGCTATTAATAAACGAAATAAACTAGTACGTCACAATGCCACTGTCCTATGAATTATGTAGATTTTTGGTGCCTGCATAGCATATACAAAGGGTGACAAGTTCACAGGTCTCAATATGTTTGTGAAATATAGTTCTGCTCAGTGAACTATGCAATAATTGGTCATGTTTATGTTTGATTTAATTTCGTCGCCAATCTGATGATTTGCAAAAAAGGCGTTTCTTCGTTGCTTCGTCAGACTATTAACCCAGAATACAGCGTCAATATTTTATCTCTCTTGCGTTTATGCAGCGAACATGCGGTCATAGTGTTCATGCCTAGCATTCTGAAGCGGACACAAACTTAGGAAAGTGACAACCACTCATCCCCTGCGCGAAATATCTTTAAACAATGTTTGCTGCTGGCTTTATCAACCATGCTTAGTCAAAATATGTCTGCGCTGGATCTGAGAAGCAAGCAGCTTAGCAACATATGTAAAATTTCTTGGTATCATACTTGGTATTGTAAGCTTCAGAGGCACCGGCGAGACAAAGCTTACTGAATAGCCAGCCAATTTAGGCGTCTTTTTTCGCATAGGTCACCCAATGCTTGTTACAGAAACTGATATTAGGCGTCTAATATACATAATTTTTATTTTTCCGTCGGAACGATACATGATTAGGCTTTCGTTTTATATCATAATTATATCAATATCGTTGTACTAGGGGTCACCACAGGTCACTTTACCCGAGGTCACGGGGTCATATTTCCCAAATTTCCACAAAACCAAAAACTGGACACAGGAATCGAAAGACGAGCTCATTGCGATTCCAAAGATATATAGTTTTTATAATTTATATCTATATTACACTAAGGTATCGGCTCTCGAATTCGACCTTCAGTGCGAACTTGGAAAAACGCCGCAGGCTATAATTCGTGAACCGCTGCTCCAATTGAACTGTAACGATCAGCAATCGTTTCAGGGCCTCAGATAACCCTGTATGCCAACTTTCATCAAAATCTGAGACATGAGGGTGTTAATTTTGAAAATTCGTGTTCGAGATATGGTGGACGGCACCACGCAGCACATCACAATCAACATGATGCATCCGCTTGTAACGATTTAGAACTAGCAGTCCTCGCGCTCGTCATGTATCAACAGGTCGCCTTCTGATTGCGTAGGGTACGTGAGTGTGATCCGTGTAAAGTCGGTGAGGAGCCGTCTTTCCCGGCCGTGGGGGACAATCCCCACAGGAAGTTGGATATGTGGGACGCGTCCACAATATAACGCACGGTGGCGCCGCCGTTGAATCCAGCGAGGAGTGGGATAGTCTAACTTCAATCAACAAGATTGGCTTATCGTACGCACAAGAAGAGGCATGCTGGGAAGTGCGAGGTAAAAAAGTAACTTTGTTGAGTACTGACCATTTGGTACCGTAATCATGCGTACATATCTTGTGTACTCTATTCATAGCTTGTGTACTCTATTCATACCTGGCGTACTCTATTTGCTGCGATCCAGTAATACACCTAATATACAATCGAGACATAATATCTGCTATGGTAATGTGTCCAGTGCGGTCTTCCAGGTTCCCGTCCACACGCACGGCACCCATATTCCTTGGATCATTCCAGCCATCCCAACCATATACATAAAACGACACTCCCGCACCCACCAAAAGTTCGGTATGGTCCAGCAGTCTGATATGGTACCGTGGAATCCGGTATGCTCCCGTATACTTCGGAAGAGTCAGGGCAACGAGTATAGCAATGCACCTAACCGATCTGGCCCGGTGGCGATCAGCATAACCTAGGTAATTACCGATGTGAGTGTGATCATGAATATTGATGTCGTTTTGTATTCTTTTGAGGGCAAGTGCCCCTCCATGTTCGCTTTGGCCACCACTATGACTTCACATTTTAACACGGAACCATATGAAGTGTGCCTCAAATCCATTTGGTCCCTCATTGCCTTCATGCATTGTGCGCCTCCCCAATAATGCTCAGAAATCAACTGCCCGGCAGTGCTTCTGATCGCCTACACACAGAGACGGTCTGTTTTAATCATAATGCCGAGCTGCTGGCATGTCCAGTGACGTGTGACGATAGTTGATAGCGTTACGAGCGTCTAGCGTCACGGTGTTCCCGACCCCGTGCCGCAGGGCTCGCCGTCGCTCCCTCCGCGTCACGGTGTTCCCGTCCCTGTCCTGCAGGGCTCGCCGCCGCTCCCTCCGCGTCACGGTGTTCCCGAGCCTCTCATGCAGGGCTCGCCGCCGCTCCCTCCGCGTCACGGGGTTCCCGACCCCGTGCCGCGGGGCTCGCCGCCGCTCCCCCCGCGTCACGGTGTTCCCGACCCTGTCCTCCAGGGCTCGCCGCCGCTCCCTCCGCGTCACAGTGTTCCCGACCCTCTCATGCAGGGCTCGCCGTGGCTCCCTCCGCGTCACGGTGTTCCCGACCCTGTCCTGCAGGGCTCGCCGCCGCTCCCTCCGCGTCACGGTGTTCCCGACCCTGTCCTGCAGGGCTCGCCGCCGCTCCCTCCGCGTCACAGTGTTCCCGACCCTGTCCTGCAGGGCTCGCCGCCGCTCCCTCCGCGTCACGGTGTTCCCGACCCTGTCCTGCAGGGCTCGCCGCCGCTCCCTCCGCGTCACGGTGTTCCCGACCCTGTCCTGCAGGGCTCGCCGCCGCTCCCCCGCGTCACGGTGTTCCCGACCCTGTCCTGCAGGGTTCGCCGCCGCTCCCTCCGCGTCACGGTGTTCCCGACCCTGTCCTGCAGGGCTCGCCGCCGCTCCCTCCGCGTCACGGTGTTCCCGACCCTGTCCTGCAGGGCTCGCCGCCGCTCCCTCCGCGTCACGGTGTTCCCGACCCTGTCCTGCAGGGCTCGCCGCCGCTCCCTCCGCGTCACGGTGTTCCCGACCCCGTGCCGCGGGGCTCGCCGCCGCTCCCTCCGCGTCACAGTGTTCCCGACCCTGTGCCGCAGGGCTCGCCGCCGCTCCCTCCGCGTTACGGTGTTCCCGACCCTGTCCTGCAGGGCTCGCCGCCGCTCCCTCCGCGTCACGGTGTTCCCGACCCTGTCCTGCAGGGCTCGCCGCCGCTCCCTCCGCGTCACGGTGTTCCCGACCCCGTGCCGCGGGGCTCGCCGCCGCTCCCTCCGCGTCACGGTGTTCCCGACCCTGTCCTGCAGGGCTCGCCGCCGCTCCCTCCGCGTCACGGTGTTCCCGACCCTGTCCTGCAGGGCTCGCCGCCGCTCCCTCCGCGTCACGGTGTTCCCGACCCCGTGCCGCGGGGCTCGCCGCCGCTCCCTCCGCGTCACGGTGTTCCCGACCCTGTCCTGCAGGGCTCGCCGCCGCTCCCTCCGCGTCACGGTGTTCCCGACCCTGTCCTGCAGGGCTCGCCGCCGCTCCCTCCGCGTCACGGTGTTCCCGACCCTCTCATGCAGGGCTCGCCGCCGCTCCCTCCGCGTCACGGTGTTCCCGACCCTCTCATGCAGGGCTCGCCGCCGCTCCCTCCGCGTCACGGTGTTCCCGACCCTGTCCTGCAGGGCTCGCCGCCGCTCCCTCCGCGTCACGGTGTTCCCGACCCTCTCATGCAGGGCTCGCCGCCGCTCCCTCCGCGTCACGGTGTTCCCGACCCTCTCATGCAGGGCTCGCCGCCGCTCCCTCCGCGTCACGGTGTTCCCGACCCTGTCCTGCAGGGCTCGCCGCCGCTCTCTGCGCGTGCAGCTGGCCGGCCAGCGGGGCTCCTCCGATCCCGGCGACAGTCTGCGCGTGCGACGCGCCGCGCGCCACCCGGACTTCGACCGCGACAGCCTGTACCACGACGTGGCCATCCTCCAGCTGGAGGGCGCCGCGCCGGCGGGAGCAGCTGCTGTCCCTCTGCAGCTGTTGGGCGCCACAGCCGCCACCGCCGGCTGCCGCACCGTCTACAGCGACTCAGGTGCGCCGTCACGCCGCGGTGTGGTGGTGACGTGGTGTAGTGGTGACGTGGTGTGGTGGTGACGTGGTGTAGTGGTGACGTGGTGTAGTGGTGACGTGGTGTAGTGGTGACGTGGTGTAGTGGTGACGTGGTGTAGTGGTGACGTGGTGTAGTGGTGACGTGGTGTAGTGGTGACGTTGTGTTTGTGGCGACGTGGTGTTATGGTGCCGTGGTGTAGTGGTGACGTGGTGTAGTAGTGTTGTGGTGTTGTAGTGCCGTTGTGTTTGTGGTGCCGTGGTGTTGTAGTGTGGTGATGTGGTGATGTGGTGTTGTGGTGTTGTAGTGCCGTTGTGTTTGTGGTGCCGTGGTGTTGTGGTGAGGTGATGTGGTGATATGGTGATGTGGTGTTGTGGTGATGTGGTGTTGTGGTGATGTGGTGTTGTGGTGTTTGGGTGACGTGGTGCCGTGGTGCCGTGTTATTGTGGTGCCGTGGTATTGTGGCGCCGTGGTATTGTGGCGCCGTGGTATTGTGGTGCCGTGGTATTGTGGTGCCATGGTACTGTGATGTGGTGTTCTGGTGTCGTGGTGTTGTGCCGTGGTGTTGTGACGCTGTGGTACGCCCTGGTATTGTGATGCCCTTGACGCTATAATCAGCAGACCTTTGGGCAACACATCCGTCCCGCTCGCACGACATTGGCCGCGCGGCCTCGTGCGTGTCACCTGAGTACGATGGCGTGACGCGTGGTCCGCAGGCGCGTCGGCCCAGCTGCTCCGACAGCGTGGCGTCCGGCTGGTGGGGGCGTCCGCGTGCGAGGCCGACTTCAGGAGGAGCGTGTCCGACGCGTTTGGTCTGCACCCGTCCTTTACGTGTGCCAAGGTTAACGACGGCGATGCGGCTGCGTGCAAGGTAGGCATACCTCCACTGTCATCTGATTGGTCTGTTTATTATGTGTAAGGTGAACGCAACCCACCGTCATCGGATTGGTCCGTCCACTGTGTGCAAGGCAAACACGCCCACTGTCCTCTGAGTGGTCTGTCTACTGCGTGCGAGGTAAACACACCCACTGTCCTCTGAGTGGTCTGTCTACTGCGTGCGAGGTAAACACACCCACTGTCCTCTGAGTGGTCTGTCTACTGCGTGCGAGGTAAACACACCCACTGTCCTCTGAGTGGTCTGTCTACTATGTGTAAGGTGAACGTAATCCACTGTCATCTGAGTGGTCTGTCTTCTGGGTGCAAAGTGAACATACCCCCATTGTCCTATGAGTGGTGTAAACATACACTCACTGTCCTCTGAGTGGTCCGTGTAACATACTTTGATGGCATCGGTCTGAAATGATCGTGTTCATGTCAATATTTGCCACGTTAGCAGGCATTGGTACACCGACAAGGGCAGCCTGACATTGACACACTGCAGTACAGCATATGGACATCGATATTTTGACTTTGAAGCTAAAATACAACCTCCACGATCACTCATGGGGACTTGAACAGTCAGCTTGGGATGCTCCGCCGTTGCATGCTGACCCTGAGGAGTTGCCATATTGCCTATTGAGGAGTTGCCATCCTCCTGACCTCTGTTGACCTCCACAGAGGAGTAGGGGTGCTCCACTGACCTGTACAGACCCTGTGCTGGTGAGTTGCCGTCCCCCTGACCTCTGTTGGCCTCCACAGTGGAGTAGGGGTGCTCCACTGACCTGTACAGACCCTGTGCTGGTGAGTTGCCGTCCCCCTGACCTCTGTTGGCCTCCACAGTGGGACAAGGGCGCCCCGCTCACCTGCACCGACCCCGTCGACCAGAGCCGAGCGGTGCTGGTGGGGCTGTACATCTGGAGCCCCGGCTGTCGGGCCGACGACCAGCCGACGCCCGACCTCTACTCCCTGCTGTCGGACAGCGAGACCAGCAGCTGGCTGGACAACGTGGTCTTCGACTGGCTCCGCATCACCCTCAGTCAAGTCGTTCAGCAGTCACTCCTCTGAGGGTCAAGTCGTTCAGCAGTCACTGCTCTGAGGGTCAAGTCGTTCAGCAGTCACTGCTCTGAGGGTCAGGCCGTTCAGCAGTCACTACTCTGAGGGTCAGGCCGTCCAGCAGCCACTGCTCCGATGGTCAGGCTGTCCAGCAGTCACTGCTCTGAGGCTCAGGCTGTCCAGCAGTCACTGCTCCGATGGTCAAGCCGTCCAGCAGTCACTGCTCCGATGGTCAGGCCGTCCAGCAGTCACTGCTCCGATGGTCAGGCCGTCCAGCAGCCACTGCTCCGATGGTCAGGCTGTCCAGCAGTCACTGCTCTGAGGTTCAGGCCGTCCAGCAGTCACTGCTCTGAGGTTCAGGCCGTCCAGCAGTCACTGCTCCGATGGTCAGGCCGTCCAGCAGTCACTGCTCCGAGGGTCAGGCCGTCCAGCAGTCACTGCTCTGAGGGTTCAGGCCGTCCAGCAGTCACTGCTCCTGAGGGTCAAGCCGTCCAGCAGTCACTGCTCCTGATGGTCAGGCCGTCCAGCAGTCACTGCTCCGATGGTCAGGCCGTCCAGCAGTCACTGCTCCGAGGCTCAGGCTGTCCAGCAGTCACTGCTTCGATGGTCAGGCCGTCCAGCAGTCACTGCTTCGATGGTCAGGCCGTCCAGCAGTCACTGCTCTGAGGGTCAGGCCGTCCAGCAGTCACTGCTCTGAGGTCCAGGCCGTCCAGCAGTCACTGCTCCGATGGTCAGGCCGTCCAGCAGTCACTGCTCCGATGGTCAGGCCGTCCAGCAGTCACTGCTCCGATGGTCAGGCCGTCCAGCAGTCACTGCTCCGATGGTCAGGCCGTCCAGCAGTCACTGCTCTGAGGGTCAGGCCGTCCAGCAGTCACTGCTCCGATGGTCAGGCCGTCCAGCAGTCACTGCTCCGATGGTCAGGCCGTCCAGCAGTCAGTACTCTGAGGTTCAGGCTGTCCAGCAGTCAGTCACTGCTCCGATGGTAGGCCGTCCAGCAGCCTTCCGATGGTCAGGCCGTCCAGAAGTCACTGCAGAGGTAGCGCTCCGTCTCAGCCTCAGAAGGCCGTCCAACAGCCCCGTGCCGGTGAACGTGTTCCCTCGCGCACCTTCCGCTTCCTGGTCACTTCTCTCATTACCTACCCGCCACTGTCCGGCCACTGACTGCCGATGAGCTCCGTCTGAGGATCAGAGAGGATCAGAGAGGATCAGAGAGGCTCAGGGAGGCTCAGCCGGGCTCAGACAGGTTCATGGAGGCTCCAAGAGGCTCCGAGAGGCTCCGTGGGGCTCAGACAGCCCGGAACTGCACTGAGCAGCGACGTACCCAATCATTTATCAAGGAAATGGCCTTACCAAGACCGGCGCCGCTTTCCACCAAAATTCTCGCTTTGATCAAAGCAAATGTTTTTTTCCTCAAATTTGTTCGGAATTTTCCTAGCACGGAGCTGTCAGAGCCTCCCTCAGCCCCCATCTTGGGTCAGCAGCCAGTCGTGAACCAGTGATTTAATATTGCAGCGACTGGTAATGGCAGATGGTTATCTAATGAAGGGTGGGCTGTCGGTAGTAGTGCCCGCTGGTAGTGGCAGGGCGCTATCTAGTGAGAGGTGGGCTATCAGTAGTGGTGCTCCACTGGTAGTGGTAGAGGGATATGCAATGAGGGCTGGGCTTTCGATAGAGGTGTCCCACTGGTAGTGACAGAGGGATATGTAATGAGGGGTGGGCTATCAATAGAGGCGTTCCACTGGTAGTAGCGGCGGCTATGCATGGAAGGGGTTGCATCATATCCATCCATACCATAAATATAGTCGAGAATATGCACGCTCATTGTTCGATCACCACATCACCGGAACAATCTACATAAAACACTGAGATGAGCATCAAAGAAGTATCGGAGCCACGGCTGCTACTTTGCGCGGCAAGCAGACGGGGAACTGACCCGGCAACAAGTTGTCAGGGCGACCGTTGTGTGCCATGACAACGGCAGCTGACACGGCCACGGACCAACCAGCGATGAGCGAAGGTACAGATGCTGTAGGTCGCGCTCAGCTCATGGCAGATGCTGTGCGTCGCGCGAAGTCCCGCATATGTGGCATGAGGGCTTCAACACCAACAGCCCGCAGCTGAATAGGTCAACATACCACCAGAGGTAAAAAAAAGTCATCGTTCTGCCGTTTACTCCGGTGACAAAGTTGCTGACTGAAAGAGGCCAAGAGGAGACACAAAAGCCAGTGCTGGCACTGTTAATATACCTACCTATGCACCTACTCTCATTCTCTCGCCTCACTCAGAAAACACTGATAAAAGTAATAAAAGATGAGCAAAACAAGTTTTAAAAAAACTTGTGCACCTTGTCCTTTTTGTCGCCTGAATGTTGGCGGAAACTAGGACAAGGATCTTGGCGAACGTTATGCTTACCGTCCAAACCGACGCGCCATTGCGTTAGCATACGGCGTCTCCCGGACCGCCGGTGTCTCACTGGTGACAAAATGAGACACTCAGGAATGTTGTCGAATTTTGGTCGAACTCGAATTTTGGGGAATGGAGCCTTCCTTGTGCGTTTGACGGGAAAAATGAGACACATCTGAGTTCCTGAAATTGTCCGGTGACACAACCGATACTTTTTTAACCTTTGCATACCACGTCATTTCCGGTGCTCACAGCACCGGGTATAAACGTATGCACCTACGTGGGTGCGGAATATTGGGCTGCAGACTATTGGGTTTGTCACAGTGTGATGTGTGTCTGACCTGGTTGTGAGGTTCACCACAATATGGGGAGGGGTGGGAGGGGAGAGGAGAAGTGCATATCGACGATGGGTCTTGGGTATTTTGCTGTTTGCAATATTTCAAGCATGTGTCGTGTCAAATCCACGGATTTAAAAGGCATCAGGAGGGCTTTATATACGCTCGTGCATCTGCTACTTCACATGCGCTTCCCAGTCTTGAGAGTGCATCCCAAAGCACTTTCCCCAGATACTAGAATACCAGGCCCGATCATGGTATTTAAGTGAATCTGCGGCGGTAATAGGACGATGGTAGTAGGGTGGCGATAGCAGGGGGACGGTAGTAGGGCGGCGGTAGTAGGACGATGGTAGTAGGGCGGCGGTAGTAGGACGATGGTAGTAGGGCGGTGGTAGTAGGGGGACGGTAGTAGGACGATTGTAGTAGGGCGGCGGTAGTAGGGCGGCGGTAGTAGGACGATGGTAGTAGGGCGGCGGTAGTAGGGCGGCGGTAGTAGGACGATGGTAGTAGGACGGCGGTAGTAGGACGATGGTAGTAGGGCGGCGGTAGTAGAGGGTCGGTAGTAGGGCGGCGGTAGTAGGGGAACGGTAGTAGGACGATGGTAGTAGGGCGGCGGTAGTAGGACGATGGTAGTAGGGCGGTGGTAGTAGGGGGTCGGTAGTCGATCGGCGGTAGTCGGGGGACGGTAATAAGGCGATGGTGGTGGGGCGGCGATAGTAGGGGGACGGTAGTAGGGTGATGGTAGTAGGGCGATAGTATAAGGTCGACGGTAGTAGAGCGACGGCAGTAGGGCGATGCAAGGCTGATACAGCACCCTAATTTTGTTTGAAATGCCGATGCCTACCTGCGGTTGTCGTGCGGGTCGCAGGAAAACTCACCCTCGCCCTCGGAACAGAAATATCGCGATCATTATTGTCAGTTTGCATCGGTATGCTCTGGTTTATATCCAATCAGCAGTCAGAGTACTGCGACCGAGGATTTCGCAGCTCCCTGAGATAGAGTCTGGTGTTGGCGGGTGGAGAAGGCGCCACTTTGATAGCAAGCGCAGATCTGTGCCCTCCCTCACACACACACTCACACACACACACACACACACACACACACACACACACACATATATATATATATATATATATATATATATATATATATATATATATATATATATATATATATTGAATAATATCTGGACAAATTATACACTAAGTGGCACATAGAGAGAAACTACATTTCCACCACAAAGCACATCATCAACGTTTCGGCCACAGGCCACAGTTACGTCATCCTGAAGAAGGCCTGTGGCCGAAACGTTGATGATGTGCTTTGTGGTGGAAATATAGTTTCTATGTGCCACTATATATATGTATATATGTATATATATATATGAGTATGTGTGTATGTGTGTGTGTGTGCGTAAGGGACCATGTAAATGGACTCAATTGTTGTGGTTGGCCAGGATGGGAATGCACCCGATCCCACCATCGACTTACCACCAGCATAACACTGAACGATGATGTGAAAACGCAATGCAATATGTACAAGACACAGGATGGCTGCAGACGTCCTACAAATTGCCCTGAACACATCCAGACCAATTTCCACTAAATCCATGCTCATTGGCCACGCTCGCGGGCCGTGACCTCCACCAGGTACTGGCTTCTGAGCACCACGAGAATGCACCACTCTACGCCCCTCAGTGCTACTTATGCCACTAAACAGCTGCTATGCCACTAAACAGCAACGCCAGGAAACTTGCGTCACATTCGAGCCATGTATGACCTGCTGGTCTGAACAGTAAGCCGTGCTCACACAGCAAACACAGTGCATGTATTGCGTACGGCGGAATCGCGAATGATTTCATCGATTTGAAAATGATGAAGTTATCGAGACTGCGTCTATCGCAGCAGCCAAATCCCTCCATCTTCTGCTGCTACCCTGCAACGTAACGGCATTCGGGGTAAAATATAATTTGGAGAAGTGCATATATATATATATATATATATATATATATATATATATATATACACACCACAGAATTAGCAGAAGCAATTGATGTTCTTCTTTGTGGTCACTTAGCTCAACTCCTGAGCGGAGGAGCCGCGCTTCTCCACCTCACGCTATCTCGAAAACTCATCACCCGACCACCGCCCGAAAATCACTCCAGTAAATCTGGGTGGCCTATATTCGCCCATCGACGTCCTCAATGTAGTCAATGGCTCCGGATCCTCATGGTGATCGGTTGTCATGGTTATGCGGCAGCAGTATTTCAGAGGCTCCTGAATATTGCTTCCACCGATTGTCCGTACATCATGCACACTTCAGCGCGTGAGTGGATACACAAAAGCAGTTTTGTTTTGCATTGGCAGCTGGCGGCTTACATTTGAAAACATGATTATAGGATTGCCGGTTATGTTTCTTCTTCGCGTCTAGTGGTTCGGACGAACAATTTTTTACTTGGTGCCTACTGTCAATGGCAGCAGTGGTTCAGGACAGCGCCGGGGGGGGTTGATTTATGGGTGTTTTAGTATTGATTACCATTTCATGTCAAATACAAATCATTGAATTTGTTCCCGATACGTATTTATCCCCATATACACCTGCAGAAGGACAGGAGCAGAGATAAGAACTCAGGAATGGTAAGGCAGCGTGCAAATTTAGTAATTCGACAGCATCTGGGGATTCTAGAATGTCTACGACCGGAATACCAGTGATCAATTTGACATGTCGGTCAATATGCGCATTAGTCAGTTGGGTAGATAGTCACGAGCATTGGGAAAAATACTTGGTTAAAATATGGCAATACCTTCGCTGTATGTGCGCTCAACGCACCAGCATTTGAATACCCCAAATTGTCCGCCTGGGCCCGCCGCTGGCCGTAATGACCTACGTTGGAGCCGGGCTTATCAGGCGCGGTCGATACGCCTGCGGCGCGTGCCGATGTACCGACGCGTTTTCAGTG
Source organism: Imbricaverruca yamaguchii (assembly GCA_034440575.1). NCBI lineage: Eukaryota > Metazoa > Arthropoda > Thecostraca > Neoverrucidae > Imbricaverruca > Imbricaverruca yamaguchii. The sequence continues at coordinate 1,611,201 of JAOTOL010001625.1, forward strand.
ACAACAGCAGCAACCGGTTCAGGGTGTGCTCAAAGTGCCCGCCTGGGACGGTCAGTCGTCATGCTCTAGCGATAGATGCAAAATGGAATGGTGTCTCGTGCTAATTGCATCAGCATGACGTATATATTGGTGTATTAAACTTCTGGAGTCCGCTACCGTAAAAAAAAACACTGGCTCCTTGGACAATCCCATACCAATCATGCTCTGGAACGTGATATGATCAAGTGCCATGTACTTAAGAACGAAATCAACAGCCGTCCATGGTAGGCATATCACCTTCCCTTACAGAAGTAAGGGAAGGTGATATGCCAGATATACCAATGCACGAAACGTGGCAAGGGTCGGACAAAAACAGTGAAGGTGACAGAGCATTATTCTGGGTTCCTGGAGCCGCCCCTGGTACGACCAAACTCGCTCCTTTTAACAAGGTGTACAACAAATAGGACAATTCACCTAACCCGAGAGCCGCAGCACAAGTAATCAAGAAAACTCGAGAAAGGACATCCTCAGAGTAGTGTAATCTGCCATCCCTGCGCACACGTATCGACATTCAGGCAGCACCACACATCGTCATGGTAGCCAAACATTGGCATCGCTGGACTTGGACACATCATCATCTGGCCAGGACTTCCATCATACAGCTTGTCTCACACACCTCCATGCTCCCACACCGCAACGGATGGTCATCCCGCCGGGTATTACGCATCCCGCCGGATATTACGCACCCCGCCGGATATTACGTACCCCGCCGGATATTACGCACCCCGCCGGATATTACCCACCCCACCGGGTATTAGGCACCCCGCCGGGTATTACGCACCCCGCCGGATATTACGCACCCCGCCGGGTATTACGCATCCGCCGGATATTGCGCATCCCGCCGGGTATTACGCACCCGCCGGATATTACGCATCACGCCGGATATTACGCACCCCGCCGGATATTACGCACCCCGTCGGATATTACGATAGGCGACCGAGGTGTGTGCCTATCGCGGTGTTGAACTAGTGTTACCCGGGTTTGTTTTTTCCATCGAGCTCTGCACATCCGGCCGACCTCAAAAGAGGTGGCCCAAGTTTCTGCAGCGCCAAAAATCAACTTGCGATGTGATATTTGCGTGTCTGCGTCACGCGCCATTCCACGAACAGATCGCTCCCAGGCGTACACGGGGTCCAATACAAGATGGGCCAGGTACATAGAGAGTCCAATGCAAGACGGGCTCAACACTGAATCGACAGCGCACGAGACACGAGTCTGAAGGCAAGGGTACAGTTACATACGGCGACACCAGGCTGCATTCCCACCGCGAGAATGTACATGTACTGCACCGGACCAGGTAAGGGACAAGGTAATCACACTGCGGCTGTACCAGAGCGATCGTTAGGACACTACATATGCACTTCATTCGTTAAATATGCTGCATTCTTCGGCGTTACTTGTTCCAATTTTCGACGAATGTCACTGCAATAACATACAATTATGTAAGTACTGTTTCTGGATCACGAAGCGTATTACTGATCAAGTGAACACAATTTCGTATGCTAGTTTCACATGCTGCGACCGGTGGACTTCTGTCTAAGAACACAATATTCAAATATAATGTTAGTCGTGAAACCATTCGAAAACAAGTCGGCTTGTTCGACTGCTTCAGCACGCTGTGTGGTGTGCACGTGCGGCCAACCTCGACAACCCCGACGTCAGCCTCCTGTCAACCTCTGGGGTCGGCGGGATAAGTCACTGGGGTTGGTGGGAGGAACCGCTCAGGTTGGTGGGTAAATCACTAAGGTTGTAGGAGGAACCGTTGGACGTTGGTGGGAGGAAACAGTAGGGTTTGTAGAAGGAACCGCTGGATATGTGTAGGAGGAAGCGGCAAGGTTCGTAGGAGGAACTACTGCTATTGGCAGGAGGAACCACTGGAGTAGGCATGAGGAGCCAATTTGGTTGAGTGGAGGAACCACCAAGGTGGTAGGATAGCTCCATGCATGCAGTTCCAGCTTCGTGCTATCTCCACTCTCGCTTTGTAGCATTGCACATGGACACACGGAATGCCCCTGGCCGGCGAGGGGTGAACATTTGCTTGTGGCCCACCAAGCCAACAGCGACTCCTACGCGTCCACTTGCCGGGGAGACGCGTCGCCGCCGAAGAAGCACCACACTGCGTTGAAGAAGGTCCGCAGTCACACCAATGTACAGCATTTACAATGTCGCCAGCTGCAGTCGGGACGGGCGAGCAGGCCGGCGACTGAAGGGCGGTGAGAGACTCTGCAGGCGGGTTGAGGGGGTGGTCGACTCTGCATGCCAGTGAGGGTGGATGGCGGGGGGGGGGGGAGAGAGGGCAATCGACCCTACAGACCAGTGAGGGTGGATGGGGAGGGGCAGTCGACCCTGCAAGGGTGTTTGCGTCCGCTGTTATCGGCCGGAGGGCTGGACGCCTCCGGATACCAGTGTGTGGGGGGGGGGGGAGATTCTGCAGGGGTGTCCGCATCAGTTGCTGGTGGCCGGAGGACTTGACGCTGAAGGGGGCGGACGGCACGCCAGGAAGTCCTGGATGCTCAGCTCGGCCAGGCTGAACTTGTTCAGTTCGGTCTGAATCAGGCCGTGCACCTTCTCCTGCAGCAAGAACGTTTGGCGAATGAAGCCTGTTCGTCTTGGACATTCCACATCCAGGCACAAGCATTTACGAAGCCTGCCAGAAGCTTTCATGTTTTTCATTACTATATCCCATTGCTTCATAACAAATGATCAGAAGTGCGCCCCTCACCCCGTCCCTGTGCGGCAAAGATTCATCTCCCTGCTATGCTCTATTCCATTGCTTCATAATAAATGCTCAGAAGAGCACCCCCCCCCTGTGCGTCTGTCCGCGTGCGGCAAAGATCTCTCTCCGTGCCATGGAACCGAAATATGACCGGGAGAAGAATGCCAAAGAACAGGGGAGGAAGATCGACATACAAAGTTATCAATCCGCTGCCACATTCGGGCGAAGGGCAGCACAGCGGCCGAGACACCCCGGAGATAACGGAGCACTTGAGCACCGCCAGGTCTACCGGCCACGTGCGCCACGTTATAACGATGCTTGTAACGGTGCAGTAGAACAGCATTCGCGCCAAGCAAACTGAGAGCATCATTATCTGATCCGGTCGGCGTATTGGGTGCGTGCCGGATCTGACCTGCAGCAGGTCCTGGATCTGGATGCGGAAGACGCTGATGAGGCTCCTCTGGAGACGGTTGAGTAGCCAGCTGAGCGGGCCCAGGCCGGACAGGTGCGCTCGCAGGCCGCGCAGGTGCCGGATGACAAACTCTGCGGCCGGTCGTGAGAACTCGTCAGAATTTTCACAGACGACGGTGGAGCCGATCAGAAAATCCGTCAGAACGCTCGTGGCATACTCTGGTGGTGGTTGTTGGTTTTACGACACGTCGACCGTTGAGCCATGCAGCGTGTCCAATCTCTCACGCCGATTGATCACGGGCGAAGTGTAGCGACAGGTGAGACCCGAACCCGCAACCTTTCGATTGTGAGACGAGCAGCTTACCCCTAGGCTACTCATCCCCTCATTGCATACTCTGCAACGGATCGGTAAATCCGTCAGAGAGCTAACAACAAACTTTGAAACGGATGAGAAAATATGCCAAAATAGCATTCAAAAAGTCCGCCGGCGCCCACCTTGTACGATGGGCGACTTGTTGAGATCCGATGTCTGATGAACGCGTATGAAGGTCTCGATCTCACCGGCACACACGCTGATATTGCCCTGGCTCCTGGCAAACAAAATCTGAAACGCACCATGCCCATACCGTGATTGTTGACGGAGCAAACATAGCTTGTGTCTGCAGCCACACTCGGCGGCTGTGCCGACTGCTAGGTTGCGGATAACGCACGAGCCGTACCGACCGCTTCAGCCCACTTCCTCACAGCAAAACCGATATATATATATATATATATATATATATATATATATATATATATATATATATATATATATATATATATATATATATATATCTGCCTGTTCCATGCCTCGGGGGCTGGCCCAGGGAATATCATGGGGAATCTCCCTATTGCAAGAGCGTCATTTATACAGAGGGGCACCACTGCGAAGGCAACTGGAAAGGCGCCTTCGGCTGAAAATCCGCTGAGTGGGGGTGCACTAAGAGGTGCACTCGAGCACACCGCAGGGGGACGCATTTTCCTCTCAGGAGGGCACCTGTTCGTTCCGAGAAGGAGCCTATTATTATCCGAATGGTACTCTGGCCGAAAACTCCGTTCAACTGGGGATGGAGTGCACTCGAGCCTTCACGGAGGAGCGCCGCCTTTACATCCACCCACATGCACTCAGTGCCCTCCCCCTGTATCCGCCCCTGCCCTACCTTTGCCGAATAGTCGTAGCAGAGGCGAACCTGCTCCAACGCCAGCTTGGCTTCGATAGTGGCGCCATCTGCGTCGCTGTTCATGCGAGCTTCGCCTTTGCGCCGCAAGGTGTCCAGACCGGATATCTGTCCGCCGTGCAACAGCACGCTACCCACGGCGTGGTCGGGGATCGACAGGTACTCCTCGCCCCTGTAACGGCCGGCACGCACTCTTCACAGGTCGGCCGGAACGGTCGGCCGACACTCGCTGGCAGCACGTGCCCTGGGGCAGACAGCGAGCGAGACCTTACAAGTCGGGAAACTTGCGCTCGGGCAAGTCAGGACTGTTCACACCTAGCGTAATCGAAATGGCCTGAGCAGGCCGAAGTGCTCACCGTAACAAAATCATAATCTAGCGTAATCTCGACGCAAAAATGCCAGCGCAATGACTGACTAGGTGTAATCTCGACACACATGGTGAGGCATGTTGCAACTTACAAGCTAAAAAAGCGCTGTCGACGTGGCCCCAATCCGCCGAAGATCAGCAAGTATGGTGACTGCAGTTTCTCCCGAGCAATTTGTCGACCTTACGTCAAGACCGCTGGTGCGCCGAGCAGAAAAAGTTACGAAAACCTAACTTTGTCCGCTCGGAAATCGCCAGCGTTTTGTAGGACTCGGCAGACAGCTGACGCAAGGCCGGCGGAATTGCAGAATCGGCAGACTCATTGGACCCCATGCTAACTGTCCGCTTGCTTTGCGTCGATTCCGACAGTGCGTCGAGATTGCGCTAGGTGTGAACAGTCTTTTTTTTAACATTTTTTTTCTGGAGAACCTCAACCATACAATATTTAGTACTCAATGCAATTACTTTCTTCGGACATTTAAATCAAGTGATTTGTAGTATGACGCGATATATGCACAATGACGCGATATATGCATCCCTTCCTCCTCATCAAATCATGCAACAGAGGAACTGCAAGTAAACCATCATAAACAGTGCTTCTATTCCTCCATGTAAATACTGAAATTTGTGTATGCCATCAGCTAACCGTCAACTAACCATTAGCTGTCATCATCTGACAACGGCACTGCTTGAGAGCGGGGTCCGAGGCAAAATTTGCAGATGAATAAGAATAGGACAGATCCTTTCGAGTAAAAATGCACAACTCTTCACTGGTGGAGTTTTCCGAAGTCTTTCCAGAACGCCAGGTGTCTTTGCGTTGTCTTGTGGATTCTAAGGAAATGATTTTCCACATATCCCCACAAACACTGATGCTGAATTTCTAAAAGCTAGGTGGTATTCAGCCACTCCAAGATGTGCTGAAGCACCGCCTCATAGCATCAACACTCCGCCTATGCAACTCCCAGGGAATGAAGATACATGCTCATGTTTGTTCCGTGATTTTAGAGTAAGTCGTTGCAAAATAATGATCTTCTTAAAAAATGTGACAGTTCGGCCACCTGAGTCGTTCAAACTATATTTTTTTTTGGGAGCTTAAGGGAGAACCTGTGGCCCTTCGATCTCGATTGCAACGATGGCAAAGAAACAACAAACAGGAAAATGTCCCAGAGTGGGCACAAGTTTTTTCAAGGTTGCTGGGGATGTACATGCGGGATTATTACACGTTTTTAAAGATTAGCTGAACTACGTCATCCATTCCACCGGTAAAGATGGAATGAAACAAATCTAAAATACTGATGACTGCTATCGGTAAGTAGGCCGCTCATTCACAGCTTATCTTTGGGCTTCGCCTATTGGTTTCAAAATACCTGGAACGACACGCCCGATCTTCAAGCCTACCACCATAAGGCACCATCGCGTTGAGACAAGTGAATGCAAGCGTTGCAAACACATAGTACGCATTATACGAGTATGGCTCCGTACATATGACCGCGTACCTTTCGTATGTACCTCAGCGCACGTCTGCAAGCATGCCTGACAATCTACGGTGAACTTAAGTTCGCTACATTGAGCAGTTGCACTGCTGAGCGCATTCACAAGACATGCCCGTGCTTCTGATCGGGTTCTGTGACAGACGTTCTAGATTGCCGTCCGGGCGTACCATCGGCTGCGCCGGACGCCGACCGGGGCTCGCGGAGGCTCCAACTTGTCGACAAGTTGCGGAGCTGCAGGATATGCCTTCACAAAACTCTCTTCGACTTACGATGGCGAGCACTTGAAAAGAAAACTTTGCGGTGACGCTGGCAACGAATCAAACATGAGATAATGGATCTAGTTCTGAGCGAAGAAAACAGGACTTGTGTGCTGTGACCAGAAAAAAGGTGTTAGGGTTCTGAAAAGTGTGGCACTGGGCTCAAGATGGACTAAGTAGCTGATACCAACCTGTTTAGTACATGCACGGACTTGTCACATTGCGGCTCCCCCGACGCGCGTAGCCGGCACGAATTTCGACCTGGGTGGTCAGCAAATCCTCCGAGTAACACGGGCGTGGGACGTACAGGAGCGTCCCGGGGAGCACCTTCTCCGAGTCACACAGATGTGGGACGTACAAGAGGATACCGGGGAGCACGTTCTCCGAGTCACACAGACGTGGGACGTACCAGAGGGTCCAGGGGAGCAAGTTCTCTGAGCCTCGGAGGCGTGGGACGTACAAGAGCGTCCCGGGGAGTACGTTCTCCAAGTAACACAGGCGTAAGACGTACAAGAACGTCCCTGGGAGCCAATAAATACGGCAAACCGCGGCGTCGGCCCACCGTCACCAAAAAAACTCAGCCTAGGGTGCGCCTGTTTCTTCCTTGTCCTTCATGTCCATCGTGGCTCCCACCTGAGCCACCGGCAACCCGCTTTCTAACATGATCGTTCCTAGGAGTATATGAAATACCTCTAGAGGTGATAGCATTCGCGTTAAATACATCGAGAAGTGGCAGAATGCAGCTGTAGTAACTGAGTTATTAATACAAATATATGCTCGGCCAAGGCGATCCTGAACGGAGTTAAGTATGACAGAGGTACCATTCTTGTTTATTTCAGTGCCAATTATCTCGATACTTTAAGCCAACTTGACATACAAAATCCGCTCACCAAGATACAATCAGGGTAGCATAATATATGCAACAACCAAGCAAGGACTAACGTTTCTGGCTGGTAGGTGGCGTGCATGATCGTCAGTGACTCTGCCTATCTGCCAACGGGTGGTAGCGATAGTTGTAGCCGCAAGCCTGGCCATGGACTGTGCCGTGCACTCCGCAATGGTCATACGGCGAAAAACTACACCAGTGATTGGAATGAACATAATTGGTTACCATCATTCTTCCATAAAACGCTGCACCGCCACGCTGCACTACCACGCCGCAAACCCCATGCTGCACCCAAACGCCGCAAACCCCATGCTGCACCCAAACGCCGCAAACCACATGCTGCACCCACATACTGTACCCCCATGCTGCAGGTCTCACTGCAACCCCATGCTACACCATCACACTGGATCTCCACGCTGTACCCCCGCTCGCATCCCACACCGCATGCCACGCTGTACGTACATGTTTGAGGCGCACAAACATCGCCAACAGCGTGTAAAGCTCCACTCGCCGTGTTGTTCCGTGAACTTACTCATTTTTGAGCACGCAGGCGACGTTCTGCAGAATGGTGTCGATGTAGAGGTTCGCGCCGGCCAGATCTCCGGTGGCACTCAGAACCGTAAACATGCATCACCCCTCAGTCAGGTCCTGCGTGACAGGTCATGCCATGTCATGGCACGTCAAGTACATGCACACACATACATGGTTAGTACATAGCAGTACATGGTTACACGGTTACATGGTTGGCACATATAAGTACGTTGTTGTACAAAAGTACACCTAGTAGTGTATATATATATATATATATATATATATATATATATATATATATATATATATATATATATATATATATATATATATATATATGCATATATGCATTATCGAGTGTGACAATTTCGTTCCGAGAGAGGGGTGAGCCGCCGAACTATTTGCTTCGCCCCTGTCCAGACGGCTGGCTGGTGTACGCTGCCGCCATGTGTGGATGGTGTCGACACCATATGTGGATGGTGTCGACACCAGGTGTTTGATGATGTCGACACCATGTGTGGATGGTCTCGACACCAGGTGTGGATGGTGTCGACACCAGATGTTGATGGTGTCGACACCAGGTGTGGATGGTGTCGACACCAGGTGTGGATGGTCTCGACACCAGGTGTGGATGGTGTCTACACCAGGTGTTTGATGGTGTCGACACCATGTGTGGATGGTGTCGACACCAGGTGTGGATGGTGTCGATGCCAGGTGTTTGATGATGTCGACACCATGTGTGGATGGTCTCGACACCAGGTGTGGATGGTGTCGACACCAGATGTTGATGGTGTCGACACCAGGTGTGGATGGTGTCGACACCATGTGTGGATGGTGTCGACACCAGGTGTTTGATGGTGTCGACACCATGTGTGGATGGTGTCGACACCAGGTGTGGATGGTGTCGACACCAGGTGTGGATGGTGCCGACACCAGGTGTGGATGGTGTGGACACCAGGTGTGGATGGTGTCGACACCGGGTGTGGATGGTGTCGACACCGGGTGTGGATGGTGTGTGGATGGTCTCGACACCAGGTGTGGATGGCGTCGACACCAGATGTGGATGGTGTCGACACCAGATGTGGATGGTGTCGACACCAGGTGTGGATGGTATCGACACCAGGTGTTTGATGGTATCGACACCAGGTGTTTGATGGTGTCGACACCATGTGTGGATGGTGTCGACACCAGGTGTGGATGGTGTCGACACCAGGTGTGGATGGTCTCGACACCATGTGTGGATGGTGTCGACGCCAGGTGTTTGATGGTGTCGACACCAGGTGTTTGATGGTGTCGACACCAGGTGTTTGATGGTGTCGACGCCATGTGTGGACGGTGTGTGGATGGCCTGCAACTGAGACACGGCGGCAGCCTGTTTGTGTGACGCCGGCAGCCTGTTTGTGTGACGCCGGCAGCCTGTTTGTGTGACGCCGGCAGCCTGTTTGTGTGACGCCGGCAGCCTGTTTGTGTGACGCCGGCAGCCTGTTTGTGTGACGCCGGCAGCCTGTTTGTGTGACGCCGGCAGCCTGTTTGTGTGACGCCGGCAGCCTGTTTGTGTGACGCCGGCAGCCTGTCTGTGTGACGCCGGCAGCCTGTCTGTGTGACGCCGGCAGCCTGTTTGTGTGACGCCGGCAGCCTGTTTGTGTGACGCCGGCAGCCTGTTTGTGTGACGCCGGCAGCCTGTCTGTGTGACGCCGGCAGCCTGTTTGTGTGACGCCGGCAGCCTGTTTGTGTGACGCCGGCAGCCTGTTTGTGTGACGCCGGCAGCCTGTTTGTGTGACGCCGGCAGCCTGTCTGTGTGACGCCGGCACCCTGTTTGTGTGACGCCGGCAGCCTGTTTGTGTGACGCCGGCAGCCTGTCTGTGTGACGCCGGCAGCCTGTTTGTGTGACGCCGGCAGCCTGTTTGTGTGACGCCGGCAGCCTGTTTGTGTGGCGCCGGCAGCCTGTTTGTGTGACGCCGGCAGCCGCTGCACCTAATCGTCCACGTCGAGCCGCAAATGGCCGTCTCTCCCCGGGGGGGACGCAACAGGTCTAACTGGGCCGTCAGCGAGCCGCCGCCGCTCGGCCGCCCGCGGCGCCGATCAATGCTGCGGGGACGGCCGGAACGGCGGGGCCGTGGCACCGCACCGCGGCATCGCGGCATCACGGCACAACAACACGGCACCACACAACACCACGGCATCGCGGCATCACAGCACAACAACACGACACCACAGCACCACCGCACCACAGCACCACACAGCATCACGGCAGCACGGCAGCACGGCATCACAGCACAACAACACGGCACCACAGCACCACCGCACCACAGCACCACACAGCATCACGGCAGCACGGCAGCACGGCATCACAGCACAACAACACGGCACCACGGCATCACGGCAAAACAGCACCACACAACACCACGGCATCACGGCACCACAGCACCACGGCATCACAGCACCACACGACACCACGGCAGCACGGCAGCACGGCATCACAGCACAGCAACACGGCACCACAGCACCACCGCACCACAGCACCACACAGCATCACGGTAGCACGGCAGCACGGCATCACGGCACCACGGCACCATAGCATCACAGCACCACCGCACCACAGCACCACAGCACCACCGCACCAAGGCACTACGGCATCACGGCACCACAGCATCAAGGTATCACGGCATCACAACACCACACAACGCCACGGCACCACGGCATCGCGGCATCGCATCACAATAACACGGCATCACAGCACCACCGCACCACAGCACCACACAACACCACCGCACCAAGGCACCACGGCATCACAGCATCACGGCATCACGGCATCACAGCATTACACGACACCATGGCACCACGGCACGACGGCGCCACGGCACCACGGCACCACAACGACAAGGCACCACAACAACACGGCACCACGGCATCACGGCAAAACAGCACCACGGCACCACGGCATCATAACACCACGTCATCGCGGCATCACAGCATCACAACACCACACAACACGGCACCACGGCACCACACGACACCATAGCACCACAACAACACGGCACCACAACTCACGGCACTACAGCACCACGGCACCTCAGCACCACAAAACCACGGCACCACAACACCACAGCACCACAGCACCACGGCACCACACACCACGGCACCATGGCACCACGGCACCATAGGACTGGAACACCAGAATACGTCTAGACACAACATCTCGGCGCAAGGGCGCTGCAGCGGAGGTTAGACGTACCCTCACAAGGACTCTGTACTGTAGGGCTGGACTTACCCTCACAAGGACTCTGCAGTGGGTCTAGACGTACCCTCACAAGGACTCTGCAGTGGGGCTGGACTTACCCTCACAAGGACTCTGCAGTGGGGCTGGACTTACCCTCACAAGAACTCTGCAGTCGGACTAGACGTACCCTCACAAGGACTCTGCAGTGGGGCTGGACTTACCCTCACAAGGACTCTGCAGTGGGGCTGGACTTACCCTCACAAGGACTCTGCAGTGGGGCTGGACTTACCCTCACAAGAACTCTGCAGTGGGGCTGGACTTACCCTCACAAGGACTCTGTACTGTAGGGCTGGACTTACCCTCACAAGAACTCTGCAGTGGGACTAGACGTACCCTCACAAGAACTCTGCAGTGGGGCTGGACTTACCCTCACAAGGACTCTGCAGTGGGGCTGGACTTACCCTCACAAGAACTCTGCAGTCGGACTAGACGTACCCTCACAAGGACTCTGCAGTGGGGCTGGACTTACCCTCACAAGGACTCTGCAGTGGGGCTGGACTTACCCTCACAAGGACTCTGCAGTGGGGCTGGACTTACCCTCACAAGAACTCTGCAGTGGGGCTGGACTTACCCTCACAAGGACTCTGTACTGTAGGGCTGGACTTACCCTCACAAGAACTCTGCAGTGGGACTAGACGTACCCTCACAAGAACTCTGCAGTGGGGCTGGACTTACCCTCACAAGGACTCTGCAGTGGGGCTGGACTTACCCTCACAAGGACTCTGCAGTGGGGCTGGACTTACCCTCACAAGGACTCTGCAGTGGGGCTGGACTTACCCTCACAAGAACTCTGCAGTCGGACTAGACGTACCCTCACAAGCACTCTGCACTGTAGGACTGGACTTACCCTCACAAGAACTCTGCAGTCGGACTAGACGTACCCTCACAAGCACTCTGCACTGTAGGACTGGACTTACCCTCACAAGAGCTCTGCAGTGGGACTAGACGTACCTTCACAAGCACTCTGCAGTGGGGCTGGACGTACCCTCACAAGCACTCTGCAGTCGGACTAGACGTACCCTCACAAGCACTCTGCACTGTAGGACTGGACGTACCCTCACAAGCACTCTGCAGTGGGGCTGGACGTACCCTCACAAGCAGGATAGTTAGCTGGGATATGATGTTTTTGGTTAAATATATCATGTTGCAAACTATAATAGTATGCTGTGTGTTAAGATGGCACGTTCTTAGCTAGATAATCATGCTATTAGCTGAAGCATCTATCATGATATTGGCTAGCATTTTATGCTGTTAACTAGGGTACAATGTTTGAGCTAGGATCATGCGTTAGCCAGGATATTATCCTATAAGCTAGGGTATCAGTCATGTTGTTTGCTAGGATACCATATTGGTAGTTGTGGTACCATCTTGTTAGCTGGCGTATCACATTTTTGTTATGATATCAATTGTTGATCGCATTCTGCTCCCGAGAACTGCTTGCTTCCTTTCGTGCGAGAAGTTTCACGGCGTACGAGAGGCAAAGCTGTGACTCGCTCCAGCTGTCTGCCTACATCCCACCAGCAACATCACTGCAGTTTCTGAAGTCTCCGCATTTACTCGCGCAGTCTACAGCATTACATTATTCTTTTTTTTAATTTTGCGAAGATTGCGTTACAATCCTTGCCGAGGTGGTATTTTAGACCAGGGTTGTATGCTAAGCAGAGCTCGTGTGAACTCTGTTCTGACCGCCAAATCCGAGAATTACAGCTGAGCGGCATAATCCGGGCCGGGTGTCGCCTATGTCGTGCCGCCGACACGCCGACAGGGCCACGCCGCCGCTGCGTCCCGGGCCGTGTGACATGAGGCCAGTCACCAACAGATCCTCCTAGCCGGGGGCTGCGCGTTTGGACAGCCGGCAACCATGCCCTGTCAGGACAGCGGAGGTCGACGGTAGTCTGGCGCTCTAACCAGCTGAGATATCCGGGCGGCGTGTCCACATATCTCACCATGTGCATTAATGGCGCGCAATATTGTGCACCATCAGATAAATATCTGTCGAAGGCAGGCCTCAGCCAAGCATTACTGTACATTGGTTGGCCATGTCCAGCCGATAGATAGTGAATGTGCGTTATGTCATGCTTTTAGATCCTGTTGTCTGGAGTGGTTTCACACTGGCACCGTGTGGCATTTTACATGGGCCACATATGGTGTGACGTGTCCGCCATGGGCCTTGCCTGACGCCACGTGCCTAACATGGGCCACGTCTGACAGCACGTGTCTGACATCACTTGCCTGACAGAGATCACGTGCCTAACAGGGGCACGTCTAACGTGACATGCCCGACATGGGCCATGTATAACGCCGCGTGTTTAACATGGGCCACCTATGTTATTACATGTCTGATATAGGCTCCGATGTTACGTGTTCGACATGGATCACGTCTGGCAGCATGCGTCTGACATCACGTATCTGACATGTACCATGTCAGACATGGTATGTTCGAGTATGACCCATGTCAGACGTGACATGGGTCACGTCTGACGCCATATGTCTGGTATGTTCGAGTCTGACGTCACGTGTTCGACATGGGCCACGAGTGACGTCACGTATCTGCGGAATTCGGCGTGGCGCCAGCATGAGCTGCCTCGAAGCCTACCATGTTGGTG